>QNUK01000440.1:110000-575647 GCA_013621035.1 Clarias magur | reverse complement strand
TGGAATTGTAAAAATGTGATTTTTTTAAAGAACTGAAATTGTAATTATTTTAAAGAAATAATCTTTAATAAAAACAGATGGAGAAAAAAATCATTAAGATTACATTTTTAGCTGCGAGCCTTCAGTCGTTTTTTTTTTTTTTCTTCCAGAATGAAAATTGAAAATTAAATGTTTTACAAAAAAAAAAAAAATACACTGGAATTATTTTGAAATCAGAATAAAAAAAAATCATTTTTATTAATATCTTATTTTTACTAAATCGCTTGAGTGGTTAAATTGCAAAATTTGAATTAATTGAAAGGTGAAATTGTGAAAATTGGATTTGTGCTTAGGTGCTGAAAGAATAAAGTTTCGTAATGTTTAACTATTTACCAATTTTGAGAGTTTAAATGATAAAATTAAATATTTCAAGGCTTTAAAAAAATATATATTTTTTTTATAAATTTGCAAATTGTAAAGTGTAAAACTCAATTCTTTGGATAGAATTTTCAAAGGTTATTGTAAGAGTGGAAATGAGAAAATGTCATCGTTTTAAGAACCAATTATGCAACTGGAATTTTTGACAGCTGAAATTCTAACTTTTTTTTTTTTTTGAAAGCTGAAATACTAACCATTTAAATATTTTGTATTTCTGGATAATTGGGTTCATTTTTTGAGAGCTGGAATTATAAATGTGAAACTTTTTAAGAGCTATAATTGTAACTCTGAACATTTTACAGAGTTGAACTAATACAGTAGGACTGATGGGAGAAATCGTTCTTTTCACTCTTATAGTGTTTGATTATGTGTTTTGTTGCTTAATAAGATAACAGCATAGAAAATTATGATAAAATATATCTGCTTAAGAAATGAGTGTATTCCACAGGGAAAAAGATGCAGTTCCCTGTAGTTCAGGCACAATCGATTAATTAATTGAATTAAAACTCGTGTTTGTGTGTGTGTGTGTGTGTGTGTGGCGAACACGTGCTTACCCCGTGCTGTACCACAGACTCTGGAAATCTCTTTAGCAGCAGCAGGTGCATCTCTGCTTTCTCCAGAGTATTAAAACACTGTTCTGTAGCCTTGAGGAGCATCTGACACTGCACAGGGCCTGGTAGAGTCTCAAACACACCTACACACACACACACACACACACACACACACACACACAGTTACAATTCTAGTGTTTAACAGCGTCTGACCCCGTGCAGAGTCTGGTCACCACTTACAGTAACCACACAAATACACACCTTTGAGGAACTGTGCATGCTTGTCCTGGCTGTCGTTCCTCAGTGCAGCTGTGATCAGGCTGATCTCGCGCCACACCACCGGCTGCTCCGGGAAATTAATAAATCTGTTTAAGGCAAATCAAACCCAGCGATCACCATCAGAATCTCTGAACAGAACACACAAATAATTATGCACTTTTCTTCGCTGAAAAATTGCCCCGTATTATTTCTATGACTGTGCGGAGCATTAGAACTAACAAAGCACAGTGTTTTAAAAGGACTCACATATCGTAGAGCAGTCTGCCAGCCGAAGAGGTCCGCTCTGCATTGCGCTCGATTATGTACATCTCATACTGTAAGAAAAAACAGAGCAAGGAAATACTGATTTTTAAAAATTTTTTATAGCCATATCAGCTTCACGGGCGATTTCATGGCAAATACACATTAAACATTCAACCAATTTGTACAAACCACTATAATATAGAGTTATATTGTAGATATAATGTAAGGGATTTAAATGGTAGTGAAATAAATCAAACAAATGGATAAATAAACAAATATCAGATTATAATATGGCCTTGGCCAAACAAACAAGATTTTATACAAAGTTCTTTAGATACACTTTTGCTAGAAATTAATATTAATATTATTTTAATTAATATTATTGGTATTAATAAAAGTTTTTTCTGGTTTCATCTTGCAGAATAAAAAAATGAATTCGGTGATGTACTTTGTTATGATTCTTTTGTGTGGCAAATTCAGCCCCTAGACATCAATCCGTTTTTTTTTACAATTTAACCTTTTAGTTTATTTAAGTTTTTGTCATTTAATAATTTTTTCCGCATTTCAGGTCATCATCATATGACCAAGAAAGCAGGACATCCTGAAGATTTTTTTTTTACATGCTGGAAAACCTACAGACATTTAGAAAGCACCGACACTGCAGACTCCATCAGCAGATTCCACCCTTAGAACTGCATCACTACACTATATCAAAAATTCGATTTTCTAAAAAAAAAAAAAAAAGATATTTTTACATTTACAATAGAGATGAACCAGGTGATCGGCCAGTGACCAGAATTGGGTGGTCTTCATTTCGATTGGCCATTTTATGGCAGTACACTATCAAAAATCTATGGCATGACTATATGTGTCTTGGATGGATGATAATGATAATGATGATGGTGGTGGAGGTGGTGTGTTATTCATCAGGATCACTTTCTGACCTCACATATTGCAGGAACACATACACACTATCATGCATGAATGGATGAAAGGGGAAGAGGTGCAAAAGCTGCACTCAGGCTCAAACATGATATGATGTGCATGCTGTTAAGTAACCCCCTTCCCTGTGTGTGAGCACTCTGTACTGTACCTGTATGTTGAAGTCGGCGGGATAGAGTGTGCGCGCGGTGATCAGCCAGGCTTTAGCAGCCCACGGGTCATCAGGCACGAGCTCGCGCGCGCGCTTCACCAGGAACTCACAATCCCCCTGCGCCGACATGTTTTTTACCGCTACAGCTCCAGAGCTGAGGTTGTGAACCAGGACGACTTAGCTCCTCTATTCATAAACACACAAGTAAAACATAAAAGAGAAAGGAGACTATGCATAGCAACATGGACTACAATGCGCATGCGCCCAACACCGCGATTGTCGTTTCACTTCTGGGGCACGAGCATGTGTCAAAATAAAAGTCTTCATCTTAACACGGCAAATTCCCGCTGCTAAATCATTATTTAATATTTATACAAACAACTAAATTATTATGAATCAGCTTCATACGAGTGATGGTGAGATGAAGACTCATTTGCATATCGCGGCTTTCCAGCCAAAAGGGTCATTTCATAAAGTTTAATTTAAGGTTTGTTATACTGACATCTAGTGGACAAATCTTGTGCAGCAAGGAGCACAATTAATAATATGAACATGCAACTTGAAGTAATATTGCATTCATCACTGACAGTCATGTGCCAGTTGTGTGTATGTTGTTTGAAAATCCATTGTTCAAGGGCAAATGTTTAGCACATAATCATCATCTCTGAAACTTTGAGAATTAAGTGAAGCACTATAGCAGAAAGGAAACGTGAAGAACAAATTAGTCCTTATCTTTCTTTCTTTTTTTTTCTTTCTTTCTTTTTAAATTATGAACACAACTAACAAGCAACTGTTTTGAATCTTTAAACAGCTGGTAAATATAACTCGCCATTCAGTGTAAATTATCCAGTACACAAATCAAGTGATTAAAATACACAATCAAGAAAATTCATTGAAGAGGGAAAGAAAAATGAGAGATAAAAAAAAAAAAAAAAAAAACCCAGATACAATAACACTAGAGCGTATGAGGCAGATTAAGGTCATTAAAATAAACCAAAAGTTTTTAAGTGTGCTTTTTACTTTCTTCATATATTAGGTAAGAAGTAAATGTAAAGTTAATCTTGAATCACAAAAAAAAAAAAAAAAAAAATTGAGTTTTCCCTAAATCTTCATTGATGAATTAAAAAAAAAAACTCTAATATAATGATTGACAGCACAGCAATGAGACTCCATGTGACCGAGCCTTTACTTAAACCAACCGACACATGCCTAGAAGCAAGGCTTCATTTGGACACACCCCGTTCTGTTTGACACAAGCGTCAGAGCTTTGGTGTCATACTAACATCACTACTTCATACTGCTGTGTGATGTTAGTTAGTTAAGTTCTCTAATAGCAGGTGTAAACAGGCTTATCCCCAAGGACTTAAAGAAATATTAAAGAAACAATGCTATACGGTTTCATTTTTGCCATCAGTATCAGACTAGTAATGGTGACATGAGGCTTCCCAGCCGATACAGTAAGTCCCCTACATTCGAGTTACAAACCTTTGAAGATATGATCAATCGCGGAAGTTACATGTGTAGCGTATAGTCATGAATGCGCAGCTTGCATCTCAGGATGTCAGGAAGCAAGCATGAAAGCAGCAACGATGAAGCAGGTAGTGCTATGGAGTGCCCAACCAATAACCATGGAGACGTAGTGAAAATAATTGAGAGAATGGGGTGAAGTGAAAAGATGGTAGTCATTTTAACATTTAACTCATTCTTTTAACATGATTTTTTTTTTTTTATCTGCATGATTCTAAAGAACAAAGACAAGATTATGGAACATGTTAGTTTTATACCGTGTATAGCCATTTGTGTTGGTAATGTAATACCTAGACAGTGTTTGTTGGACTTACAAACAAGTTGGACTTACGAATAAGCTCTCAGAACAGAAGATATTGTTAAGGACTTACTGTAGTTTGATTTCAAAAGGTTAATTTCATGAAGCTGACAAATCTGTTGGACAGATTTTGTGCAGCATATAGACCCTCACATCGCAAGCAGCTTGATTAATATGAACATGTAGCGACAAGTATTATTACCTTCATCATTGAAACTTGTCAGTTGTGTGTATGATAGTATCAAAAAGTTTTACTAGTTTTGTAAAACACCCACAGAGGTCGACGATTCTGACCACATGCGTCACAATGTCCGCTATTTCATCATGGACATCAAGTTAGAACAAAGAGCAAACATGAAATTGTGCGTGAAACTGAGAAAATCTGCCACAGAGACATTTGACATGACTCAGCAAGTTTACGGAGATGCTGCAAAAAGTTATTTGATGCGTTTTGAGTGGCATGCACGCTTCAAGAGCAGAAGAACATCACTGGAAGATGACAAGTGATCCGGAAGACCTTCAACGAGCTCAACCCTTTGAAGTTGTCAAAACCATTTGGCAACTTGTTCTTGATAATCATCGGAGAACCATCCACAACATTGTTGCCAGTGTCAGTGTGTCATACGTGACAGTCCAGGCACAATGCTCACGTGTGATCTGAACATGCGTCACGTTGCTGAACTAGGAGCAGAGGGAACATCATGTTGAAGTCCGCCAAGAACTCTGTCAGCATGCCATGGATAGCACATTCTTCATGTTGAGCATCATTATCTGTGATGAAACTCGGGCGCATGTTTATGACCCCGAGACGAAGGAACAATCTTCAATAGTGGAAGAGCCCATCATCTCCACGACCGAAAAAGGCGCGGCATTCACAGCATTGTGCATTGAGAAATCGTTTCCAAGGGCCAGACTGTCAATATACTACCATCATCTCTCAATGTGTGAAAATTATGTGAAGAACAAAATGATGATAATGATAATAATAATAAGTAATATTAACAACACAAACATAAAACATCAACTAACAAACAACTGTTTGGAATCTTTGTTCAAAATATATAATTTGACAGTCTCCGTTAAGGATGACTACACAAATTAAACTATTAAGACACACAATAAACTAAATAAATGAATTTAAGGTGGAAAGAAAAAAAAAGAAGAAGAAAAAAGAAAAGAAAAAAAAAAAACACAACCTAGACACAATAACACTAGGGTTTATGAGAGACTTATATTCACTAATGTAAGAATTTGTTGTGTGCATTTTCCTTCTTTGTGTATTTTAAAGATAAGATGTACTGTACATGCAAAGAATCTTTGTGAAATGCAAAAAACTTTTTCAAGTCTGAATCTTGATTTGTAAATTTAAAAAAATCCACCAAGCCATTGGGGCCTACCTCAACCTGTTTGAACATGCCACAGCAATGTGTGACTGGCCTGAGGCATGATTAAAACCATAAAAAGTGTGCTTGGTACAGTATGAAACAAAACATCAGCTTGGACATATAACATACTGTAAAAACAGAAGATGTAATGTTCAGTGCCAGAAATGATAGATAACATGATAAAACATTGCTGAAATGAGTAAAAAAAAAAAGCTTGAAAATACACAAACCAAAATTGTGAAGAATCTACTAATAGGTTGATGTTTAAAATATCAAAAACATATATCCAGACATTTTTGATGAAATTATTTTTGTTTGTTTCAAGGATGTTTTGCATGAACACATATTAGACTGTGATTCAAGTCTTACATTCAAATCCCACTGTGCATGGAATAGGATCTTCTGGAATAGATCATTGCATGACTTCTGCAGGGAACCTCATCCAGCAACTTCATTTAACTTAGCTCAAGGAGGCTATCTGAGTGGCAGGGGACCCATGCACATTGTATACTGAAGCAAGCAAACTACCCTCCCCTCCACTTGCTATATTTTTCTCCCATGCCTCCCACTCCCTTAACATGCCACAAGCCAGTGATTTCAACACAATCCAGCCCCTGTTATTGAGAAACAAGCTACTGTAACTGACATGCAGGTGGATTCAACTTGGTGATCTGGATCACAGGCTACCTTGCCAGAAGTCCACAGTATGTTAGGTAAACGGACTGCATGTCAGAAACCATATTTAGCAGCACAGGAGTACCACAAGGGACTGTTCTTGCCTCTTCCTGTCCACTCTATACACATCCAACTTTACATACAAAATGAAAGAGATACAGATCAGCAATTGGTGGACATCAAAGCACTGATTTAGTGCAGGACATTGGAAGAGGCTACTATGCTAAAGTTTAAGTGTGTGCAGAAGAATGTTCAGAAATATCTGCTGGTCCTGGTCACTATGAAATTGCTCGCTAGGGGCCGTCTCATTCTAGTATGCCTGAAGGAAAATTGGTCCAGGTGTTCCTGGGTTCTTCAGGTTCCTCTGTTCAATCTGATAATCCTGTTACTCCAGTACCTCAGAAGTATAAAATGGATGAACCACTAAGGCCAAGAATAAAAAAAAACTTGATTTGTATCTAATATGAGTAGTATAAGAATGTTGCATATACAATGAATGTGAATGATCAGGTGGCAGGTAATCGTGCTACTGTGGCATGATTATAACCATAAAAAGTGTACTTGGTATAAAACAAAACATCAGTTAGGACCAATAACATAAACACAGAGGAGGTAGGGTTAGGGTTAGTGTGTTCAGTGTGTTCATGTTCAGGGCCAGAAAATAGAGACCAATGAATGCAAGCATGGCTTGCCTTGAAAATACACAAACCAATAACTAATAGGTTGTCTAAAATATCAAAACTCTATTTCCAGATATGTTTAATAAATTTATGTGTATTTGTTTTCAAGGGCATTTTAAGTGAAACTATCAAAGGTATAAATATTTTACACATATGACAATGATTCAAGTCCTACATTCAAATCCCACACTGTATGTAATGGGAAGACTTTAAATCTTAAAGAAACCTTTAATAAATGAGCTTGTGTGTGACCTTGATTATACACATACTCACCAGAAGTCCATGGTCAGGACAAGGGACTGCATCTCAGAAACCATATTTACCAGCACAGGACCACCACAGTGGACTGTCATGCCTCATGCAGAAGTTCTCCAATGACACTGCCATTTTGGGTTGTACTAGGGATGGACAGGAGGGTGACAGGAGTCTGGTCTAGGACTTTGTGGTCTGGTACAATCTAAACTATTTTGCTATGAATACTAAAAGTGCTACATGTTTAAACTCAATGCAAAAAGCAGAAAAAGAAATGTCTCTGTTTCCTCCCTAGATCTTTTGTCCGCATCACAATGAACTGAAGCTCAGCATGTCTTCTTTCCTTGTTTTAATCTTTCATATTTAAGTGACATTCATTTTTGCATATACTGTAAAATGGCCTAAATAATAATTTTTATTTATGGACCGGTATTGTATTATGTTTTATCTAGAAGCGCTGCAATTTTCGCTGGTTTCAAAACAAAACATTTTCGGAGATTTGAGCTCCAGACAATCCCCAGACACTCTGAGCTCATGTACCCGCCCAACACAGCCACACCTCGAAACGACCTTCTGAAAACTACCACTGGCTAATTTTCTTTGCAGGGGTTGAAACAGCGGATTAATGTCATTTGGGGTATTTCTAACAGGTAATCTACTGTATTTACATTATGTGAAGTTGCGTACATTTTGGGACTTTTTTGAAAACAAAATGGTTCTATCTACTAAATAAAATGGAACGTGTCAACCCAGCAAGAGTGTTAATTTACCCACTGGTTGGGTCAAATAAAACAACCCAGCACCTAAATATTTAACCCAGCAGTTTTTAGAGTGTAACATAAAAAACATTCCATTTGTAAAATAGCATAAAGAAATCATAGGCTGTGTATAGAGTGATTAAAAACAATACAATAAATTATGTTATGGTAAATAAATTCTCAGACTCTTCCACTGCAGGGATTAAAAAACAGTAACAATGTCAATTTTAAAATCCGTAGAAGGTTGGTGGTCCGCACACCCTAAAAAAATGCTGGGTTAAAAACAACCCAGTTTGGGTTGTTTTTAACCCAGCTGCTGGATAAATATTGGATCAACTACATGCTGGGTTAATTTAACCCAGCAAAATGGGTTATTTATTTAACCCAGCAAGATGAGTAAAATATTCAATCCAAATGCTAGGTCATATTTAACTATAATGCTGTTTTAATTCTACCTCACAAATAAATTATTATTTTTATAAGTTTTGCAAACCATACATATACTCACCTAAAGGATTGTTAGGAACACCTGTTCAATTTCTCATTAATGCAATTATCTAATCAACCAATCACATGGCAGTTGCTTTGATGCATTTAGGGGTGTGGTCCTGGTCAAGACAATCTCCTGAACTCCAAACTGAATGTCAGAATGGGAAAGAAAGATGATTTAGGCAATTTTGAGCGTGGCATGGTTGTTGGTGCCAGACGGCCAGGTCTGAGTATTTCACAATCTGCTCAGGTACTGGGATTTTCACGCACAACAATTTCTAGGGTTTACAAAGAATGGTGTGAAAAGGGAAAAACATCCAGTATGCGGCAGTCCTGTGGGTGAAAATGCCTTGTTGATGCTAGAGGTCAGAGGAGAATGGGCCGACTGATTCAAGCTGATAGAAGAGCAACTTTGACAGAAATAACAACTCGTTACAACCAAGGTATGCAGCAAAGCATTTGTGAAGCCACAACATGCACAATCTTGAGGTGAATGGGCTACAACAGCAGAAGACCCCACCGGGTACCACTCATCTCCACTACAAATAGGGAAAAGAGGCTACAATTTGCACGAGCTCACCGAAATTGGACAGTTGAAGACTGTTGCCTGGTCTGATGAGTCTCGATTTCTGTTGAGACATTCAAATGGTAGAATCAGAATTTGGCGTAAACAGAATGAGAACATGGATCCATCATGCCTTGTTACCACTGTGCACTCTTTTCTTGGCACACTTTAGGCCCCTTAGTGCCAATTGGGCATCGTTTAAATGCCACGGCCTACCTGAGCATTGTTTCTGACCATGTCCATTCCTTTATGACCACCATGTACACATCCTCTGATGGCTACTTCCAGCAGGATAATGCACCATGTCACAAAGCTTGAATCATTTCAAATTGGTTTCTTGAACATGACAATGAGTTCACTGTACCAAAATGACCCCCACAGTCACCAGATCTCAACCCAATAGAGCATTTTTGGGACGTGGTGGAACGGGAGCTTCGTGCCCTGGATGTGCATCCCACAAATCTCCATCAACTGCAAGATGCTATCCTATCAATATGGGCCAACGTTTCTAAAGAATGCTTTCAGCACCTTGCTGAATCAATGCCACGTAGAATTAAGGCAGTTCTGAAAGCGAAAGGAGGTCAAACACCGTATTAGTATGGTGTTTCTAATAATCCTTTAGGTGAGTGTATATGCAATTAACAACACCCAATTCATTGCACAAATCATAGGAAAAATATTTATATTTATTTTTCAAAAGCACAAGATCAGATAATACAAAACAAGTTCAACAGCGACATCATTACGATACTATTACTCAGAAGCACTAATGCCTGAGAGCAGTGCTGGTCATTATTTCGCAACATCAGGATGTAGGGGTACGGCCTCGACACTTCAGCCTGCTGGAGATATTCCACAGTGTTCATTCCAACCTTAGAAAGAAAGAAATTAAAGAAAGTAAAAGGTTGTAAAAAAATTTTGAGAGGGTTGGCTAGTATGCATATTTGTAAGAAGATTAGTGTTTTGTAACCCCTCTGCTTTTTATATGTGGTTGCTAACGTTAGCAACCAAGCTAAATGCTAGGGTCATGCTGGCACTACAGTTAACAGTCTAGCTTTCATTCATCACTTCACCATCTTCATCCACCCTGCAAGCATTCTACAAAGAAAGCTAAAAAGCTCAGACATTTTTGCAGTTTCTTTCATACACAGGTGGGGTTCTTTGGTTTGGCTAGCTAGCAGTCACTGTCAGATAAACTAGCATGCTATAGCACAGAGCAGGCTGAAAGTTTGAGTGTAACTTTAACATGGTAACAGTAATAAATATTACATACAGTGAACAAATTCAGTCATAGGTGAGTGAAAGTGTGTATACAGACCTTGTATTTAACATTTACATTTTCTCTTAAATGCGACACACAGCATCTGAATGCACCGGTGAACTTCGGGGGAGGGGTGGTCTTATCTGTGATTTTAGTTGTTACTAGCTAACCCAACTCCAACCCAGCAAGCTGGGTTAAACAAAAAGTACCCAATTCCCTGTAAGTAACCCAAAAAAAAATTACCCAGCAGAGGCAACCCAGGTACAGTACAGTAGGTACATTAGTAAAAATAACCCAGCATTTTTTAGTGTGCATACAGTACAACCTCTCTTGATACGGAGGTACGTGCTTTACAGTACATGAAAATTTACCCTGACAAAGAGCAATATAAGAACAGTGCCAGCAGGCACACCTAAAATAGATGGCAAATTATTTTTATAGTCTAAATTATTTTTTTAAACTTGTGCTATGTTGTTTACCTATAATATTTGTTAATTTAAAAATGTCATTTAAATGAGGTTTGGGCTCGGGGATGTTGAGCCCATTCTCTACATAGTCTAGTCAGAGCTCTACCGCCCGCTCGGTTCATCTTCATAGTTAGATTTGATATTTTTTTGAGTGTAATTCATAAATTATGTTCATAATAATTAAATGAGATTCCCTAAATCGTGCTTTAAAATTCATTGACAAAAGGTCTGCATTTCACTTTACAAAAGGTCTGCATTTTTAACGATAAATCGGACGAGTTTATCAGCTTTTTGATCAAAACGCTGCCTTTTGTAAAGTGAAAGTACAAGCTGTGGGTTCACTCACGCCGATGAACAGTTTTATTTAAGTCATAAATTCACAATTTCATTAAAGCTATTATTTCCAGCCGTGGTCCAATAATGGATGAAATAATTATTCAATGCTGGACACAAACAGTAAAAAAGCCAGATGATTATCATTATAAAAAGCCAGAAACACTTGCACTGTGCATATAAGAATATTTACTTAAAAATATTGATTTCTTTTGTTCATTCATGTCTTCTGATGGTGCTCAATGTCTTCACATTTTTACATTTTAACGAACATATGTTGGCATACACACACAACCTCTCCGTGCAGATACACCTGGTGTATCTCACACCTACATGATGTACACACATGGACAAAATTGTTGGTACCCGACGGTCAATGAAAGAAAAACTCACAATGGTCACAGAAATAACTTTAATCTGACAAAAGTAATAATTTAAAAAAATCTATGAATGTTAACCAATGAAAGTCAGACATTGCTTTTCAACCATGCTTCAATGGAATTATATAAAAAAAAAGGAACATGTTCCTCATGGAACAGGCCTGGATAAAAATGATGGTACCCCTAACTTAATAGTTTGTTGCACAACCTTTTGAGGCAATCACTGCAATCAAACGATTCCTGTAACTGTCAATGAGACTTCTGCACCTCTCTGCAGGTATTTTGGCCCACTCCTCATGAGCAAGCTGCTCCAGTTGTTTCCGGTTTGAAGGGTGCCTTTTCCAGACAGCATGTTTCAGCTCCTTCCAAAGATGCTCAATAGGATTGAGGTCAGGGCTCATAGAAGGCCACTTTAGAATAGTCCAACGTAGGAATAGGAATTTTCTTTTATTATTACTTTTGTCAGATTATGTGACATGTTATTTATGTGACCATTGTGAGTTTTTATTATTATTTTTTTTTTTTACAATTTTGTCTACGTGTGTAATTATAAGCAGGATCCCCCAATACCCCATTGTTTTAATTTCTTTTATTTAAAACGGACAACGAATCATAATGGTTACAACTTTCAGCAGCTTCTCAAAGACAAGGAGGGGATTAAAACACCAACACGCAGACAAATCAAGAATTAAACTTTCACTTTCAATTTTGAAGGCATATAAGGTACCTGCGCTAGATATTAAATCATTAGCGACACGTTTGCCGTCTTCTTTTTAAGGTAAGTGATGTCCTCTTTCCCACATCTTTTTTTCCTTTTATCTGTCTGGTGCTTATGAAGTATACATATGTTTTTTCGAGTCGGCGGTGGGTGTTTGCGCTGGATTTGCGCACAATAGTGCGGCGGTGAGGTGGGTCGGGTGCGGGAATAAAAACTTTATAACCCGTGCATCACTACTGCCTTTATTTTATTTCCAGTCTATTTACCATACTTGTCATTTTTGTACTTAATCTATTTGAAAGTAACTGGAAGAAATAACTACATACTTTACTGTGAATGCTAACTTGTCCATTTGAGTGGTGTGTTTTGTTTACAGTATATAGCAAACAAGGAAGCAAATACCCCATCTTCCTCTTTCTGCACTTTTCTCCTTTGCTTAATAAACTCCTAAGGCTCTTAAAATTTCTCCTCACCACTTATAACAGTTTTTATTATTTTTTTACCTTTGGATTTAATTGGATATTTTTTTACCCAGTATATTGCAGGGGGTGTTATGCAAATTAGTAGGTGGTGCTTCTGTGTATGTTTCAAATCTATTATGCTTTTATTTATACTGTTGTTCTGCATTTATCATTTTCAGCAATTTGTCATGTATTAATTATAGAGAGCTATCCTTGTTTTTTATTATGGTGGGTATTTTTTTTTGCTTACCATTGTTGTGAATTGTATGATGTTTTGCATGTCCATGTGTTGCGATTACATGTGTCCATGTGTTGAAGTATAATTATCTGCTTTAAAATTTTAAGGATAATTCTTGGGAAACACCACAATTGTAATAATTTTTTATAGAATTTCATTACTGGGAGAAAATCTTTATACTAAAAATTGCACTGCACTGAATATGGCCCACATCTCAGGACGTTAAGCAATTAAAGTATGTATACATTAAAATGTTAATTTAATAATAAATACATGTCAATAAATTAGAATATATGTAGAAAATATATTTATTTCCGTAATTCAATTCAAAAGTAAAACTAATTTATTATTTAGATTCACTACACACAGACTGATCTATTTCAAGTGTTTATTTCTTTTAATTTTGATGATTATGGCTTACAGTTAATGAAAACCCAAAATTCAGTGTCTCAGGAAATTAGAATATTGTGAAAATGTTCAATATTGGAGACTTATGGTGTCACACTCTAATCAGATAATTAACTTAAAACACCTGCAAAAGTTCCCTGAACCTTTAAAAAATGTGGTAGAAAAGGGTGCACAAGCAACAGGGAGATTCGAAAATTTTGGGGAGATTCAACAGGAGTGGACAGCAGCTGGAGTCAGTGCTTCAAGAGCCATCCAGGACATGGGTTTCAACTGTTGCGTTCCTCGTGTAAACCCACTCTTGAACCAGATACATCTCGGGTTACTTTGCTATAACCCTGTTCCCTGAAAAAGCCATCAATGAGAGATATTAGATCTGACAACCACACTCTGGCCGGCCAGCCGGGCGCTATCAATAAGAGGCGCGAGCCCTGTCGCCAGAACTCCCGGGAGCAGAGCTATCGGAGGAAATTAATAGAGACGTAGTCTGGGCCACGTATGGGCCATCGCGTCCTGACCCAGGGGAGCTGGAGGACTCAGAGAGTAGTAAAGGGGACATTGTGCTGTTTCTTGCAAGGCAAAGAGGTCCACCTCTGCTACATGAAATCTCTCCCAGATTTGATTGACTACTTTGGAGTGGAGTTTCCATTCCCCATGTGTCACAGTGGATAGTAAATCTGCTCCCACATTCATATGCACCGGAATGTAAGGGATTGATGGACAGGAACTTGTCTTGTGCCCAAAGCAGAACCTGGTGCGCTAGCCTGTACAAGGGGCTCAAGCGCAGTCCACCCTGGCAATTTATGTACGAGACCACCGTAGTGTTGTCCACCAGCACTAGGACATGGTAGCCTCTCAACTGCTGGAGGAAATATTTCAGGGCCAGAAATAGAGCCATCTTTTCGAGGCAATTGATGTGCCACACGAGAAGCCTTGGGCTGGACGGTCATCTAAGACCACACCCCAGCCCGTGAGGTACAAAGTCCTCGGCGCGTAACCCTTATTTGCCTCTGGGGATTGGAAATACACTGGCTTTTAGCCACAACTGAAATTATCTCATGTGCAGAAGGCCCAAGGGTATCACCGTGGATGCAGCTGCCATGAGACCTAGCACTCTCTGAAAGTAGTGAAGTTACTTTCTGGCCTAGCTTGATCTCCATTAGGGTATTTGGAATCCCATGTGGCATCCAAATATGTCGTACTTTGAGCAGGAAAGAGAACATTTTCGTGGCCTTAAGTCTCAATCCTAAAACGTTGAGATGAGCTAGAACGACATCTCGATGTCGAAGTGCTAGCTCCTGAGACTGAGACAAAATCAGCCAGTCATCTATGTAATTCAAGATACTGATGCCCTGGAGTCGTAAAGGAGCCAGGGCTGCATTCATACATTTTGTAAATGTGCGGGGGACAGAGCTAGGCCAAATGGAAGAAACCCATACTGGTAAGCTTTGCCCCAGAAAGTGAACTTCAGGAACTTCCTGTGTTGTGGCAATATTTCTATATGAAAATATGCGTTGATTGTCACAAACCAATTCTCTGAGAACCAAGAAATAGCGACTGTAATAGCCTGACCCTCTGTCTGGGAGGGGAACATGTTCCCCGAAACACCAGTGGTGGTGGAGATTGAACACCAGCCTCCTGAGGGTGCCGGGAAGGAGACTTTCTTCCGTGGTGGAATTCTATGTACCCCTCCCTGGGGGGAGACACCCTCACGGTCCTGGGCGAATAAGCTACAGGACTTTTTGTTTGAGATAATACTCCTCAAGTCCGGTCACCTTGAGGCGGATTGCGAAGTGCAGCGATCCCCACCCCAATCTTTACGAGGGGGTGCACGGCTCGCCACACTCTCCTTCTGTGTCTCATGTCTGGTGGAAACCAGACCTAGACAGGACTGGGTGGCCGACGGTCCCGACTGTTGAGTATGGCGAGGAAGAAACCTGACAAAGGATTCTTCATGCAGTTTCGCCTCCCAAAACCTATTGATGATGGTGATAACGGCGTCAACAAACAGGCCGGAAGGCGAGATGGGGGCATCAAGGAGGAAAGCATGATCCTTGTCCTTGATGCCCGTAAGATTAAGCCACAGATGTCCCTCTGTAGACACAATGGCAGCCATAGAGCGGCCAATAGCATGGGTCGTCTGCTTGGTTGCTCAGAGAGACATATCTGTGGCTCCGCGTAATTCTAAAAACACCCTTCCATCGTTGACCCCGCCGGTGCTCAAGTCATTCAGCAGATCAGCCTGGTACGCCTGCAAAACTGTCATGGTGTGCAGAGCAGCACCAGCCTGACCAGCTGCCTGAAAATCGTTCCCCACAAGCGAAGATGCTAGTCTACATGGCTTGGAGTGTGGGCTTATTCAGGGAGGATGACGTCCCAGGAGAGAGAGATAGCCCGTAAGCGTCTCTTCTATCTGGAGCATCATCATATAACCCCGTGCCTTCGCATCCACAACATTATAATAAATCAATGTCAATGGCACAAAAACACGGAATTTATAGGGCATCTTCCATGAACAAGTTAACTCATCATGGAGATCGCCAAAAAAGGGGAGAGAGCGTTGTTGAGGCCACCCAACCTGTCGTCTAATTTTGAGCGCTTGGGGGATTCCTGCTCCTGCGACCAATCAAGGTGTAAGCGTTCGACTGCGCGAATTACCACCTCTAATAACTCCTGATACGCTCGCTCATTGCTAGGGGAGCGCTCTGAAGTGACAGTTTCCATCTCTGCCGAAGCGAGAGAGGAAGTTTCTTCCGCCCCTTCACAAGAAGTGAGAGAGCGAGAGAAAAGGAGGAGTCCGTCTCATGCGCTTCCGCCAGATCAGCAAGCGAACCCCAGGCGCGAAGGACTTTAATAGGGAGGAGATCACAATGCTCACGTGGATAGCGTGCTCTTCCCCCAAACACTCAAAACAGAAAGCGTGGAAATCGCCCTCCGTGAGATATCTTTCATACAGAGGCACTCATCTCCTACTCACCATCTTTCTGGTGAGTAATATGACACTATCTATTTTCGCTTTCTGTTTTGCTTTGAAAAGTGTTTGCGCGCACACAGACACACACACACACACACAATGTGGCCCTTGAAGACAAAAAGACCTGAGGATGTTTCCGGTTCAGTCCTATTTATAACCTGCAGGAGCACCTCATCAGATGACGTCACCTGACCGAGGTTGTATAAGCCAAAGTTTGGCATGTTTGACACACATGTGCATTTTCACGCAGCATTGAGTATAGCTTTTAAAAGGGAACAACATCAGAGGTGTCTTACCTAAAACGATTGGACTATTGCTCAGTGGGCCAAAGTCCTCTTTACTGATGAAAGTAAATCGAGGTCCCTGTGTGTGGGGAAGAGTGGAGAGGCACAGAATCCAAGTTGCTTGAAGTCCAGTGTAAAGTTTGCAGTCAGTGATGGTTTGAGGAGCACTGTCATCTGCTGGTTTTGGCCCACTGTGTTTTATTAGGTCCAAGGTCAGCCCAGCCGTCTATCAGGAAGCTTTAGAGCACTCCATGCTTCCTTCTGAAAAAAATGAAAGGAAATAAAGACTTGAAATATATCAGTCTGTGTGTATATTATATATATATATATATTAATATGCATATACTGCTCAATTATCAGTGCACATACTATTCATCATTACAGGAAAAGAGCTGATATGATGTAACTTGGTTTTTGTTTTTCACATCGCAGAAATCTGCAATTTTGTCAGAATTGCCTCACCTGTTTTATGTTCACAATATAATCCTCTGGTTTGGGTGTCCTAAATTATAAATTTTTTGTATGGTGCTTTTTATTCTATTCTATTTATTATGTTCTATTTATTATGTTCAATAATTAATTATTAATTATTGAATATATAGTGCAAGCTACAATGGAGCTTTCACTATATATTCACCCTAATTTGTGCAATGAACAACCATGCTTGTGGATATTTATGTAATCGGATGCCAGTTGAATGTAAAGTGTGAAGGAATTTTTCTCCTCATATAGGCAGAATAGGCATTAAGCGTTTCTGAATAAATGGGTCTTAGGTTGAGTTTTGAGTTTGGTCGGAGAATCTGTGCTATGGATGTTTTTGGGGAGAGAATTCCAGAGGCGAGGAGCAGTATGGCTAAAGGATCTAAAGCCTATGGCGCTCAGACGTAACAAGGAGCCTTGATGAAGGAGAGTGCGAGATGGAGTTGTAGAATTGAACATGCTCTGTTGACCAAAAACAACACAAAGGTGTGTCTTACCTAGGGTTAGTTCCATCTGGTGTTAATTACTAACATAATTTCATAAAAAAAAAATTTAAAGAACATACCAATTATACCAAGAGAAAAACATGGTGCTGGTAGTGTGACAAATTTGCAAAAAATAAATAAAAATCAGGCAAATACTTTTTTCACTGCAGTGTACAGTATCTTGCTAGAGTTTGCAACTTCCATTACCCCTTTAGCGCCTTTAAAAGTTTATAGACAGAACTACTTTGTCTAGAGATGAAACACCAGGACTGCCCATGTAACTGTAGTCTTACTTGACGCATGTACTGTAGGAATGCCCATCTTGGCTCCTGCTGAAGTCAGTGAGTGGGACAGAGGACATTATACTGTATATTAAATAATTAGAAGAAAAACGTCTTAGTACAAACGAAGTTACATTTTACTCACTAATCATTAATGAATGAATTTATTCATTCATCTTCTATACAGTTTATCCTGTACAGGGTCACAGGGTGTCTGGAGCCTATCCCAGGAGACAAGGAGGGGTACACCTTGGATGGGGTGCCAATCCATCTCAGACTCACTAATCAGTACTGTTTAATTTTAGCTTCTACAGCTGTGCAGCCAGCCAGTAAAACAACATGCCCTTTTCCTATGATATGTTTCTGCTTTTTTAAGTATAATAATTGCATGTGTAAAATATGTATATGTACAGTAGCATGTTCAGATTTTAAGATGCTCATATTTGAAAGAAGACAATAACACTTCTACTGTATATGCACAGTGGCATGGACATTTATAAATGCCACTTCTCAGGTTATAACAAACTGAAGTTCTGATTTTGTTTTGCTATAGTGATGGATTACATAAACAAATTGTGGTATGGTGCTGATGGTAAGTCTTCTATGTAATTTTTCCCTTTGTAAAAGCAAAATTTAATCCAAGCTTTTAAACTAAATCTGATAGACTCTTAGGGCTATTAATACAATAAATGCACAGTAACATTTAGATCTATATGATTTAAACATAGGCGGCACGGTGGTGTAGTGGTTAGCACTGTCGCCTTGCACTGCCAGGGTCCGGGTTCCATTTCCGGCCAGGCTCGATTCCCGTCTCTGTGTGCATGGAGTTTGCATGTTCTCCCCGTGCTTGGTGGGTTTCCTCCGGGTACTCCGGTTTCCTGTGTAGGTTAGGCTAATTGGCGTTCCCGAATTGCCCGTAGTGTGTGAATGAGTGAGTGTATGTGTGTGTGTCTGTGCCCTGTGATGGATTGGCACCCTGTCCAGGGTGTACCCTGCCATGTGCCCCAAGTCTCCTGGGATTGGCTCCAGGCCCCCGTGACCCTGAATACAGGATTAAGCGGTATAGATGATGAGTGAGTGATGAGTGATTTAAATATTATCCCTTCAGCATTCTGAATAGCATTCAGTTTTTATATAGGTTCTCAGTATTGTTAAAAAACTTGCTCACATGATATGACATGCTTTATGTAATCTAATAACATTAAAAATGTTGTTATGTCTAAAGATCTGCTTTTACTTTATAGTGTTTTCTAAACCCTGGAGAACAGTAAATTGGATGTAAGTATGGATTCAACTTTGGTATTAGTAATTTAGTCAATCTGTTTACAGTTTGAGCATGCTGGAGAATATGCCAAAATTCTTCTGGTAACTTTGTCCACTGTACATACTGTCCTGTTTTAGAATTGATTTAAAGTATTGGCACTAACAGCTTGTCCTACACAGTAAAATTTCATTTGTTTTATAGATTTTCCTTTAGAGATCACGGTTGGGAACCTCTGCATTAATACATAGGATTAATAGAGACTGTTAAACTTTAGAGCAACAGATGTTGCAACCAAGTAAAAATATCCTCCATGTTACAATTTTGACTTCCATTTGTAATTTTCCATACAGGAGTAAAAAGGAGTTAGAAGATAGTGTGAAAAATATTAAACCAAGTAATTCAGATATCGGTAATGTTCGGATCCTGTTGCACGGAGTTGTTGGATCTGGAAAGTCCAGCTTTATAAACTCCCTGAATAGTGTCTTTGCACAACGGGTTATCACCAAAGTGAGAGCGGCACCATCAGCAGCCACGAGTTGCACAAAAATAGTAAGTATATTCATTCTAAGCATGTGATGTCCTTGTATTTAGTATACATGAACAATTGTATAATTATAATTATACAATAATTTTGAAAAATCCTTGCTCCCTTTATTGGTTCTTGCAAATATGTTTCACTTCTGTGATCCATTGATGTGGTATTTTGCGCTTTTTGGATTGTCTACAAAATTCATTCGCTCTGTTTTAATATGTGCAACTGTCATATTGGGAAGAAATATGTCCGGGACAATTTACGAGTCTGCATTTTTACCCTGATCTGTTCTTGAGTTATCTATCAAGTAGTTCAAATAATATATATTATTCATACTGGACATTGTTGCTCTTTAAAAAAAAAAGAAAGGAAAGAAATACATGTAATGTGTAATATGTAATATAATGACTTCTATGAGGACAAATACAGACATTTACAGGTATGTGTTTATTGTGTTTCTACCTTTAGTACAAAGGCCATGTAATCAAAATTCCCTCTGGAACTTTGGGAATCACTATAGCTGATTTTATGGGCTTGGAAGAAAAAGAACATAATATTCATCTTGACGATTTGAGAAATGCACTGCATGGACATTTACCAGATGGATATGAGGTAGGTATTTTGCTTAATTGGCATATCTACTTGACCTGTATCAAATTGTTTTTATTTGCACTGTTGCCTCATGATTGTATAAGTAGATAACTGCATGAATATGCAGGTGTGCATGTGTTCATAATAAAAATGACACTGAATGTACATCAATCCAGAAAGTGTTTCCAATCTTTCTCCATTGCTGAATCTCAGGAAAACAAATTCTATGTCCCAGTATTGTGATCCTAATACAAATGAAAAGAGTCAGGCACAATAGATTGTATAGGGTGTATCCAGTAGTTGAACGTATTTGATCCAAACAGGGTGAAGGTCATATTAGGGTCTGATTGTAATGATGTGGGTCTCATTAGTGCTGTGACACTCTGCAGGCAGTTAGGCTTCAGAGTTCTGAATAGGAAGGTTTGCTGTCACCCATACACGTGATTGCTAGGCGACGTTGCCATACGCGTAATCAGTCCAAACGCACTACACCTGTGAGTATGTCTAGAAACCATCACGCGGTATGTGGACATTAGGTAGCACCAGGTACGGGATCACATCGCTCCAGTAATAGCAGCCAAAAACCCAGCCAAAGTCAAGGTCAGAAGCCGGTTCCATTGAGAGAAAGAGCAGCCTACCACCCGTTACAATTTGTTTGGTTTAGATAAGTAATATTAATATAAACCTTCCAGCAGAAACAACCATCAGACTTGTTTGAAAGATAAATGACACAACCTTCTGTCAAGGTTCTGTCCTATTCAAGAATTAAACAGTGCTATAACACTAATGTTTTAAACAATATTTGCTTTCTATTTACAGCTTACTGGTAATAAGCCACTGTCTTCAGATGATCCACGCTACATCAAGAACCCCTCAGATGCAGAAAAAACACATTGCCTGGTCTGTGTTGTGTCAGCAAACAGTATCTCTCGAATGCTTCCTGCTACTACTGACAAGATGAAATCGCATTTAGAGGAAGCAAGTAAACTTGGTAAATACCCCCCCCCACACACCTAAAAAAGAAAGAAAATATAATAAGGTGGCACAAAGCTTTTATTGTGTGTGTGTGTGTGTGTGTGTGTGTGTGCGCGTGTGTGTGTGTGTGTGTGTGGTATACAAGATGCATCAACTGATATAGGATGCATTAGTATTATTATCTATAACACATGATGCAGGACAATGTACATGCATCTGTACATACAGTCGTGGCCAAAAGTTTTGAGAATTACATAAATATTGGAAATTGGAAAAGTTGCTGCTTAAGTTTTTATAACAGCAATTTTCATATACTCCAGAATGTTATGAAGAGTGATCAGATGAATTGCATAGTCCTTCTTTGCCATGAAAATTAACTGAATCCCGAAAAAGAAAACTCTCCACTGCATTTCATTGCTGTCATTAAAGGGCCTGCTGAGATCATTTCAGTAATTGTCTTGTTAACTCAGGTGAGAATGTTGAAGATCATTATGTCAGGCTGATTGGGTTAGAATGGCAGACTTGACATGTTAAAAGGAGGGTGATGCTTGAAATCATTGTTCTTATCATTGTTAACCATGGTGACCTGCAAAGAAACGAGTGCAGCCATCATTGCGTTGCATAAAAATGGCTTTACAGGGAAGGATATTGTGGCTACTAAGATTGCACCTAAATCAACAATTTATAGGATCATCAAGAACTTCAAGGAAAGAGGTCCAATTCTTGTTAAGAAGGCTTCAGGGCGTCCAAGAAAGTCCAGCAAGCGCCAGGATCGTCTCCTAAAGAGGATTCAGCTGCGGGATCGGAGTGCCACCAGTGCAGAGCTGCTCAGGAATGGCAGCAGGCAGGTGTGAGCGCATCTACACGCACAGTGAGGTGAAGACTTTTGTAAGATGGCCTGGTGTCAAGAAGGGCAGCAAAGAAGCCACTTCTCTCCAAAAAAAACATGAGGGACAGATTGATCTTCTGCAAAAAGTATGGCAAATGGACTGCTGAGGACTGGGACAAAGTCATATTCTCGGATGAAGCCTCTTTCCGATTGTTTGGGGCATCTGGAAAAAGGCTTGTCGGGAGAAGAGAAGGTGATGCTACCATCAGTCCTGTGTCATGCCAACAGTAAAGCTTCCTGAGACCATTCATGTGTGGGGTTGCTTCTCATCCAAGGGAGTGGGCTCACTCACAATTTTGCCCCCAAACACAGCCATGAATAAAGAATGGTACCAAAACACCCTCCAACAGCAACTTCTTCCAACAATCCAACAACAGTTTGGTGAAGAACAATGCATTTTCCAGCACGATGGAGCACCGTGCCATAAGGCAAAAGTGATAACTAAGTGGCTCAGGGACCAAAACGTTGAAATTTTGGGTCCATGGCCTGGAAACTCCCCAGATCTTAATCCCATTGAGAACTTGTGGTCAATCCTCAAGAGGCAGGTGGACAAACAAAAACCCACTAATTCTGACAAACTCCAAGAAGTGATTATGAAAGAATGGGTTGCTATCAGTCAGGATTTGGCCCAGAAGTTGATTGAGAGCAGCCCAGTCGAACTGCAGAGGTCCTGAAAAAGAAGGGCCAACACTGCAAATACTGACTCTTTGCATAAATGTCATGTAATTGTCAATAAAAGCCTTTAAAACGTATAAAGTGCTTGCAATTATATTTCAGTACATCACAGAAACAACTGAAACAAAGATCTAAAAGCAGTTTAGCAGCAAACTTTGTGAAAACTAATATTTGTGTCATTCTCAAAACTTTTGGCCACGACTGTACATTCATCAGGTCAGATAAGATGGTTCAATATATTTACACCCTACAGCTTCTTGGAATAATAATAATAATAATAATACTAATAATACTAATAATATGAATAATAATAATATGAATAATAGCAATAATAACAATATAGTGTTTACCATTGTTTAATTGCTCATTGCTTACCATGTAATGCCTTTGATGTAATTTCTTTATTTATACCTCTACTTCTACTTTATAGAATTTCAACAGCTATACATGCTTTTGAGAAAGCCTTTTTTTTTTTCACCATATTTGCAGGAATCCCTCGTGCTGTTCTCATGACTATGGGTGATATGCTCTGTCCAGCTGTTAAGTGGGATGTGAAAAGTATCTACATGAGCAAGGCAATTAAAACGAAGGTTAGTCATGATGTTTACGTTGTGTACAGTATAAGAGAGAAGAGAGAGGTATGTACACATTACTGAACAAACATCAGCCATATGATTAGATGTGCTGGGAGATGAAGTGAATAGCCCTGATTATCTTCTTATACTGTATTAAAACCTGTCAAGGGTTGGGATATACTCTAATTAGGCAGCAAGTGAAGAGGTAATTGAAATTGATGTGCTATAAGCAGGAAAAATGAGCAAGCATAAGGATGTGAGACTTTAACAAGGGCCACATTGTGATAGATAAAAAGCAAGAATAATTTATCTTTAGAATGGTGATGTTCCTGGTGTACAGTGGTTACTACCAAAAGTAGTCCAAGTAAGGACAATCAGTGAACGGGTGAGTCACTGCCTCCAATGCTCATTATTCCATATGGGAATCAAAGGCTAGCCTGTTTGGACCAATCCCACAGAAGTGCTACTTTACCACTTTAACTTGCTGAAAAAACTTATATTTGGCTATGATAGGAAGGTGTCAGAACCCACAGTGCATCACTGGGACTGTGTAGCCATTGTGTGTGTGTGTGTGTGTGTGTGTGTGTGTGTGTGTGTGTGTGTGTGTGTGTGTGTGTGTGTGTGTGTGTGTGTGTGTGTGTGTGTGTGTGCGTGTGTGTGCGTGTGTGTGCGTGTGTGTGCGTGTGTGTGTGTGTTCAGATGGAAGAATGCAGCAGCGCTTTGCAAGTTCCAATGACCTGCATCTTCCCTGTGAAGAACTACCACGAGGAGACAGAAACCAACAATGACATTGATGTCCTCCTTCTGCTGGCGCTGAAACAAATCGCACATTTTGCCAATGACTATGCTGAAGAGCTCGGAGAAAAGAAGAATAGAGAACAGAGAGATATAAATAGAGAATAAAGACTAAAAGAACAGAAAAAGTTCTGGTTTCATTTTCCTCATTAAGTAGATAGCAGCCTAATAACCAGCTAATGGCTGAATTACTGTAACTGTTAAACATTTAAGTACTACACTTTCTAAATGAACACCTGTTAGTCCTGTTATTCAGATATTCAGAGAACAAGGTTTTAAATGAGCAATTAATGTAAAGTACTAGGGGCAGGTTTTAATCTCTTTTCTCTTTGATAAGAAATTATTATATATTTCCCATCAAAAGGCATGTAGAGCAAAATGGTAAATCTGTATTCTTTTTATTCCTCTGATAGAAAGATCTTTCTGTAAATCACTGCATTATAAAACTGTACTTGTGGAGCTTGTGATTTAATTAAAAAGAAACCTTTATTAAATGCTATGAAGAAAAAAATAAAGAAAAAAAAATCTAACCAAATTTAGTGGAATTCATTGTTTTACAGCTCAAAGGCTATAAAATATTTATTTTTATGTGTTTGGGGCATATTATATTATATTTCGTATGGGTGTGATTGTCAGGTGTCCATAAAATTTTGGCCACAACAGTGGTTTCCTTTTGGGCTCCCTAGCATGTGTACACTCACCGCTGCATCCTGGGTTTGAATACTGATCAGTGAAAAAGCTCCAGACACTGAGGATTTGCATGAGTCAGTGCACTCGTAGTGATATTCCAAGCCCGGATAAATTGGGGAAAGTTTGCCAGTAATGGCATCGGAGATAAAACCAGTAGCACGTTAAATATGCCGAAACAAAGCTCCACTGTGGTGACTCCTCAAAATGAGGAAGAGCTGAAAGGAAGAGGGGAGAAAGGCCACGCACAATATAAACAGTGCCTTGCAAAAGTATTCACACCCCTTGAACTTTTCCACATTTTATCACATTACAACCACAAATGTTAATGTATTTTATTGGGATTTTATGTGATAGACCAACACAAAGTGACAAATAGTTGTGAAGTGAAAGGAAAATTATAAATGGTCTGAAAAGTGTGACATGCATTTGTATTCAGCCCTCAATTGACTACAGAAGTCACCCAATTAGTGAATAGTCCACCTGTATGTAATTTAATCTCAGTATAAATACAGCTGTTCTGTGAAGCGCTCAGAGGATTGTTAGAGAACATTAGTGAACAATCAGCATCAGGAAGCCCAATGACCACACCAGACAGGTCCAGGATAAAGTGGAGAAGTTTAAAGCAGGGTTAGGTTATAAAAAATATCCCAAGCTGTGAATGTCTCACCGAGCGCTGTTCAATCCATCATTTGAAAATGGAAAAAGTATGGCACGACTGCCAACCTACCAAGACACGGCCGTCCACCTAAACTGACAGGCCTGGCAAGAGAGGATTAAGCAGAGAAGCAGCCAAGAGGCCCATGGTAACTCTGGAGGAGATCAATTCAATTCAATTCAATTTTATTTACTGTATATAGCGCTTTTAACAATTGACATTGTTGCAAAGCAGGTTTACACAATCAAAAGAATTATTGAAGTGTGTATGAATTGTGGATGTGTTGAATCAAAATGATTAGATAGTCCCTGATGAGCAAGCCGAGGACGACGGCAACAGTGGCAAGGAAAAACTCCCTGAGATGGCAGTAGTAAGAAACCGTGAGAGATCAGGCTGGAGTGTCTGTCCACAGGACAACTATTAGTCACAACATCCACAAATCTGATCTCTACGAAAGAGTGGCAAAAAAAAAAAGCCATTGTTGAAAGAGATCCTTAAGATGTCCTGTTTGCAGTTTGCAACAAGCCATGTGACCATTGGCCTCTTGGGGATGAATACAAATGTATGCCACACTTTTCAGATTTTTATTTGTAAAAAGATTTTGGAAAACATTTCGTTGGTCTATCATAAAAAATACCAATTTACGTTTGTGGTTGTAACGTGACAAAATGTGGAAAAGTTCAGGAGGTATGAATACTTTGTAAAGCACTGTAATGACAAATAAAAACAAAATCTGCCAAAAACGTCTAACTGTAAATTAGAAATAAGACTGTGGAGCTGTGAAGTGGCGATGCTCTGGTTGCACTGCAACATCATGTCACATAATGATACAAATAAATTAGCGTACATAATGCTTCATAGTGAAAATCACTGATCAAATCTTGTGCTGTCTACACTATGTTTGTATTATGTATTGTAATGATTGCATTATACTATTAGTATTTAAAAGGCAATAGTTTTTATTAGTAAATTAATTGAAACTGCATTTCAATGATTTTTAAAGAATTTGCACTTCTCCTCTCTGGCCACTAGAGGGAAGGCTTGCATTATAAATTTGAACAGGCTTACAAGAAGAAGAAAAAAAAGGAAACTCACTCACTCACCATCATCATCTATACCGCTTAATCCTGTATTCAGGGTCACGGGGGCCTGGAGCCTATCCCAGGAGACTTGGGGCACATGGCAGGGTACAACCTAGACAGGGTGCCAATCCATCGCAGAGCACAGACACACACACACACACACACACACACACACACACATACACTCACTCATTCATTCACACACTACGGGCAATTTGGGAACGCCAATTAACCTAACCTACATGTCTTTGGACTGTGGGAGGAAACCGAAGTACCCGGAGGAAACCCACCAAGCACGGGGAGAACATGCAAACTCCATGCACACAGAGACGGGAATCGAGCCTGGCCGGGGATCGAACCCGGATGGTGCAAGGCGACAGTGCTAACACTACACCACCGTGCCGCCAAAAAAGGAAACCTTCATTATAATTAAGGGATATGGTTTATAGGATTATATAGCGTTCTTGAATATATATATTTTTTGATAATTCAGAAGTCTGAAAAAATAATCACTTTATGCCATCAAATTAAAACAAAAAAAGTAAAAAATAAAAAAAAACATTGATAGCCATTGGGATAGAAAATGTGAAATATTTTCACTGAAGAAATTGGAATGGCTAAAATTATCATCATTTACTTTCTGGCCTGACAAGCGAAGGGCAAAGCTTTTGTTATTAAGCCCTTGCAATGGAAACATCTGATAGAAATGACTAAACATAACATAAGAGCCATACAACATCATATAAGAGAATGTAGGAAGCATCAAACAGGAAGTCAACTATAAATATCATGGGGAATTAAACAATTTTTTCCCCCAATAACGTTTTTATAATTATGAAGATATCCAAAATGATCAAGCCTAATTGGGTAATTTGGGAAATTATAGTT
Organism: Clarias magur; assembly: GCA_013621035.1. NCBI lineage: Eukaryota > Metazoa > Chordata > Actinopteri > Siluriformes > Clariidae > Clarias > Clarias magur. Next base: position 548,057 of record QNUK01000440.1, on the reverse strand, counting down.
CAGGTTGACTCAGACAGTCAGGGAATACATGAGCAGATGCATGAATACCATAACTACTGTATGGTTCAGTGATGGCTTAAATTGCATTAGCTGTATTATTTATAGAGTATCTTAATATAGGGAATAAAGTTGAAGGGTAAATATGGATGTTACTACAGAGTATGCAGAGTGTTATGCTGCTACTGAAACAAATAAATTATAAAACATTACGAAACCTTTAGTAATAATTTTACAATTAGATCATTATTTGATGCGTCCACACATACTAAGAAAAGATTGGTTTTATATGTGAAATTCTTAAAGATTTTTTATAAATTCTATTATCCATGTTACTGCTGTGAAAGAATGTTATGATGAAGATGATGATTATAATTAAAAATAAACTTTAGAAACTAATTAAAACTGTTCCTAAAATGTGATTTGTTGATGTCATAAATGAGCACATAATAAAAACACAAACACTGTTTTAAACATGTAACTGGGGACACAAATAAAAGCCTAACCTACAGTAAGACTAATTGTAATGAATAATAAAAAAAAAAGTTGTGTTGAATAAAACTCTTAATAATATGGTGAATTTTATGTTTTTCAGGACTGTATGTGTGTTGAGGTGTGTGTTTTTATTAATGGCAAGAAAGCTTAGACAAGCCGGAAATTCAAAGGTGTCCCAATATCCCTAAAATTGCTCTAATCACATGAAAAAAGTTTTAAAGAATCAGTGATGCATACATCAAAAATTCCTTATTGTCTTCATTTTTTCCTCATCCCCCCGCACCCCCCCCCTTCCAGTCCTTTCCTCATCTTCATTATAGACCATCATCAAGAAGAAGAAAAAATCTGACTCCCTCTTGGTAGATGACACGCCCCCACTGTTTCGCTTTAAATTCCTCTACTTGGTCTCCTAAGCTCATTAGTAACTTAACTTCACCAGGAATAAGTGTGTGTATGTGAAGTACAGCTGAGTACAGGTTGTGTGTGTGTGTGTGTGTGTGTGAGTGAACTCTAGACATGAATGCTCTAGTGTTCATCCTCTTCCTTGTAAATAGTTTTCCGGATTCGCATGCTGTGGAGAAGACACAGGAGTTCTTCATCGCTGCAGTGGAGACAAGCTGGGATTATCTGAACACCGGTGATGGGGATCCAGCTGCTAATCTCAGGTACTCACATCACACACATACACTCGCTCATCATACATACACGCACATATCTAATGCAGATTTTAATCCTTGTTGAATTCTTTGCTGATTGATCAGAAAATGTTGATTATTTTTAAAAATATTAAAAAATATGCAAGTTTATTATTTTTTAATTTTCTGATAAGGTGATTTTTTTTGTCTTTATAGTAGAGTTTTAAAAACATATACACAGTAACAGTCGTAGCTGTTAAAGTTTTCTTCAGGATGATGATATGAAAAAATGTGTTTCTTCTTAACTTGAATGAAACACACACACACACAGACCTCAGGAAGTGCTGTTATGGGAAAATAACCATCAAGACAATAATTCTTCTGTGTGTCAGGATGCAATACTTTCCTCCAGTCAAATTTTACACCAAGTCCTGCTTTATTTCTTATAACTAGTATAGTCTCATAATGTACAGCTGCTTTAGTATATGTTTTTGTATTATAATTTCTTTTATTATACAAACTAGCATAACTTACTACTACTACTACTACTAATAATAATATAACTACTAGTAACTGTTACTATAGCAGACCTGAGGTTTGATTAAAACCTGCTTAAGTATTTAAAAAAAAAACTGCTATGTATTAAGAGTTATTATATTTTTATTATTTTTGCCTTACTGATTTTATCCCTTTAATTTCCTACAGAGGATCCAGCGTGCAGAAGTATGTCAAAGTCGTGTACACTGAATATACAGACTCGACTTTCGCCACCCCGAAAACCAAACCTCCATGGGCAGGTTAGTGCGACCCTCATATTATAGGATACAACAGTTTGTTTGACTAGTTTTCTAGAATATGTGTTTTTAAAAAGCCAATGTGAGTCGACTGTAATCCTGGATGAACACAACATTGCAAAGCTTCCTGCTAAGTTTCCTGCAAGGAAACTACAACAAAAGTGGATTTGATAATATAATCGTTAATCATCAGCCTGTCTGCCTAATCATGTTTCTTAATAAGAAATATAAGACTTTAATATGAAAAATAAAAATAAAAATCCCAGGACAATGTGAAATGTGAAAACTGTGATATCGGTTTGAATGGAAAGGTTCCAGCTTACACCCATTTTACGTAATACAAGACAATAATGGCTTAATATCCTCTGTTTTGGCTACCAGGACATGGGTTAAATTGCATTCATTTCTATACTCGTGATGCGACCCAGACGCTGAAACTGACCGGTGGTTTTTTTTTTCTTTTCTTTTTTTTCTTCCCCTACAGGAATTCAAGGACCTACAATCAGAGCAGAAGTGAATGACCGAGTAGTGGTCCACTTCAAGAACTTTGCTACTTATCCTCTCAGCGTCTCCCCGATCGGTATCCCCTACTGGAAACAATCTGAAGGTGAATGTCCTCAGCATTTTATTTCAAAGTTTCATAAAGTGTTCTAAAAACAAGTTATCCAACATGAATCCTTATGACCAATTGGATCAGTTTCTCATTCTCTAATGGACATAAAACCTTTCTTATGTCACTTTGACCCAAAATACTAGTGGCTTTGTAATTCTATTTATCTTTACATTCTTTCAAATTCTACCCAGAAATTTCGATCAGAGTGTGCACTGAGAAATGAAAAAGCGATTAGCTGAGCTGGGTCATTAATGTAGTGGGCTGGGTGCGCTCTGAAATGTTTGATTCTGAAAAGCTGAGCTGTTCTTCATTAACAGGAATTCCAGCTTTAAAAAAATGTAACTCATAATAAGAACTCTTTTGATTTCCGGATTAAAATAAACTTTTAATTCTTCATTATTATATGCCTTTATAAGAAAATAATCAATTTTGGATTGGAAGCAGTAATTCTCTCACACCGCCCTGGCATTGATTCATTTCCTATAACAGCATGTCCTATTGGGATTTACGCCTACATGCTGTACATGTTACAGTTTTGCTATAAATACATTTTCTCAGGCAATGGAACAATGAATTTCTGCTTAATTCATAAAAGATTCAGATATTTGGTAATATTGGAAGACCTTTTTTATGCAATGCTGGCATTTCTGTAGACAATGAGAGGAGACATTTCCTGCCAACAAGATGATTCAACCTGTAATATGATAAAAAAAAAAAGTTTTATTTTGGTAATATTGTAATCCTGAATAGACGTGTAAGCCGATTGGCTGTCAAAATATAGGAGAATAATATGATCAATGTGACATTAATGGACACATGAGATACATTAGAATTGATTTAATGCCACATTAAATCTAGAACATAACATCATATTTGATTAGTTTTATTTCTTCCGTTCTATAATTCAAATGGCTCTTAATAAACTCATCATTCACTCATCATAAACTTATAACCTGTTAATATTACGTTATATTATATCGTCTATCCCCATATTCTATATATTACTGTATAATATTATGTTACTGTATATATATTTTTTTCTATAGCAGCTTGTCCTGTCACTTTTTTTTTTTCATTACAAAGCTGTTATAGATCATACATTTTTACAATTCAGTTTTCATCCCTTTAACCCAAGCTGTTACATATTATATCCAGGTGTGGGTTATGAGGACGCCACATCTTCCCTGGAGCAAGAGGATGATTCTGTAAAGCCTGGTGGATATTATAAATACGTGTGGGACATTCATCCTAACAGTGGGCCAACCACCGCAGACCCCGAGTGTCTCACCTACAAATACTCATCACAAGTGGACACTGTGCGAGACTTCAATTCCGGACTCATCGGCGCTTTCCTGATCTGCAAATCAGGTCTGATGGAATCAGATTTTGCTGAATTCGAACAGTTTTAGATGCTCCAGCATGCAGTGTTAATCTTAATATATCTTACAGAATTCTAGCTCCTTTGACCTTCACCCTTTTCCCCTTGTCTAGGTACACTAACGGACGAACGTCAGCGCAAGGTGCCTGAGTTTGTGCTGCTGTTTGCTGTTTTTGATGAAAGTAAGAGTTGGTATAGAGACGTGGGCAGGGCGGATAAGCCGTGGAAACCGTCTGAAAGTCAGCAGTTCCACACCATCAATGGATACATCAATTCCACACTGAAAGGTCCAGGCAATGTTTCCTTATACAGTATAATCAACCTTTTTTTTTTTGGTAAAAATACAATACTGTATGTTGATATAATATATATTTACATTTCACAAGCTATTATTTTTATTTATTTATTATTATTCTTACAATTATTTTAAAATAAGACCGTATCCAATCCAAGCACATAGCTGAGCAGTAGCTTTTTGGTAGTTGTAAAATTTACATTCACAACCTTCCAGTTGCACGGATTTGCAACCAAATAGGTTATTGATCACGATAGTACTCAGTATTAGCTACTCGATTTGTCAAAATATTTAGGATCAGAAATGCATGATACTGTATGTCCTATTAAAATGTCCATTTACCTTGATTTACAACTATTGCAGTGATTGCAATCTTCATTATCCACTCAGAAATGGATAGAACGATGGATGGATGGATGGATGGATGGATGGACGGATGGATGGACGGATGGATGGACGGATGGATGGATGGATGGATGGATGACTGGATGGATGAATGAAGGGAATTAGTGAACAGATGTGTAGTCTTATAAATAATTTTGTTAAATGCATCATTTGGTAGCACGGACAATGTATAGATGACTTTGTTTGGGTGAAGAGATAAACAGATTATTGTTTTGGGTGGACGGATGGATGAATGGATAAATTTGTGGAATGATCAATCAATAATAATGATTTGCTAAATGCATCATTAAGTGGCTTTTACAGTGCATGAGTTTGATGAGGGCTCAGCAGATTTGTTATTTCTGGTGGGAAAAACAATGGATGGATGGATGGATGGACAGATCCAAGGATATATTTTTTATTTTCATTTCCAAGCCTTGAGTTTTGTTGGACATGACTTACACAGATAACTCAAGCCTCATAAGCTTCATAGCCATCATGAACTTCATCATTATCATCATCATCATTGCCCGCTCTTTATTGTTTCAGGTCTAAAGTTATGCCAGAAAAGCTCAGAAGTTTCCTGGCACCTTATTGGCCTGGGCTCCACTCCAGACATTCATACTATTCAGTTCCAGGACCACACTCTGAAAGTTATGGATCACAGACGAGTTACGGTAGAGATGACCCCTATGACCTTCACCACTGCCCTGCTCAACCCGTATGCTGTAGGAAAGTTTCTGATTTCCTGTAGGATCCATGCACATCAGCAAGGTCAGTAGACACTCAGATTCTTCTTGAGGACATGATGCATCCCAACTACAGAGGCCTTCTGCTTACAGAAGGTGCCGTTCTAACCATTGTTTATTATTTTTCTTCTGATTAGCTGGCATGAGTGCCTTCTTCACTGTGGAGAACTGTCCTGAATCCAATGAACTGCCTGAAGTACAAAATGTGGATGAAAAAGAGGAAGCGGACATGGACTACACAAAGGATAATCTTTATTCTATTCTGTTTCGACCTGGTGGACCCCCATCAATTCTGAGGTCTGGTGGAAGACGACCCAAAGTCTGGATTCATTATATCAGCGCTGAGGAGATCATGTGGGACTACAACCCTCAGGATGACCGGTATGATCACTGCCTAAGAAGTTTTAAGTAGGTAAAAAAAAACAAAAAAAAAAACACCATGACCAGTCTGGAAAAACTTGGAGATTGTAATCTGAATACTTTGGATTTAAATGGGTTAACTTGGATGAACTGGTACAAATTTCTGTAATATGACTGGTCGTGTATCCTGGACATGGCACATGACGTTTTTTTTTTCTTCACAGTACTGTATGTACGTTAATTTACATATTTACAATATATATAATATTTTTGTTGTTACCTTTATTCCAGAACTTCAAAGGGTTCAGTTCAAAAAACACCACTCTTAGGTAAAGTCTATAAGAAGGTGGCTTATGTCGAGTACACAGACAGCACATTCACAAAGAAGAAGACACAAAGCAATGCACTGATTGGTCCAGTGCTTAGAGGAGAGGTGAATGACCAGTTTCAGGTAAAACAACTTGTACCATTTCCATCATTTATATGCAGGATTGAAAACTTAAGAATGTCATTTTGGAAACAATAATACTCATATGCAATATGCTAATACATTTTCAGATTATCTTTAAAAATATGGCCAGTCGACCTTATAACATCTTCCCAAATGGACTTGCCAGCGTGCAGCCAGTGAAGAAGAGAGGTAAGAGTGAATTCCTTCTGCAGACTGAGGTTTATGTTACTGTATTTAAGGCGTGTTTGGAACAATTACAGGAACCCCCCCCCCCTTCTCTTATTAATATGAAATACAGTACATTATATGCCCAAAATGTTTATGTCCTCATCTTTCAGTCTCCTGGGGAAGCTTAGCATTAGATTTTAGATTGTGAGTGTGGGCATTGTGCTCATTTAACCACAATAGCATTAGTGAGGTCAGGTCAAGCGTGGAAGCCTGGGGTGCAGTCAGTGTTCCAATTTTCTCCAAGACAGTTTAGTGGGGTTGATGGTGACATGACTGACATATGGGTCCATATAGTTTTGGTTTAACTTCACTAAGACTTTACTTTGCAATAGATTTATTACTGTAAAAAAATATCAAAGCCATAAAAACAAAGCCAAACGGGTGTTATATAAAATGTTATATAACAGGATTAGCTCTTCCCATGACCTAATAAAGCTTCCTGGCCTGGGCCTGACTATTTCACCACATATTATTTAATTAAACTAATGTTCTCAAGACTGAGCTAAAAGCTGATTTTCCCTAGGACTCACATGACTAAGCACATTTTACATATATTTTCTACCTTAAAAACAAAGAAAGAACTTGACTTCACAATCTTACTGCACATATGACACAATGCAAATTAAAATCTGACTATATTACCCTAATAACCACATGTATTTCATTCACTTTTTCACATGAAGATAAGCAAGTGGATCTGCGGTCCCTGGCTGTCCCCCCAGGTGAGATTATGATGTACTTGTGGAAGGTGACAGCAGAGGATGCTCCCATTGAAGCCGACCCCCGCTGTCTGACCCGGATGTATCACAGTACAGTGGATACAGAGCGAGACATTGCGTCCGGCCTGGTAGGGCCCCTTATCATCTGCAAATCACAGAGTTTGGACAAACGAGGGAATGTGGTGAGTGTTAACTCTTAATTAAAGATTTAGATAGGAAGTATTGGTTATTAAGTTAAAGCACAGCTTGATGAATGCATCCATGGATTGCTGTTTCGTGGGAATTGGGTTTAAGGCTTTTCAGATGGTTGTATTTACCGGACTGATGGCTAAATGGATTTGATCAAGGGCTTGTAGAGTCTTTTTTGATAGATTGATTGTATTTGGATCCAGGGGCGCCGCTAAGGGGGGGAAAGTTAGGACGATTCTAAGGGCCCACGCCCTTTAGGGGCCCCCAGAGATCTGCTTTATTAGTAATAACACTACTAGTGGGTGTGGTAGGGGGGGCCCAACCGCATATTTTGCCATAGGGCCCAAAATTGCTAGCGGCGCCCCTGTTTGGATCGATGGATGGATGAATGAATAGGTGGATTTGGTTAAGAGGTATTTGGGACATGGATGGTTGGATAGCGGATGGATTTGTTGGAGCAATTAATAGATGGTTATATTTGGTTGATTTATGGGTAGTTGGTTATGCTGAAGGGCTCAAAACAGATTATTGTATTTGGTGGATGGAAAGATGGATGGGGAGATACAGTAGATAATTGGATGGGTTCAGTAAGAAGGGCTTAACAGATGGGGAGATACAGTAGATAGTTGGATGGGTTCAGTAAGAAGGGCTTAACAGATGGTTATTTGGGGTTCTTATATATTAGGTGGATGAATTTGCTGAAGAGCTTAAAACAGATGATTGTCTTTGGACGAATGGATGGATATATAGGTGGATGGAGGTGGTGAAGGGCCAAAAACAGAACTGAGGATGACTGGATGGATGGATGGGTATATATATATATATATATATATATATATATATATATATATATATATATATTTAGTAAGTTAATCAATAGACAGAGATGTGGTTTGGTAAATGGATCATTGGGTCAACTGGAATATGGAAGAATGGGTAAATTTGTTCAATACTTGGTGACTACTTGTTTGAATAGAAAGATGGTTTTAGTCAATCAATTAATGGGAAATCAGATGATGCATGGATGGATGGATGGACTTGGCAACATGATCGACATGTGTTTATTCTTTTAGTTATCTTCGGACAGTGAAAAACACCTCATGTTCTCCATTTTTGATGAAAACAAAAGCTGGTATGCTGATGAGAATATCAGGAAGTTTAGCGAAGATCATTCTAAAATTGATCGCAATGATCCTAGTTTTTACGACTCGAACGTCATGCACAGTAAGTACATCTCTTTTACCTTGCTCATGTTGTGTAGCAGCACTTATAATAACAACAATATATCTGATCTGTCTCTCCTTCTATATTTTTTTCTCTTGTAGGTGTAAATGGTTTCATGTATAACAGTTTACAGTTTACAATGTGTGTTGGTGATGTTATGCTCTGGCACGTGGCTAATGTGGGCATGCAGAGTGATTTCCTGTCAGTGTATTTCATGGGAAACCCATTTGAAAAAGACAGAACCTATGGCACAGTCCTTACGCTTTTCCCAATGACAGGTGACACGGTCATTACCGAGATGGAGACTGAAGGTAAGGGTCAAAGCTTTCAAAACGTAATATCATTTGTAATAAACTATTCTTAGTCTGTTCATCAATGCCTTAATACAAAATTAAATTGTTCAGGTGAATGGGAGATTGGTGCCTTCGATCCCACTCTGAAAGCACAAGGGATGTCCGTACGATACTCTGTGTTTAACTGTGAGCAAGAGCTCCCCCTGGTGGACACTGATGATTACGAAGACTTGGCGGACCACCTAGATAAACACTTCCCAATCCCACGGGGCTTCAAGAAGAAGAAGAACCGAACTATGACTATCCAGGTTTGCCAGACAGTGTCAAGCAACACAAGCCAAACAGAGGAACAAAACTCCATCCGTGGCCCTCTGGAGAAAATAAGTGAGAAGACCACCCTGGTTTGCAGGAGAAAACTTGTCCCTGTAGATAAAGCCGAGGATCTGGATGTTCTCTCCCAGGGAGGAATTCCGCAGGATATCCTGGATCAACTCAACGTGGAGATGGCTCAATCAAAACGCCAAAAGAGGCTTGCGTTTGTGGAGAATGACACAGAAGCAAAGAGTGACCATCCTTCCTCTCGTTCCCACAGAAATCACACAGAATCTTTGAGTCACAAAGGAAGAACAGCAGATGAAATGGTTAAGATGGAAGTCAATGATACACAGAGATACCAGGAAGAAGAAAAACCTGAAATATCAAATCTAGATAAGAGTCCATCTGTTGACCTCTTTAAGAAATTTATTCAGAAATCAGGACTGAATATGACCTCTGATTTGGGCCCCAAGATTAACTTGACAGAGAGACCCCGAAGACAGGCGTCGGAGAAGGACATGGACAGGGTCACGAAAACAAAAGATGCAGTCAGTGACAATGATGTCCTGACCGATGCAGTTCTAGATCTGGACAAGCTGTTTGAAAGCCTAGATGCACATAACTCTCCCCACATAGATCAACATCTGGATCAACGTCAGGATCAACATCTGGATCTGAGCTCTGAGTATTCCCGGCCAAACTCCTCCCAGAATGAGACCCACTCAAAAAAACATTTGTCTTTGGAATATGACGATTACGAAGATGATGAGAACGAAACCATTGTAAGCAACGAGGCCTCTGACAAGATCGATATCAGGTCAGGTGAATCCAGGTTCCGTAGCTATTACATCGCAGCGGAGGAAATCATGTGGGACTATGGGATTGACAAGCCTTCCCAGCTCATCAGTACCAGGTAGAGTATAAATCTAATTGACGGTGATCCATACTTTGAAGTGGTGTAGTAATTTTCCCTCAACTGAAAACGATGTTTTTTCTGTGATCACACCATAGTTTGCACTTCAAAGATTTTACTCGGGTCCAAATATCCAGGAGGCGGCTCAGTGCTGTAGGGCTTAGCAACGAGGCCTCACAAGCTACAGGGTCGAGGGCTTGATTCCTGTCTCTGGTCTGTGTGGGTTTTCTCCCACAGTCCAAAGACAAGCAGATGAGGTTAATTGGCGTAGTGTATGGCGCCTGATGGCCGGCCCTTTATAAAATAAGCGGTATAGAAGATGAATGAATAAGTGTTAGTGATGGGTGTTATTAATCATCACCTTTGAATACAAACAATTGTCTTTAAGGATGAAAAAATGAGGGATAGAAAATGTTGACTGAAGAAGGGTATGGAAGGGTCATGATCCAGCACATATTCTGCTCCAACAATGCACAATCTTGGACAACATTATTACTTATAGTGTCGGATACTCGGATACTATGTATTTATGACTATAATATTGGCTTCATAGCCAAAACATAAACTTCTGCATGACTTATTGTACCCAATACACTCAGTTAACTCAGCTCTATACAGTACATCTCAACAATGTCTGTTAATTAACAGTATGCAAGGCAATGTACTGTAGATCTGAATCTGAAAGTGAAACTTGTCTACACAGGGAGACGAGAAGGGGATTAAGGAAGTATTTTCCAGCCTACAAGAAAGTTGTGTACCGAGCGTATCATGACAGAGAATTCATGAATCCTGTGAAACGTGGAGAGCTAGACGAGCACCTTGGGATTATGGGTCCAGTGCTCAAGGTGGAGGTCAATGACGTTCTTACTGTAAGTGTGATCCTACATCAGAAATGCTTCTCGACAAGGAAATATTTGATTTGATTGCACATTTCCTCATGACTATGGCATTGTTATTTTAAGTTAAGTTGCAGATATTTCCGCTTTTTAAAAAAAGATGCGACAGCGCTGAGAGTGTCATGTGATCTGCTGCAGGTTGTTTTCAAGAACACCGCCTCCAGGCCGTACTCCCTTCATCTACACGGTGTGTATGACAGAACCATGGTGAGCTCTGCACCACAGGGAGAGAAACTACGGGAGGACGAGGGACCCGGTGACCCAGTGCCTCCTGGGGAGGAGAGGATCTACAATTGGAGAATTACTAAAAGACAAGGACCGTCATCCAAAGACTTTGACTGCAAGGCCGGGGCTTATTACTCTACTGTTAATATGGTATGCAATATCAGTTCTATTATTACTTAGGAATTTGGTAGCATTCACTTTATATTCATTCAAAAGCAGAATTACTGTACATGCACGATGTGATTATAGTACATATGTGTGTCTGTGTGTGTCGTAGGAAAAGGACATAAACTCTGGTCTGATCGGTCCCTTGCTGATCTGTCGCCCCGGGACACTTCAGTCACGCGCCTTCCTGCAACCTGGCGTGCAAGATTTATTCCTCCTGTTTACCGTTTTTGACGAGAAGAAGAGCTGGTATCTGGATCACAACATGAGGAAGTTCTGTTCATCACCATGCCAGGCCAAAGTAGACGATCCATGGTTCGAGACCAGCAATAAATTTGCTGGTACAAGTTTCAAATTCCTTTCACATGCCTCTGCTTAGTGCATCTCAGCAACTGTACAAGGAAATTTCCTCTGCAGAATCCAGAATATTACTGCTCATCCATATTACCACTGTTATGAACCAGCCTCATTAGTTTTTTTTTTTTTTTTTTTCCTTTTTCCTTTCTGTTTCTGGCTCTGATGTAGCAATCAATGGACACGTCGCAGATACGCTACCCGGCCTGGTGGTGGCGCAGCACCGGGTATCTCGCTGGCACCTGCTGAACGTTGGCAGCGGTGGGGAGTTCCATGCTGTCCACTTCCACGGAATACCGTTTAGCAACGGGAAAGACCAGGAACACCGCCTGGGCATCTACAACCTTTATCCAGGTAAACACACAAGATTTTAATTTGAGGGAAAATAATGCTTCGTTAACTTTTTTTTTTTTTATCACTAATTTTAATGTTTGCAAGTAGAACAGAATAAAGCAGAAGCAAAAGGGAGTAAGTGTGTTGCAATCTTAGATGTTTGTGTGACTTAAATGACAACAGGAACTACACATGACAATGACACACACACACACACACACACACACACACACACACACACACACACACACACACACACATTGTTACTAAGTCAAGTCAAGTCAATATGTACAGTATATACTGTACGTACACATGGTATACACATTGACTGTTAACTGTTAATACATTTTTTGTCTTACTGTAAAAATGGCATAGATGTGATTACCTGGTCATTGACTACATTAAGGTCAACTGCTGACTTCATTTTATTGTCACATCATGGTGCTGAGCCTAGACCTGACCAAATGAAGCAACCCCAGATCATACAGTAACACTGTCTCCAGTGTACAGTGTACAGTGGCCACGGTGCATGATGGGTACACCGCTTCATGTGCTTCCTTTCTTACCCTAACGCACCCATCACCACTCGCGGATTGGATCAATCTGGACCCATCAGACCACATGATGTTTTTCCATTGCTCCAAAGACTAATCTAAACACTCGCTAGCAACCTGAAGCCTTTTTTTTCTCACTAATAAGTACATTTTTATGGCCAAACAGCTGCTTTGTCTGCTAGTCAATCTTATGCGTTCTTTTTATATTGTGTGTGTGTGGACATTGCACATCTTTGATCTTCCGATCAGTGAAACTTGATCATTCAACAATGCTTTGATATGAAACAAACATTACTTTATTTATTTATTTATTTTTAACGTTCCTTCGTCTCCTCCTTTCTCATTGCAGGAATGTTTGGAACCATTGAAATGAGACCAGGAGTGGTGGGCACCTGGCGGGTGGAGTGCACCATTGGAGACCACCAACTCTCTGGCATGAGAGCCAAACTTTTAGTTTATAACCCACGTAAGAAACAGATATAATTCAATACGCATGTACCACATTCACTTCATTGCATTTTTGACCATATACACTCTCTCTCTCTATATATATTTTTTTTACGAAATGAGCTTTCTGGACTTAAACATATACAGTATGGATAAACCATTGGTTTGAACAGTTTGCACTGTTTTTTTGTGTGTAAATAAAAATGACATTTGACCCGATCTGGTTTTGCAGAATGTACTCAGCCGTTGGGAATGCAGTCAGGATGGATAGCTGATGAGCAGCTCACTGCATCCGATCATTATGGTAAAATACACATAGGAATACAATAAATGAAAATCAAATTTTGATCAATGGTAAAATGGATATTTGTGAATAATAGACATGTTAATCATTTATTTTAAATAAAATGTTCAATGTACATCAGAAATATTTGACATAATCAGAGGAAACCTCTCTATAATATTTTCTGACACTTTTCCGTGTCTGACAGAAAAGTGGGAGGCAGGTTTAGCCCGACTGCACTTATCCGGCTCAGTTAATGCTTGGAATGGGAACAGTGAGACGTCCTGGATACAGGTATAATAATCTGCATGAGCAAAGCCAAAATAAATAGAAAAGGTTACATTTTTTATGCCTTATTGTATATGTTATGCCCTATATTAGATGTATTCTCATTTTCCAAATACATCAGTTACATAAAAAAAAAAAAAAAATTGTCATGGAGACGTACATAAATATAAATACTGTATATAAACATATACACAAATGAACAGTTGGGCCAAAATGAATGACAAAGCTTGTTTGCATAGAGCTTCTCCAGAATGACTACTTTTGTGTGTGTTAGGTGGATTTGTTACGGCCCATGGTGCTCCACGGGATCCAGACACAGGGAGCGAAAACTACATTCGGCCTGAAAGACATGTTCACGGTGGTCTTCACCATCAGCTACAGCATGGACCAGAAAAAGTGGAAGACGTACAAAGGAAACAGTAGCGAGTCTGCCTATGTTAGTAACAAAACCCAAGTACAAGCCTTAACAATTCTCATTTCAACAACTGACATGGACAAATACTCTTATTATAAATTACACTCCTGACACAACATAACAATCCATAGAACCAGATGATCACTTCCAGACCTTGCCTCCACTCCTTGCCCCTACATTTGGCTTTTACAGAACTGATTCCTTTTCCAACACCTACAGAATCCTCAGTTCGCATACTATCAGCACTGACAATTTTACATTATATGAAACCAACACTCACTCACTCATTGTCTATACCGCTTTATCCAGCATACAGGGTTACGTATCACAGGAGACTTAGGGCATGAGGTGGGATAGGCCCTGGATCGGGTGCCGATCCATCACAAGGCACACACACATGCATGCATACTCGCATGCTCATTCACACACTACGGGCAATTTGGGAATGCCAATTAGTTTAATGGAATAGGCTTTGAAATGTGAGAGGAAACCGGAGAACCCGGAGGAAACCCATCAAGCACAGGGGAGAACATCATGACAAACTTCACGCACACAGACCCGAGGCAGGAATCAGTGCAGGGTGACGGTGCCAACCACTAAGTCTCCATAGCGCCTTCACAAACTTCAGTGTACAAAAAATTGCATCAAATCTAAACTCCCTGCCTGTACACATGGCTCAATTTTGAAAAAAATTCTAGGTTCAACACACAATCTCAGCACTAGCCCCAAATCCTCACCTTAACCTTAAGCAAAAAGATGTAATGCAACCTCAACCCACCGATTCCCAACAGCAAACTCTGCCACCAGTCTTTTCTACCACACATACTGGACATGAATTTGCTCTCATGATTTATATAATATAATTCCAGGCAGGACTTTGAATTAGAAATAGGTGTAATTTATGTGGGGGATTTTTTTTTGTTTGTTTGTTTTCTTTTTTACTAGAAATTTGATGGAAATCTGGATGGCTCCAAGATAAAGGAGAACCTCTTCTCGCCTCCAATCATTGGCCGCTACATTCGCATCCATCCGTTCACCTACGCCATCAGGCCTACTTTGAGGTTTGAACTGCTGGGCTGCGACCTCAACAGTGAGTATAAATGCATACATAATCAAATGTTATAATTAAATAAATCTAAATAAAAAAAAAATAAAATAAAAAAACAAGCAGTGTTGTTTGGGTCTGAAGAACTAGGATCAAAATTGTGTTTATAATTATTCAACTAAATGATAAGTCTGACTGAGTGTAATTAAACACATTTATCTAAATTTTGCATCATTGACCCAATTGTAAGAAGCAAAAAAATAATAATAATAAAAATTTAAGCACATGTAACACAACACATTTAAACACAGTGTTGCACAATTTTAAAATTTTTAAATAGCTGAAGACATGGAAACAAGAACAGAAAAATAAGCAAATAAATATATAATAATAAATATATAAAAATAAATAATAATTAAAAAATAATAATGATAAATAATTAACAATCAATAATAAATAAAAAAGAGTACGTCCTCACACTGTATACAATGCTAAAGGAAGTGAACAGGGGCAGCTCATTCCAGAGTTCAGTGGCTCTTCAACCTGGATTTAGTAATTGCATCACCAGACCTGAGAGACCTGAGAGAGTGCTGAATTGTATTGCCTCAAAAGGTCAGAAATATATGGTGGTGCTAAATTATTCAGGGATCTGTAGGCTATTAATCAGATCGTGATCTTGACCTTGAACTGCACAGGAGGTCAGTGTAAGGACTCCAAGACGGGAGTTATGCGTTACCGCTTATGTGACCCTGTTATACAACAAACAGCGGGGTTTAAACTAGTTACGTTAAGTCAATATTCACACAGGAACAGTTACTTGTATATTTTTATATATTTATATATATAAGTTCCACAGATGCCACCGATGATAGTCTTCAATATCATGTTTAAAACACTTGCTTTTAAAGGCCAAAAT
Source organism: Clarias magur (assembly GCA_013621035.1). Lineage (NCBI taxonomy): Eukaryota > Metazoa > Chordata > Actinopteri > Siluriformes > Clariidae > Clarias > Clarias magur. Next base: position 532,104 of record QNUK01000440.1, on the reverse strand, counting down.
GATAAAGTAAATATTGATTAAAGAAGGAAATTGTGTTTTTTTTCCACTATGCTGGCAAATAAAATAACGGTACATAAAAATTAAAAACAATTAAAAAATTTAACATAGGGTCTTTTCTGTGAGTGCACTCATTCAGGTTTGGTCCTGTATGAACGTGACTTTGGTCTCATGGAAATTCCTAAAATCTGACATCTCGCTGCAGGGGTACTGCTGATTATGTTCCGGACTAAAACTGCATGTGGTCATGTTTCAGGTTGCTCGATGCCATTAGGAATGCAGAAAAACCTGATTTCCAAAAATCAGATTACGGCTTCAACCTTCCGACAGAGCTGGAGGAACTCATGGACCCCAGAGCTCGCCCGACTCAACCAAGAGGGCAGCGCCAACGCATGGCGACCTAAGGTACTCTATCTCCTGAAATCCATTTCTCCTGCATATACAGTACTTTAGTTTAGAAGTCTCAAGCAAACTCATTCCTTCTTATTTTTATTGCAATGCTTTTTTACATGTGTTATTAAAATATTTACAAAATAATTGGTTTAGAATAATTCCTCGCAACAATAGTTTATTGTTGATCAGAATTAAGCAAGAATTTGGTCTTTCTAGCAAAAATGTTGGCCGAGTACAAACTGCGAATGAAGTAATCAGTAGTCTGGTAATGTTTGGCAGAAACGCATTTAAACAGTATTGTGAGAATTTCCTCTCGCTGTCTGTTTTGGCGTGAAACGTGCAACCCATTGTCTCGCTCTTTGAACATGACTCATTACTTTCACCACTTCCCTCTGTAAGCAACAGACACCCATAGTTAATACTCAATAAATACACTCGCTGTTAATCCTAACCAAAAGGCGATTTGCTGAAGAATACAAAAATCAATTAATTTATCAAAGGATGTCGAAATTTCTCATAAGTAGCAGATGAACGAATAGAAATAATGAACGACTTTCGGGTTAACTGTATTTTATTTATTTATTTATTTATTTATTTTAGTCAACTAACCCTTACGAGTGGCTGCAAGTGGACTTTAATATGGTGAAGAGAGTCACTGGTATCGTCACACAGGGAGCCAGGTCCATGTTCACGAACATGATGGTGACCGAGTTCACCATCTCAGTTAGTGATGACGGCCTCAGCTGGGCCAAGGTCACCGAACCGGGAACGCAGCTCGAGAAGGTATGTGAGATTTCTCTAATAAAAATCATGTTTATAGGTGTACACGTGACCCTGTGCTTCACTCTTGTTCACTCCTGAAGGAATTCTCACCGGCACTTGACGCATGACTAATCCTTCCCTACAGGAAATAATTTTTTTTTCATTTGTCAGACCACAAAACAGTGACCCTGATCACACCCTCCTGAAAGAGAAATCTGAGCAGTTCCTGTGACACTTTTATTGGGTTCAGCAGGATGTTCAGATTCCCAGTCAGAGTGTACACCTCTAATCAAGTCCTCCTATGCCTTATGATATTAAAATGACAGATTTTGTGTTCCTACAGAATGAAATATTTCTTTGAGCCTAAAAATCGTAAGACCTTTTGAAAATCACAGTCGAATCGTTGAGAACGGGATACAATGGGTGTTCATGTCAAACCGGGACTTGTGATGAACTTTCTTGTAAATGAAGGTGCAAAACCGACGTCAAGCACAGTACGGTGATGAGACGCTTAGCCACAGTAAAATATTTAAAACTTAAAAAAAAAAAAAAAATTATGTCTGTAAATGTCGATCCTTGGAACCACTTTAATCATTCCTGTGAACATTCAGCGGAAAGGACGCAACTGTACACACAATCATTCACCGGAACCATTTGCACATTACAGGAACTCGGCTAGCAGTTATTGTCACATCCCCCCGCACAGTCCTGATCTCACTCCAAGCCATTTCCAAACGTTTGAGCATTAAAGGAGTTCCCGGGAGGCCAGGGTATCTGACGTGAAGCAGGCAGTCTGATCTTGGCTCCAGCATACTGAATGGGATACTATGGTATCCAAGCACTTGTGAAACACTGGGATAAGTGTATTAGTGTCTCAGGGGATTATATCGAGAAATAAATTTTACGCTTATAACTGTATTCTGCACAATCAAAAGTCCTGGTTTGACTTGAACACCCCTTGTACAGTATATCCAAATGGTTTTAAGTTTCCTGAAGTTTCAGGTACTTGATGGTAATATAGGATTATTATAAGCAAACTATATTTGAATTAGAATCCTTGAGTTTCGATCCTTATGCAGTTAATAAGAATTTTTCCAGGTTTATATATACATGGATGTCTTTGTTCATTTGTTTGCAGAGCTTTGAAGGGAACAGCGAGTACAACGAGGAGAAGCTGAACATGTTCGAGCCTCCACTGTTCACCCGATTCATCCGCATCCACCCAAAAGGCTGGGTTAATGACATTGCACTGAGGGTGGAGTTCCTGGGCTGTGATACGCAACAGAGACTCTAACACGCAGAGTGGAAGAGAGCGCGAGAAAGCGAGAGAGAGAGAGATAGAGAGAGAGAGAGAGAGAGAGTGTGTGACTGAAAGTGTGAAACATATAGAAGAAGTGTGAGTGTGTGAGTGAATTACAAAGTGTTTGCGAGGTCATTGACACTGAATGTGAAATTGTTCTCATTTGAATTATTTTTGTATTATTTTCGTATTTATCGCTCAAATCTTTTAATGCTGGTGATGGATCTTCAGGATCTGTTCAGAAAAAAACAACAACATATTTATAATGATTTAAAGAAAAATGTACTACCCTGAGTTGCCTGTTGATTATACACACACATACTGTAGATCACTTTGTATTCCTACATTGGCTGAGTGGAGCCTGTTTGCTGTGTGGTGTGTGTGGTGTTGTATGAGTGTAGCAGCGTTATACTTGTAGGTGTACAGTTAGAGACCATAGTTTATCTTTTTCCATGCACAGCGAGTGTGAACTCTTTATCTTTGTCAGTTTATGACCACAGCACTGCTGCTGTACCTGATAACACTCACACCAGGCATACACACACACACACACACACACATACACTGTGCTACCATGGCATTGTTATTACTGGGCTTAGAATAATATCTGGTGAGCTGTGGTCTATTGGTGGTCCTTTTCCATCACTAAACATGCTAACACATTGTGTATTGTACAATTAGTGACCCTTCAGGCAATTCAATATATAGACTAAATACAAGGAAATATATGTACATATATTTTTCTTCCATATCAGTGTTTTTTTTTATTATTATTATTATTATTATTATTATTATTTATTAACTTTTTCCCCCAAATATGCTGCTCACTTAATGTTTTTTTTATTATTTAATTTTATATATAAAGCATTTGATCTGCTCAAGTGACTACACAAAGTTCAAATACCTGCATACATTTTTTTTCAGTCCTCCCACATGGTGGGACACATATCTTACCCTCATTTACTGTCCATAATGAAGACACCATTAACACTACTGAAGTTTTATTCTGAATGTAGAGAGTTTGCACTGTGAATGGATTCAAATGACTTAATTCGATGTGATTTAGAATGAAATAAACTATTTAAGTATGAAAAAAAAAACTGTGTGTGCATTCCCTGAACCAGCATTCCCATGCATCAGACTAAATACTTAAAAAAGTACAGAATAATCAGCTTATAGAAGCACCTGACCATAATGCATTTTTTTTTTTAAAGGCAATTGTGACTTCTGTAGTACGTTGAGTGTCATCACCAGTCACATGTGTTTATGTAATTTATAATGAATTAAATAGAATGAAATATGAATATATATTTTTAAAGAATATAAATATAATTAATTATATTACATAAAAGACTTAAGACTAAGAAAGAAAGTAAGCTTTTAAGAAAGGAAAGTTGCCTGGCCAAAAAAAAAACCAAACAAAAAAACAATTGTGATTCAAAAGGATCAAATTATTGACCTGCATCAAGCGAAGAAAACAACTAAGGATCTTGGTTAAGAACTGTCTCATTATTAGAGGGCTAAGGCACTGAGTTACTGATCGGAAGATCGACGTTTCGATTCCCAGCTCAGCCAGGTTGCCGTTGTTGGGCCCTTGAGCAAGGCCCTTAACCCTAACTGCTCCAGGGGCGCTGTACCGTGGCTGACCCTGCGCTCTGACCCCAGTTACACTGGGATATGCGAAGAAGGAATTTCACTGTGCTGTAATGTATATGTGACAAAATAAAGGCTTTACTTTACTTTAAATCCTGGAAGGATAGCGCTGAACTGTCAATGAAGAAATGCGGTCATGAGAACAGCACGAATCTGAGATAATTTAAACACTAGGTGAAGTTATACAGTATAATGTGAAGAAATATAAAAATTGGATTTTAAGAGTATTTCCACAAGCAATACGTGACTGACCAAGAACTGACAGGACTGAAATTAAACAGCTGAAAAAAAAAAACTGCTTGTTAGTGAGACTGATTTTTAAAAAAAAGGCCTACGTGTAATAGGGAGCATATACAGTAGATTGGACGTTAGAGCAAAGAAAAAAGGTCATGTGATCTGATGACTCCACATTGAGCTTATTCCAGAGCAATGGGCGTCTCAGGGAAAGATGGGAAATGCATGAAGTAATGCACCCGTCAGAGGCATTGTGGCCACTGGACGAGTCTCTTTAGTTATTCAGATCAACTGTATGCTCAGCAACATTATGTGGCAATAAAATATAAAAGGTCAGCTGAATACCTTCATGTACTGAATGACCAGCTTATCACATCAGTGGAGTTTTGTCATGATTCATGAACTTTTTCCCACGCTGTCACCGCGGACATGTGCCTTTGTTTTTGTTTTTTTTGTTTTTTCCCCACGGTCCCGTTTCCGCCCCTCCTGCGCACCTGCCTCTTATCCTCCACTGATTACTCCAGCGATTTAAGCACGCTCTGAATGCTGCTTAAATCGCTGGATTATCTTGTGTGTCACGTACCTTGATTTTCTCGCGTTTTCTTTTTTCTCGTATTCACGCTGCCAAGTCGCTTTGTTTTTCGATTCTCGATTTTTGTCTCTCGCCTCGGATTTGTTCGCCTCGTTCTTTTGATCTCCCGGTTTTGATCTCTCGCTTCCTTTCTTTTGACCACGGCTTTTGTCTACGTGTGTTGGATTGTCGCTCCGCTGCTTGATTCTCCGGTTACCGATTTAAAGCTTCCTTTTTCGACTACGGCGCTTGCTTTTCGATTTGGCTTTGACGCTACGTTGATTGATCTCCCGGTATTTGACCTCCGCATTCCGAACGTTCTCCTGTTTAACGCTGCTGTCACTCATCTGCGCTTGGATTCACCTCGTTCCGCCCCGTCCTCGTGACAGAATAATCCAGCCAGCGATATGAATTCAGCAGATGTGGACCGCATGAAATCAGCGCTGGAGAGTCAAGGTGCACTTCTTGGAGCTCACCAGCAGGAGCTGCTCAACACAAAGCTAACCCTCGCTGACGTCACGTCCCAGCTCCAACGGCTCCAACTCTCTCCAGTGCAAAGTGGGGGCTCCTGCATGCAACGAGAACCACAGCTCCCCGCCCCTCCCACCTATGAAGGAGATCCAGGCACCTGTCGATCCTTCCTCTCTCAGTGCACGCTGATATTTGAGCTCCAGCCTTCCACATTTTCCACTGAACGCTCAAAGGTCGCGTACGTGATAACTCTCCTCTCAGGACGAGCTCGGGAATGGAGCACTGCACTCTGGGATGCTCACGACCCCTGTTGCTCCAACTACAAAGACTTTGCTAAAGAGATGAGGAGAGTGTTCGATCGCTCATGTCACGGCAGGGAGGCAGGTCACAAGTTGTTAAAGCTCCGCCAAGGCTCACACTCAGCCTATGACTACGCCATTGAGTTCCAGACCCTAGCTCTCTCCAGTGGGTGGAATGGTCGGGCCCTGAGTGACACCTTTTTCGAAGGACTGACTGAGACACTCCAGGACATGTTAATCTCCCACGAACTTCCCTCGTCACTCCAAGAGCTCATGGATCTAGCTGGTCGAGTGGATTCACGTCTCCGCCTTCGAAGTTCAGCCAGACTCTCACCACCCAGAGACCTCCCACGACCCCCCTCTCCACGAACTAACCTTCAGGAGGGACCCATGCGACTGGACAGAACCCGTATTTCCCCTGAAGAACGCCGCCGCCGCCGAGTGGAGGGAGCCTGCTTCTACTGTGGGAGATCTTGTCATCAACTCAAGACCTGTCCTGTAAAGAGGAGGCGTCCTCTAGTCCAGCTTGGAGGACTGGAAGATGTGACTCCAGGAAAATTCCCAGAAGGATGCCGTCTGCTCCCCGTCTTCCTATCCTATGAGCAACAGACCCACCTGGTTCAAGCATTGATTGATTCAGGTTCAGACCGCAATCTGATCGACGCGGCTTCAGCCAAGGCCCTAGGAATCCCCGCTCTCCCCTTGGAGACCCACCTTAAGGTTCAGGCACTCACTGGTAGCCCGCTCCCATCTATCACCCACAGAACTCCCCTCGTTGACCTAAGAGTCTCGGGCAATCATTTAGAGCAGACTTCACTGTTCATGATGGAGGGATCACATGCCACTGTTGTCCTAGGTCTGCCCTGGCTAACCCGTCACAACCCACAAATCGATTGGATCAGGAACACAATCGTAGCTTGGAACCCATCATGTGCTAAGACCTGCTTGAGAGCTGCAGCCACGTCTTGTCTCAGTTCTGCGTCTGTGGAGGAACCATCAGATCTCACCAATGTCCCTTCAGATTACCATGATCTCAAGGAGGTCTTCAGTAAAGCTCGTGCTGTCTCTCTGCCCCCCCATCGACCATATGACTGTGCCATCAACCTGCTCCCAGGCACCACGCCTCCCAAGGGTCGGTTATACTCTCTGTCACCCAGGGAACGGGAGGCAATGAATCACTACATCTCGGAATCCCTTGCGGCGGGAATCATTCGCCCTTCCTCCTCCCCGGCGGGGGCTGGCTTCTTTTTTGTGGGTAAAAAAGATGGTTCCCTTCGTCCGTGCATCGATTATAGAGGCCTTAATGAGATCACGGTGAAGAATCGATATCCCCTTCCATTAATGGCGACCGCCTTTGAACTCCTCCAGGGAGCTAAGATTTATACTAAACTAGACCTACGTAATGCATACCATCTCGTACGAATCCGGGAGGGTGACGAATGGAAGACTGCTTTTAACACCCCAACAGGACACTATGAATACCTGGTGGTGCCGTTCGGCCTGACCAACGCCCCGGCCGTCTTTCAGGCCCTCATCAACGATGTACTCCGGGATTTCTTAAATTCATCTGTGTTCGTCTATCTGGACGACATTCTGATCTTCTCTCGAAACCTAGTGGAGCACCAGCTTCATGTTCGACAGGTGCTGCAAAGACTCTTAGAGAACAATCTGTTTGTCAAAGCGGAGAAGTGCGAATTTCACACAACGACCACCACATTCCTAGGGTTCGTCATTGGTCCCTCAGGCATCAAAATGGAGCCTGCTAAGCTCCAGGCAGTCACAAATTGGCCCACACCCTCTACAAGACAGGAGCTTCAGAGATTCTTGGGATTCGCCAACTTTTACCGTCGCTTCATCCGAGGCTACAGCTCCATTGCTGCCCCCTTAACAGGCCTGACTTCTTCCAAAACGCGTTTCCATTGGGACATGAACACTGAAAAAGCCTTCTCCGAACTCAAGAAGCGGTTCACGTCTGCCCCAATCTTGACCATTCCAGATCCGTCACGTCAGTTTGTCGTGGAAGTCGACGCCTCCAGCACAGGGGTAGGAGGTGTACTTTCCCAGAGAGCTGCGCATGACAACAAGCTACACCCCTGCTCTTTCTTCTCTCATCGCCTAACCCCTGCTGAGGCGAACTATGGCATCGGCGATCGAGAACTACTGGCCATCAAGCTGGCCCTCGAAGAATGGAGACACTGGTTAGAGGGGACGGAGATCCCATTTCTGGTCTGGACCGACCACAAAAACCTGGAGTACCTACAGAACGCCAAGAGGCTAAACTCTCGCCAGGCTCGGTGGTCACTGTTTTTCGCCAGGTTCAACTTCGTCCTCTCCTATCGCCCTGGGTCCAAGAACTCCAAGCCAGATGCGCTCTCCAGGCAGTTTTTCCCTACTCACGACTCTGCTGCCAATGAGACCATCATTCCCCCCTCATGCTTGCTCGCAGCAGCCGAGCTTGATATCGAAACTAAGGTCCAGCAAGCCCTGTCTCATGAACCCGGGCCAAGTAACGTGCCACCTAACCGCCTATTTGTGCCGCTTTCTCTACGCTCTCAGGTCCTGGAATGGGCACACAGCTCCAAGCTCGCCTGCCATCCTGGTTCAGCTCGAACCCTGGCTCAAGTCCAGCAGCGCTTCTGGTGGCCCATGATAAAAGAGGACACATCCAGCTTCGTGGCAGCATGTGACATCTGTGCTAGGTGCAAACACACTAACACCGCACCAGCAGGTCTTCTCAGGCCATTACCAATCCCATCCCGTCCATGGTCAAACATTGCCCTGGATTTTGTCACAGGGCTACCCTCCTCTGACGGCCACTCGTGCATCATGACCGTGGTGGATCGGTTCTCTAAGGCCGCACACTTCGTTCCACTACCCAAACTCCCAACTGCTAAGGAAACTGCTGACCTCTTGATTATGCACGTTTTCAGGCTGCACGGGCTCCCCAAAGACATCGTTTCTGACCGCGGGCCACAGTTCACCTCTCAATTTTGGAAAGCATTTTGCAGACTCATTGGAGCCACGCCCAGTCTGTCCTCAGGTTTTCACCCCCAGTCCAATGGTCAGACTGAAAGAAAGAACCAGTCCCTCGAGGTAGCCCTAAGGTGCATGGCTTCCAGAGATGTCACATCTTGGAGCAAGTTTTTGCCTTGGGTGGAGTACGCCCACAACTCCCAGGTATCATCATCTACTGGTTTGTCCCCCTTCCAGTGCTGCCTGGGCTATCAACCACCATTGTTCCCATCGCAAGAGGAGGAGGTCAGTGTCCCATCTGCCCAGGCTTTTATCCGACGCTGCAGAAGGACCTGGCTACAAGCAAGGAGAACGCTGTTACGGGTCGGCAGAAGATACAAGAGACAGGCCGACCGCAAACGCTCCCAGGCTCCCAAGTACAGGGTGGGGCAGAGAGTCATGCTCGCCGCCAGAGACATCCCCCTAAAGACCACCTGCCGCAAACTCTCCCCTCGATACCTCGGTCCCTTCACTATCACTAAAATAGTCAATCCCTGCGCGGTTAAACTCTTGCTCCCCTCAACTATGCGGCGGATCAACCCTACGTTCCACGTGTCCCAGTTACGCCGTCTCACCGCATGCCCATTAAATCCCCCCACCCACCCTCTACCTCCTCCCCGTATCATTGACGGCAGTGAAGCCTACACCGTCCGCCGACTCCTGAAAGCTCGTCGCCGAGGCAGAGGCATCCAGTATTTGGTAGACTGGGAGGGTTATGGACCTGAGGAGAGAAGCTGGATCCCTGCCAAGTTTGTCCTAGACCCCAAGTTAATTTCTGACTTTTATAAACGTTACCCAGAGGCCCCGCGCCCTGACGCCAAGAGGCGTTCATAAGGGGAGGGGTACTGTCATGATTCATGAACTTTTTCCCACGCTGTCACCGCGGACATGTGCCTTTGTTTTTCTTTTTTTTTTCCCCACGGTCCCGTTTCCGCCCCTCCTGCGCACCTGCCTCTTATCCTCCACTGATTACTCCAGCGATTTAAGCACGCTCTGAATGCTGCTTAAATCGCTGGATTATCTTGTGTGTCACGTACCTTGATTTTCTCGCGTTTTCTTTTTTCTCGTATTCACGCTGCCAAGTCGCTTTGTTTTTCGATTCTCGATTTTTGTCTCTCGCCTCGGATTTGTTCGCCTCGTTCTTTTGATCTCCCGGTTTTGATCTCTCGCTTCCTTTCTTTTGACCACGGCTTTTGTCTACGTGTGTTGGATTGTCGCTCCGCTGCTTGATTCTCCGGTTACCGATTTAAAGCTTCCTTTTTCGACTACGGCGCTTGCTTTTCGATTTGGCTTTGACGCTACGTTGATTGATCTCCCGGTATTTGACCTCCGCATTCCGAACGTTCTCCTGTTTAACGCTGCTGTCACTCATCTGCGCTTGGATTCACCTCGTTCCGCCCCGTCCTCGTGACAAGTTTTTCTTCAGTGCTGGCACAAGTATACGTTATCTTTGATAAAGACATTAAAAAAAAACACACACACACATTTACATACTGTGCCAATGTAGTTTACATACTGCACACCAAGTCATTTAAACTATGTTTGTCATGAATCCACTCACATCTCCTTGACAAGCCAGTAAGAGTGTCTTCAGGGTTTATAAGTCATTAAACAATAAGGGAGATCCCAAAAATGTATGGAATGACATTTCAAAGTTGTTAGTTGGCCAGCTGTCCATCATCACCATCAGGAATTAAGTCTTTGCTTTGCAAAAGTCTTTATACCCCTTGAACTTGTTGAAAGAAAGCCATAAGAAGTCCTGTTTGCAGTTTGTGACCAGCAATGTGAAATTGCAAACAGGACTTGTTATGGCTTCCTTTCAGTAATGGAATAACTCAACCATGAAGGTCCATGACTAATACAGTAGTTGTCCTGTGGACAGATTCTCCCACCTGACCTGTGGATCTCTGTAGCTCCTTCAGACTTACCATGGGCCTCTTGGTTGCTTCTCTTATTAATGTTCTTCATGTTCTGCCGGTCCTGTCAGTGTAGGTGGACGGCCATGTCTTTTGCAGTTTTACCATATTGTAGGATTACAAATTCATAAAATGTTAAATCTAGGTTCCAACAAAATAGTATATAAACTGAAAAGTTATGTACATTGGGTTTTACATTTTGAGGTAAAGATTATGACATTCTAAGGACATCAAGTCTGAGACCTTTGTCTTTATGTACGTCCTGACCACTGGGTAGGGTCCCAAGGTAGATGTGAATGCCAATCTCAAGGCCAGGCTGTGCCTTTGTCTCTATGATAATGTGAAGGTCTGGGCGATACTGTTAGGCTGATTAGATTAGCACCTATGCATTTGAAAGGCACTGTTATGCTGATGAGATCAGGGCTGGGGAACTTCCGGTACCAGGCTGATTCCTGTACTACACTATGCTTGGTTTAGATTGTCTCCACCTCTTTGTATCCCTCCCCCTTGTAAAGTATAAACTCTCCAGAACAGAGTTATAAGTTTAGACTTGGATGACTGCAGCGACGCGCGGTGAGTTTCTCAATAAAGAGTAACTTCTGCTGGAAAGGTATCCCAACGTCTCCTGGTCTATGATCCAACAAAGGAAGAAAAGTTCACAACAGTTTCTTTCTATTTTTGACTGATGGATTGAATGGTGCTCCATGAGATATTAAAAGCTTGGGATATTTTTTTACAACCTAACCTCGCTTTAAACTTCTCCACAACCCCACAACTGTCCCTGACCTGTCTGGTGCGTTCCTTGGGCTTTATGATGCTGCTTGTTCACTAATGTTCTCTAACAAATCTCTGAAGGCTTCGCCGAACAGCTGTATTTATATGGAGATTAAATTACCTACAGGTGGACACTATTTACTAATTAGGTTACTTCTGTAGTCAATTAAGGGCTGAATACAAGTGCACTTCACACTTTTCGGACTTTTATTTGTAGGAAATATTCCTTTACTTTAATATTATATAGCACTTTGTGTTGGTCTATCACATAAAATCCCAATAAAATAGATTTTTACGTTTGTGGTTGTAACATGACAAAATGCTACTAAAGGCAGTGTAACTGGAAAGGCACTGTAACTGGGAGACCACAAGTGGTCTATAGGTATATAGCTATGTATTACGAACTAATAAGTATTTCAAAGTAAATTGTTGTTTAGAATTACCTTCAATTTAATGATATAGATTTTTGTAAGCAAGTTCTTTAATGTAGCAAGACTCTGATAAATCTTACTCAAATTAACTGATTAATCATAAGGTGAAATTAGGACACGTACAAGCAACCTACTTTGCGTGCAAACGAAATGAAAGCAACAAGCACGATTACAACAAAATGTTAAAACACCTGTACAACACACTCTTTCTAAATGCAGCACATTGCTATATTCATTGACAAAACTTTGTTCCGAAGTGAAGCAAACAGGATGTTGTTCTCACTGACTGTCACAAGCAAGGTACGTGTTGCCGCTCAAGAGTCGCTAACGGCCTCGAAGCGTGCAATATGCAACTAGGCAGCAAAGAAATGTCTCTCTCTCTCTCTCTTACTAGATCCCACAAATACAACCACAAAAGAAAATTTATGAAATAAATGAAACTGTTATGTGCACATGAGAACATTTGATCCTTCCAAATACACCAAATATGAACGATAGAATTGCAAACTGTGTTTAGAAAACGCTATGCCTTCGCCAGATATGTGTTCTATGATGCTTATGTCAATTTCCTTTAGTGTTCAAACTACTAACCAGGGTGGAAATTGCTTTAATGCCATCATAAACCCAGTTGCTTTCCAGCACACAAAGAGCATTTGATTAAAAATTAGATGTTTATCGTTTATATGACATATTACATAATTCAATACGAAATTCTTAACATACTTTAAACATAACTTCAACATCCAACTGCTGGTTACAATCAACAGGAGAATACATAAAATACTTTCCAAAGCGTAAAGTGCAATAATGAACACTTTGAAGTGGACAAAATGGGGCACCAGAGTGTCATTATCAAGAACAGGATGTCTCTCCAAAATCTAAAAAAGCCAGATAAAAACGTATCAGAGGGAATGCCAGGAGACCTACGGAAACAGCAAAGTAGTGCAATTAATATCGTAAAGAAGCATTGGGCACTTTGTCATGGAAAAAAAAACAAAAAAAAAAACATTCATCCTTACCTAAATCATCCTTAACTACTGTACATGTGTTATGATCTGATGAGAACAAAGTAGAACTTCAAAATCAAAACATCTTATCAACCAAAGAACACCATACCCATGGTAAAGGATAGCTCCAAATACCAAACGATTTCAGCACAAAACTTGCAGGCTTTTGTTAGACAACTGAAGAGGATGAAATTTTTCACCTTCCAGCACAATAACAACCTGCAACATGGCTGCAAGTCGACAAAGGAGCTTTAGAAGATCAGGTTTTGGAATAGCCTGGTCAGACCTCAAATTCAATTCAGTACAATTTTATTTACATAGTGCTTTTAACAGTGGTCATTGTCGCAAATCAGCTTTACAGAACCAAAAGGAAATTATGGAAATGTATATGAAATGTGCGAATGTATGTACGAATCAAAATGATCAGATTGTCCCTGGTGAGGAAGCCGAGGGTGACGGTGGCAAGGAAAAACTCCCTGAGGTGGCAATAGGGAGAAACCTTGAGAGGAACCAGACTCAACAGTGAATCCGTCCTCATTTGGGTGATAACAGATAGCAGGAATAGCAGATCCACCGAAAACATTTTCAAAAACCTTTGGAATGACTTGAAAAGGCATCTGTACAGGAGATCCTGTAGAGTTCAGTAGATCCAGAAGCAAAGAAGAGTAGAATTAAAATGGCAAATTGGTATAAAAAAAAAAAAATGTGTTGCTTTTAGAAAGTGTTAATTTAGGAACATTTCTTTTGTTTTTCCACTTCAAGTTTGTTGCTCATTACATTGAAGGTAGAAAATGATATAATTCTCATAAAATACATGCAATATTACATTATATTATATTATTATATTATATTATATATTATATTATATTATATATTATATATATATTATATTATATTAAAAGCCCTAGTATTGTACAAATCTCCTGTTGTACAGTAGTTACTGCATTTCTTCAGTTATTAATAAAAAGTAAATTGACCATAGAATTACAATATTTTCACCAAATATAGAAATGATATAAAATTAAAAAATAAACATTTTCAAAATAGTATAACTTGTTTTATTTTGGTCTGCACATAACATACATTTCCCACTGCTTTCGAAATTACGTGATTGATTAAAATGAACTCCTCACAAGGATGGAAATATCTGACCATTTTAATCTTGGGACATTTGACTGGTCCCCATAAGGAAAACTCTTGTTTTTTATCAGAAATGTAGGTTATATAAAAAATAAATGAATTTAAATCCCAAACTTTACCATTAGTCTACATGTTATGCATATAGTCATATTTAGGTGCAGCATAGCATGAAATATCTGCATTAATAATCACAGCAGCAGAAGGTCCTCACAATGACCTTAGACCAAACGTGTGTGTGTGTGTGCGTGTTTGACAGCACTGTGTGAAAACGAGAACCTTAACGAATAAGATAATATATCCTCCCTGTCAGTGATAGAATTGAACAGTATTATCAGTTCCTGTGTGACAGGAAGTGTTCTGGTAAGCGTGTGTTTGGTGAACTGAACACATTTCTGTGGGAAAATTATTTCAGTCCCCATGGATCACCTGCTATCTGATCCAAAACAAAAACAGCTCCTCCAAAAGGCAAGAAAAATAGACTTCACCCTGGTGAGTTGCACAATATCGGTCGTAGATGATGGTTTAAACTTGGGGTGTTAATATTTATAAACTGCCCGACTGATTTTATCAGAGTGATAAAAAAGTACTGGTTAATATTTATGGCTTGTTTGTACTGAAAAAGAGAAAATAAAGAGGGCTGGGAAAGTCTTCAGATGACAATATGAAGCAATAATATAGGGTTTCCTCATATTACTGAAGATAATATATATATATATATATATATATATATATATATATATTATATATATATATATATATATATATATATTTTTTTTTTTTTTTTTTTTTCGAGAACTTTATACTTCCTCCTATTTCTTCATGACTTTGTTTTTGAAATGGTAAGATTTGTAACATGAAAATGTTCTGCTTAAGGTCAGACAGGTTTAGCGGAAGTGCATAGGCGCAAGTCTGTTTTTTAACTAAATTAAATATTTTATAAAAAATCCAGGTGATTTGGTATTTTGTAATATTGGTTATACCATCAATATTGGTTATTTTGTAATATTTCTATACTGCCATGGGAAAAAAATATATATATATATATATATATATATATATATATATATATATATTATATATATATATATATATATATATATATATAAGTCACAAAACTGATGCTTGTGTAAATAAATGAGTTCCGGAAAGTTACTAGACCTCATTAAGGTTTTATTGGTCATGGTCATTGGTCATTGTTATGGTTTATGGTATTTTATGTTTAAAAAGCCTAATTTTTTTTTTACTCTCACTCCTTAAAACATATTCCTCTGGGATCCTCTCACTCTCAAGATCTTATTAAGTAGACTAGTCAGAAACTCCACTGCCAACGCTCTCATAAGCTCTTCCATACCTCCTCAGGACCAAATTGCTTTCCCATTCTGTATCTTCTTCAGCGCCGTCCTCACCTTACTCTCACTGATTTTAGCTGAACAGTCACCTCTACCTTCTACTTTTCATTCTCTTTCATTTTCCTTCCTTTCATTCATCAACTCTTCAAAGTATTCCTTCCATCTTCCCATCACCCTTCTGGCACTTGTCAGTACATTTCCATCTCTCGCCAACCTGTACAGATCCAGCTCTCCCTGCTTACTGTCCCACCTAGCACCTACTGTAGGTCCAACAAGTCCAACTCATATGCTCTTCGTTTGGCCTTTGCCACCTCTACCTTCACCTTACTCTGCTCATCTCCCTGTACATCTGTCTCCTCTTTCCAGTCCTCTCGCTTCTTCTTCTTCTTCTTAGCTAACCTTTTTCTCTGGATACACCCCTGGACTTCCTCGACCTTCCACCACCAAGTCTCCTTGTCCACTTTTCCCTTTTCTGATGATGCACAGAAGTACTCTCCTACCTGTCTCCCTGATCACATTAGTTGTCCAGTCAACTGAAAGCACCTCCTGACCCCAGAGCCTGTCTCAACTCGTTCCTGAAAACTACCAGCACTTTGTCCCCTGCTCTGCCTTTGTCCTCTTCACCTTCCTCACCACCGGGGTTGTGAAAGTGAACAGCGAAAGATAAAGAAGAAAAAAAGATATACTGTATAGGGCTCAGGATTGCGCAATATAGAGTAACGGTTCCTTTTTTTTTTTTCAGCACAAAATAGGAAATATGATGAACTGAATTTTGTTTCATTTTATCCACCTACGCAAATATGCCTGAGAAAAAAAATGAGAAAAAAATGAATGAGTCACATACAGTAGGCGAAGAAATAGCACATGATTCGATGGTTGTTTCTATGGGGAAAAAAATACTAATAATACTAATAATTTGCTAATTTTAAGAGTTAATTTTTGTGCTGTCAGTCCAATATTCCGGTAGGGGTAAAATTGACACTTTATTAAAATAATAATAACTTCTGTTCCACCGTATCTGAAAACCCAAATTCATAGTTTGAAGTGTGAAGCCTCCCTGTTAACACACACTGGCAAGGCTTCCATATTAGCACATTTTTAATCAACATTGACCTACTGTATAGTATGCTGTGTTGCCTGCACATACTGTACAGTATCTCTGCCGCTTGAGTTTTAAGAATGTTAAATACATTTTTAGCGGAAAACAACTTTGCTAAAGACGATGCGAGATAATGGTATACAGTATCCATGTCCCAGTGCCTGAACCTCCACTGTAGCATTATGAAGCTCAAATTTATAGTAGAATAATACAGTACCATTCATTTTCATGCTAAACATGCAGTGGTTTAATCAATTAATTTCTCAATCTGGCTCATTTTAAAACACCAAAAGATGCAATAGTGCCATGGGTTACGTTGCAACAGATTCCTAGAGTGTTAACTCATGGCTTGAATGTGTAATTTGTGGCCACAACTATTTAACTATTTTATATTATTATTATTATTATTATTATTATTATTATTATTATTATATTATATGATATTTATATTTATATTATTATATTATATATTATTATTAATATATTATTTATATTAATTCCTATTATATTTCCAGTATAAATTTCTAATCTAATTCAGATTACTGTGTATTATACATTTCTAAACCTAATTTATATTTCTATTATGATTTCAAACTGCCTTTAATGAATCCTGACATAATAAAAAGTAATTGTTTCATTTAGAGCTTAATCCTGATCAGAGATGCCTTTCAGGATTAATTAACAACTAAAAATCTGATATACAGTATATCTGGTGGCACAGTGATGTAATGGTTAGAACTTTGGCCTCCTTGTTTCAAGTTGCCTGCTGTATTTTCCACAATAAACAAATAGCACATTTTAAGGTTTTATTGGTCATGGTTTATGGTATTTTATGTTTAAAAAGCTGGATTTTTTGCCCTTTTTTAATGGATGATGTCATTTTTACTGCTGCCAGACAATAAGGACTTATTTTTCCATGGAAAACTGTGTGTTCATTTCAAAGCATGCATCGTTTCTGAAACAGGTCTTGGTAGCAGATTTATCTTACCTAGAATAACACAACCACATTAGGACCCAAATTTGTTCCGTGTCTCATTAGAGATGACTCAGCATTATTTTTGGCAGTCAGCAGGACTCGGTGAACGTCTACCATCGTTTCAAATCAGGTAACGGTATTGCGTCAGGTATTTCTTACTCACATTACAAGTCTCATAACTATGCATTATGCGTCATTTTACCAGGAGCTTCAGTTCGACCATCTGTTTTAGATGATGTCTGAGGGATTTTGAGGTCTGCGCCACTGGGGAGTCATTTTCTGACTAACACATGGCCATGATGAGGGGGTGGAATGGATTTTGCAGATGGAGGTGAATGTCTCTTTCATTCCTTTAATCTCTAGCCCACATTTACCAAAGACCAATTTAGATCCTGAAATTGAGTCACTTCTTTAGCTATTTGATGACTTGGTAGCATTTCTTGTGAAGGCTGTATTCATGAAGAATTTTAATTCTGTTTGAATGCACAAAGAATGAGGTAAGGCTTCTACAATAAAGGATTGCGGTGAGGTGTTCCTCGGTGTAGCGGTTTTGGTACTTGCGGTTTTGGTAATTTCAAATTACAGTATGTGTAATATTTTATATTTAAAGTAAATTTAGCATATTTTTTAAATAGCTCAAAATAAAGTGATTGGCTTTTTTTTTTTTTCCCTGATTTTCTCCCTAATTTAGTCGTGTCCAATTCCTCCCCGTCACTAGGGGGCTCCCACATTAAGGCTACTACTACCACTCAGCCGGGAGGGCCGAAGACTATCACGTGTTTCCTCCGAACCATGTGACGCCAGCCGACACCAGTTTTTCAAACTGCTCGCTCGCGCACCGTTGGGGGCGGCGTAACACACTCGGAGGACAGCGCTATCCGCTCCCTCCGCTGCGCGAGCTCACAGACGCCCCTGACTGGCTGTAGAGCCGTGATTAATGTCGGAGCACTATGTACCTCTCATCCCTCCCCTCTGAGAGAGCTCGGCCAATCAGCTCTCTCTAGACCTCCGGCTGCGAGAGGTTACAGCACCACCCGGGATTCGAACTAGCGATCTCCGGATGATAGGGCAAGCGCTTTAACCACTAAGTGATCGGCTTTAACTTCATCAGCGTCTGTCTGTCTTTCTGTATGGCAGAACTCCATCCCTCACTTATTAAAATTGCTTGTTTACGCTAAGCTGTACTTTTCCCGTTATCAACCAAACACACTCCCTGTTCCGTAATCGGAGAGTGAATCACGGATGATAAGTCTAAAAAGTAAAACAACGTAAAAACCACTAAGCCACTGTTCTGCCCGAGGATAGATTTACAGAATTAGAGCCTCATCACACCAACCCATCAATGAGTCCTGTCTTACAAGAACACTTCCTTAAACCAACAATTTCTTGCAAGCGCTCGAATCAAAGCTTCTCATTAGCGGATTTTTACTTCCTATTCTATTAATGGAGCCGAAAAAGGGAAACCGAATGACTCATCACCAGTATAAAATATCTGAATCATACTGTGACTCAATGGTACTGTACAGTAAAGTTAAATAGTGGAGTCATGTGGAATCCTTTCCATGTGTCATGACTCAAGCTACTATAAGTTTATCCTCTAAGCTTGGAGTCACTGACATGAGGAGATACAGAGTTTACTGTGTGTTTGTGTGTGTGTGTTCATCAGGATTTCCATTTTCTGACTGGTGGTGAAATCATTACACTACCGCAGGATTCCCTTAGTCTGTGTATGAGATGTACGAGAGAGACAGAGGGAGAGAACCAGACATTGAATGTGTCATGGAAATGATAAATATTTGTGAAAGGTCCTAGAACACATTAGCGAAGCAAAGTGCAGGCTTATAAATGATTTACTAATTCTAACCCAAATCAAAATAATAATAAAAATAATGTACAATCGCCTCTTATTAATATCTTACTTATTGTACAAGACAGTTTTTTTTATATACTTATAGTAATAAAAGAGCATTGAATGAGCTATAAAATCTAACACTACGCCAGCATCTATCTATCTATCTATCTATCTATCTATCTATCTATCTATCTATCTATCTATCTATCTATCTATCTATCGACATACGAGGCAATTTTTTTTTTTCAAAAATCATTCGCACTCTGGTTGTAGAATTTATTTCAATTAACAGTTAAAAAAGACAAGTATATAATTTTTCAACATAATCTCCACAAAAGTGTGCGGACGTGTATTGTCATGCAAGATCACGACACCCTTGGATAACAGTCCGAAGTTTAGGCTTCAGCTCTTCAATAAGCGTTTCGCTGTAACGAGCACCGTTGATTGTTTCCTGATAATGTTACAATACTGGCCCTTGAGAATCCCAGAAAACCGCAAAAAGCATCAGTTTTCCAGTTCACCAGCGATGATTCGCTTTAAGAAACTTTCACCTTCCTTAGAGTATCGGTCAAAATTTAGACACTTCTGTTTATGCTTTTTTTGTAAGTGAAATCAAAAATGAACTGAGCAAAGTATCCAATATAATTGATATCTGGGTTAAAATGCTGCCTATACATTCTGGTTGAATGTGAATAAAGTGAGTTTTAAATAAATGACTAAACTGAAAGGAAATTCACAATGCAACTGCAGTTTCCTCTTAAAAGAATGAGTATCTATTCCTCCTATTTCTAGTCAGCAGATAGTGGAAAGTAAAACTTGAGAAACCAGAGAAACAGGATGTTGCAGTCGAGGGTCTTTTACTCTAAAACGTCCCGTTCCTCTGGAAACTTTGCTTTCAACACTCATTTTAAATTTTATTTGCTTTATTTATTATTCACACTGCTGAGGTCCGTATCAAATATATTTGTTCTATATCAAGAACAAATTATATACAGTATATATATATATATATATATATATATATATATATATATATATATATATATATACACACAGTACAGACCAAATGTTTGGACACACCTTCTCATTAAAAGAGTTTGAATTTGTATTTTAGCAAGAAAAAAGCAGCTAAGTAAAGAAAAACAAGTGGCCATCATTATTTTAAGAAATGAAGGTGAGTCAGTCCGAAAAATTGGGAAAATTTGAAAGTGTCCCCAAGTGCAGTCACAAAAACCATCAAGCGCTACAAAGAAACTGGCTCAAATCGCAGGTTAACAGCAGCTCAGATCAGAGAGCAGGTCAATGGCACACAGAGTTCTAGCAGCAGACACGTCTCTAGAACAACTGTTAAGAGGAGACTGTGTGAATCAGGCCTTCATGCTAGAATATCTGCTAGGAAAACACTGCTAAGGACAGGCAACAAGCAGAAGAGACGCGTTTGGGCTAAAGAACACAATAAAGAAAACTCGCTGAATGAGAAGGTGTGTCCTACTGTATATATTTAATATATATATTAAACATATATATTAATACAGATTTGTTTATAACCATTCATTGTAACACCCACAAGACAAGCAAAGCAGTAAGGGTCCACTCCGCGGATTTATAGACTAGGCAACTCAGCCATGCTGGCAATCATAGGAAACGCGGTGCACCTGGCTGGTAGGCTACTTAAGCACCCAGAAACCATGTTTGAACATTTAGATAGCACCAGGTCTGGGAGAATCGTTCCGGGATAGGTAGAAAAGAGAAAACTGAGTAAAGAAAAGGAAAAAGATTGTTAAAAAAGCAACCTGAAAAAAGAAAAGTAAAAAGACAAAGAAAAGATAAAAGCTGAGATAAGAAAAGTAAAAAGATAAATAAAATAAAAACCGAGAAAAAAAAAGTCAAAAGGTAAAATATAAATAAATAAATAAACAAATAAATAAATATTTAAATTTCACATGAGAAAGTGGGGAACCCAAGCACGAGCTTGGGAGGATTTTTGTTGGGGGAAAAAAAAAGAAAAAAAAATATATATATATATATATATATATATATATATATATCCTCTTTATAGTAAAGAGGCGCTCTCACCTTGCGCTGAATAGTGCTCACATAAACCGATTATTCCCTACTGAAATAAACACCCCATGGCCCAACGCTTCCCTCTAAGTCCTGCGTTGAGGTTCCCACATTTAACAACATACTTGGTGGCGCCATATTGAAGCGTGCCCCCCACCCCCACACACACACACACACGCACCCTGGAGCAAGGGTAAGTCAAACCTCGAGGAAACCCAAAGATTTGTCCCAAAGCCATTCCATCATTGTCTGACTGCACGTATTGAAGCAGTGTGCACTCCAGAGCAGGACTTGTTGATGCTTCCACCACCCTGCTTTCACCATAGAAATTGTATCATCCAGGTGATGAGCAGCCACTTTTTTTTCAGAAGACTTACTGTTTAGAGTCCACCAAAAAAAAAAAAAAATTAAGAGATTTGCAAAAGTCAGACATCAGATCAAAGAATTTGTTCGTGCCCAGAATGCCTGCTGCATTTGTCCCCTCAGGGGCACATTGTGTTATGAATCTCTGTGAATGGAGAACGGTGGGATCTTTTACACGGGTACAGGTACAAGTAGACTGCAGTGACGTTTGATAAAGACTATCATCAGAAAATCAAAGCAAAGAGAATCCATCTGAGCTCAGCTGGGTGTGCTTGAGGCCATGCATTGAATCATTGTCTAATTTCAATTCTTTCAATTGTTAATTTTCAATTGTTGCATTTTTAATAAAATTAGGAAAGCATGTTTATTGCTCCATTTCTGGTCTCATTATGTACAATATAGTCTTAAAGGAAGCTGAACAATTCTATATCCAATGTTACAGATTTGTTTTCCCAAATGTCATGCACTCAGCAAAGTGTTTTTTACTCGTTGCTGTTTAAGACATGATGACGTCTCCCTCTGGTGTCCTACTGCTGCAATGATTTAGTGAATTTCGGCAACACATTGATACAAGTGAGGAAACAGTCGCGTGGAGTTTATTGCAGGTTTAATTTCAAATAAACAAAACAATTAGGTCCACTAGAGATGAAAATGATTATTCACACGAAACCTAAATGACATTTATAAAGCTAGCAGCATAACTTTAGTCCATTTAATTCACTGGCATGTACTGTACACTTGAAGGAAAAAAAAAAAAAAAACATTAAGGCAATATTTTAAAGTTAAACAAGGTGACATTACAATAATACCAGTAGATAGGTGCAGAGAAATCATATGAATTTTCTCCCCAATGTATAATCCAATGGTGTTGTATGTCTATAAAAGTATAATGTAAAAGTCCTATAAAATAAAAGTATAATGTAAAAGTCCTATAAAAGGTCAAACAGAAACAACTATAAACTCAAATGCAAGGGTGGAACAGGACAATAATCCCAGTATGATCACCATATGACTGTTTACAGCACATTGGACGCGGGTCTTTGTGCAACACAGGTGGATGTGTCATTCAGCCCATATATAAATTCAGTTATTTCTAGTGCTTGAAAGCAGCTTATGTCCGCATTTAGTGATAAAGTTTTTCTCATTAAACTTGCACATACATGCCAGCTAGCTAGCATTAGCAGTGATGATAGACAATGTCAGGTTAGCTCAAATATTTCCATACTTGAACTCATAAACACACTGAAATTTGTATCCACAGCATCCAAGGCTCATCAAATCAAGACTCGATGCCTAACATGACAGACCATCAAAATGACCTTTGGTTACCTTCCCCAGCTAAGTTCTGCCCATTATTTCAGAATTTTCTTATATTCTTATTACAAAAACAAAGTCATTGTGTTGTAGCTATATTGCATAAAAGTCAATGGACTATATGTTCATGCTTTATATTAAGATGCTTAACTAACATGAACCAAACCCTGAACGTCAGCATTAACGCACCTTCAATAACTTGAACAAAGTAAAAAAAAAATATAATAATTTTTTTTTAAAGCCAACTTGGAGGTAAAATAATAGTCCCGGCAAGCAGAAAACTATTTCTAGCAAAATCTAAATTTTACTCAATGTTGTATGTTGAAATGTTATATGTACATTTTCTTCAAAATCTACACCAACCAACAATAAAAAATTCCAGTAGTATTTTTTAAAAACAAATGTCTGTGTGAAGTAAACAAGCAAATGAATACGCATATTAACCGTATTAAAATAAAATGTGTTACTTTGTTAATAATACTTGTGCTTCAACATTGCTGAAGTTCATGGTTAGTTCATGTTAGGTAATGTAATAAAGGCAACCTTAATGTAAAGCCTTACGAAATATATAGCCAATACATACAAAATTATAAGAAAATAAAATGTATTATTTATATACATGCCAACTTCACTTTAGAAAAAAAAAAAAAAAAAAACAATCAAACAACATAACAAAAACAGTTCAATGCCATTATAAGGATAAACAAATTACTGTAAATAAAAATCACACACAAAAAAAATGTATGTTTATATTTGGGGGAAAAAATGTGATCAACTTTACTGGCTTTGCTTTATTATAAGCTATTTACAAAAAGCTTAAAAGCTAAATACTAAAAATGATTATTTAGTATTCAGTCAATAAAAACATCATTATGTATATGCATATTTGTAAAGCTTGAAATTGGTCAGAGACACGAAGGCCAAAATGCAGAGTTTACAGTAGGTAACTGAGGTAACATTATATGTCAAACAGATTTTTTTTTAATAAACAAAGCAAAAACTGAAGCATTTAAACTGAACAATGAATGTGAATATGAAACTAGGATCACACAAATTATGTGCCAGATTAAAATCTTTAGATCATATTTTTGTTGTAATATTGAAAAATAAAAAACAAACAAACAAACAAAACAAACAAACAAAAGGAAAAAAAACGGTGACAATGTCATCCAACAAACGTTTAAAATTTCACAGATGTGGCACTGTTCGTTTGTCCTACAACAGTCCAAAGTTCTTTTACAGTAAGATAGCTGTTTATTTTTATTTATTCCGATTTTTTTTTTGGACAAACAGACGTAAACGTTACCTAAAATATAAATGGCACTTAGTACACCTCAATGCATCCATGATAGGAATACCATGTTTCATGTGCCTAAAACTACATTCACAAACAAAAAGAATTCGTTCCAAGAACGAATTTTGTTATCTACTTTATATTGTGATTTAGTGTGGTGGCATGGAAAAACATTTCACCTGGCAAATTTTGTAAAGTTTTTGATTCTAAAATAGGATGTTTTGGTTTAACTGAAAGATAATATGTTTCTGTCTATTTTTTCTAGTTCAGGTTTTCAAAACAGTATTTAAAGATTTCATAGAATCCACTAAAAACACCATCATACTGATTGTCTATTTTTAATTTCATATGTAATCATTAATGTATGATGATAAACATCAAAAAGACTGTTTGTTTGTTTGTTTGTTTATATTGTGTTTATATCTGCCTTTGCTTGGTTATCTAATGTTAGCTTTGCTAAATTTAGAAAATGAATCCTAGATGTTTTACATCTTTCTGATGGAATATATAAGTATAAATAATATGAACAAAAAATAGTTTAAAAAAAAAATTGTTTATTTTTTCTAATGTTGTTCATTAGAATTCAACCACGCCATCATCTGATAACCTTTCCAGTACAGTACCACCACATTTAAGAAGACTCGGGTAAAATTGGGTGAGCCGATTTAATGGCAAAATGATTTAAAAATCTCTTAAAATTGAGGCTAATTTGTCCTTTCCAGATGTTTACCTTTTATTACATTATTACATTTTGCAAATCTCTTAATTAAAGGTATACCGGAATACATATGATGCAAACTTAAGGAAGCAAACATCAAACAACAAACATGTACTGATTGAACAATTACAGCTGGAAAAATGAGGGCATCAGAAGGGAATTTTTGTACATACATTTTTTTTTCCCCATCTGTTTTTTTATCTCACTTTTTTAAACACATCCACTGTACCATAACACATGTAGGACAAATGTCTCAAAACTAATGTGATAAAATTTGGACATGAAATAATTTCTAAAATTAGGCCCGGAGGGTCCTTACAAACTGGGACATGCGCGCGCACACACACACACACACACACACACACACACACACACACACACACACACACACACACACACACACAAGCACTACAAAATGCTCTGAATCTGAAAAGGCTGTTTGCGGTAAAAAAAAAAAAAAAAGATTTTTTTAGTTAAAGGGTTTTTAATTAATTATAACTGAGAGAAGCATAAAAAAGATGAGCGAAGGAGGTGCTGCATCAAGGAGCATTAATTATGAAGCCCTAATTGCAAGATTACAATTGTAAAATTAACAGTGTGCATCAGTGACAGGTAGATTCATGAGGTATGTGTGTCCTGTTCCTATAAAACGCAATCGAAAAAACTTTTTTTTTTTTCCAGTATCATGGTTTCCAATATCACATTTGTTTATAAACCAGTTTGTACCTGTTGTCACTGGCCAGTGTTTTAATTAGCGTTATTGTCTCGTAGACACAGTTTAAGCCGACATATTTTCTTCATGTTGTAATTTAAAAAAATTTATTTTATACAAACATGTTAATATGTACATATAATCCTTTATATTGTGACAATTTACACAGGTACTTGTATGATGATCCTGCCAACTAAATGGATTTAAAAACACGTGTAACTATCGATTAGGTGAGGTATTCTGTAAAGAGGTGCTTATTTATAACAGATTGGAAGGAGTCTCCAGGGTAAGCGCTTTAGAAACAGTCAGAGGTAAAACCGTAACTTTTTCCAACAAATCTTTAAGACAGAAGGCTCTGCATTGCATTTTGCATTTCCTCCGTAACATGACATTGCATATGTAAAAAAGGAAGGCTGGTGATGAGACAGCTATTTACTGTATAGCTACCATAACATAAGTAAAAGTCTTGTTTTATTCAATTTCAGCAACATGCACATTAAGCTAAATATAACTATCCATCCATCTAGGACCCTCTGTAGACCACCTAGGGACCGTGGAGGCTAATGCTGATTGTATTTATTCCCATTTTTACAACCGTGGTAGGACCACCGGTCAACATTTACACTTGCATTCACACACTACAGGCAATTTGGGAACGCCAATTAGCCTAATCTGCAAGTCTTTGGACTGTGGAGACTCCATGCACACAGACCCTGAAGTGGGAAATCGACCCAGACTGTGGAGGTGCAAGGCAACAATGCTAACCACTAAGCTGTTTTCCCATAGGAAATAATGTCACCAAATCTAACTATAAATAAGGAAAAAGTACAATTTTGCTTGTTTTTTATGTGACGATGTAATGGAACGTCAACATTTTACACCTTTAAAGTAGGGCAGTACCAAGGGAGAGTAGTATAATTTTAGCCAATCGAAATAAACACTGCAACAATATGAAACTTGGTCCCAATTCATCGATCCAAAGCATTCTCATATTACAGCACAGTTTCCTCAACATAATACGGTTGTCTTAACTCAAGAGCTGGAAGTCAATACTTGGATTAGGTAGCACAGGATTACCCTGTTACAGTGTACAGTCGTAGCTCGGCATACAAACGCCCTGCATTTCGCCTTAAGAACTGAAATTTGCCGTGTCATGCAAAGCGTTTTCGCCATACGAGCGAGATGAAGCGAAATGCGGCTAAGTTATGCGTATGTCCGGGTGCCGTGCAAAACTTGTTTGCATCAGTGGAAAGCCAGGCAAAGAGAGTTTACTTTTTTTTTTTGTGGGTTATTTTGCATTTTGTGAAAGGTTTCGTGAAGAAATGGCTTCATTGGTCCCAATAATGTTATCAAGGACGGGACCACGAAGAAAAGGGAGGTTTAAAGTCTATTTATTTCCTATTTTACACCATTTACATGTTTTTTGCAAGAATTCTTTATTTCATATATAGGATTACAGTGATTACAGTGTTTACAGTAATTGGTGATATTGGTAATATTTTTGGATGACTGAAATGGATTATCTGCATTAAAATTACATCACTTCCTATGGGAAAATGCGTTTCGCAGTATAAGATTTCCCCTGAAGAACTCGGATTACATTTGTTTGCCGAGGTAGCACTATACCTGTACACATGGTGCATTTCTACTTTATATTTGCACCTGTGAGTGAGCAACAGCACATTCCTAGTTCATCCTGAAGATGAAGCTCCTGAGGCGTTTTGCATTCTACAAACAAACTACACCAAAGCCTGACTTGGTCTCCATAGCGACACCATAGCAACCAATCAGGTCAAGGGTCTGAGGGAAACCAACCAATAATATTCACTGCTCCTGTTTGCACTGGCCAATGAAAATGCCTCTTATTCTGCCGGAGGTAACCGCTCTCCACAGCAAAAATGTCTAACCTGGAGACCAACAGGAGGATAGATTGGCTCATTTCACTGGCTTCTTAGCCAATCATATTGAGACTGAATGGAATGACATGAAAATCTAAATATACAAATGCACCAAAAATCATAGTAAAAATATACATGAATTATAATATAAACTGTTCACAAAAACTAAAGAATTCCAGAGTTCATCAGACATCTCTCTCTCTCTCATACACACACTCTCACATACAAACACTTGAATTGTCTTTGCTAAACTCATTGTTCTTCCACTTTAAGTCACCCCTCCAACTGCCAGAAAAAGCTCTACAAGCTACTGTTTCTATATTTATCCATTTGAATATGCTTCATTCAAATTCCTATTCATATGCTACGTTCCTTCTGTATTTATTTTACAGGCAAGAAAATCACACTGATTTCCCTATGAGTGTTACCTAATCCATGAACGTGGATAGCCTCGAGGAATGCAAGTTAGCAGGCTGTTAGCATAGCGTCCTGGCACTGAGTGCTGACTAACAAGCTCAAAAATGGCAAAAGTATATTGGCACTGATTTGAGTGTTGTTGCTGCATAGAATAAATCCACTGAGGTCTGCAGAAAATCATGCAGGTTATACCTTTCTAATCCAGCGTTCACACTACAAGTGAAAAGAAGAAAATTCCCTTCATATGGCGGCGCGTGATTCGGATTTGAGATTCTGTTTTATTCTGAATTCACACTACGCATGTGGCGCATCAGGACCTTAGGTGTTTAAACATTTCAAAGCGCCCAAAAACCAAAAGTAGGGAACCTTGGTATGCTGAGAAAGTGTAAAAACATATTGAGCATAGCACGATTCTAAAGCTCTAGTTATAATGCATGTCTTGGATTCAATAAAACCAAAGGCGGTCTTGGCGCGATGCTTGACGCGAAGTTTCAAGTGCGAATGCAAATTTAGTTCTGGCAGTGGAGAGTCAGGAATTCCAAACGATGTAGACAGTGCAGTCAGAAAATGTTGTCCAATTTTAGTTCATATCTGCATTTAGTTCTAGTGAATCTCAGGTTAAAAATGTAAAAATGTAAAAATATTACAAAAAAATGCTAAACTAATCAAAATCAACATAAAAAGTATTTTGAACTCCTACATCCTGTATGTATAAACCTATTTCAACTTTCTATGAAACAATAGTGAAAATCCATGAGTGATCCTATGACCCTCACGTCCAACAAAAATCTGCTTAGATTGAAAAAAATAATAATAATAACAATAATGATTGCTTGTAGGTATTAAAAAATGTCCTAATGCGCACATACGCTCAAATCTAGCTAGCATTTGTATAACAACAACAACAAAAAAAGTCTCAGAAACAAAAGTTTCAAATTATTTTGTAAGGCTTGATTAATTAGTAATATTCTTGCGGCTGAGGAATACCTACTGTCCCCTGCACTATGGCTGTGCATTAATTATAACACTGATTACACAAACGGTTTTAAAGCCACAAGAGATCTGCATAAAAGCCAGTTGAGAAAAGAACATTATTTCTTAAAAAAATATGTTTGAACAAAAATCACTGTTTTTTTTTTTTTTT
The DNA here is from genome assembly GCA_013621035.1 of Clarias magur. Taxonomy (NCBI): domain Eukaryota; kingdom Metazoa; phylum Chordata; class Actinopteri; order Siluriformes; family Clariidae; genus Clarias; species Clarias magur. The sequence continues at coordinate 502,944 of QNUK01000440.1, read as the reverse complement.
TTTTTAGAGAGAAGAAAACACCGGATAAAAATACACATTGCAATAAAACATAAAGGTTTTTTTTTCTTTCCTTTTTTTAGTTCAGTTCAAAGGCGGCAGTGTTTCCTACTGACCAGTACTCGCTGTTCCTATGTGTGAATCTGTGTTCTTTCTGGCTTCGGCTGCGCTGGAACACATTGTTCAGATTTCCTTCGGAGAAGCCATCGGGGACGGGGTTCGAGACCGCCAAAATCCCACAGCGAGCAGAGGCACGGGGGCATTTGGAGTCCACGTGTGGGATAAATAAGAATAAAATATCAACTCGTAGGTCTTTTCTGTTTACATGAAAGCAATGAGGTGAGGAGTCTCAGAAGGACAGAGATCATACTTGCGCGCACACACACACACACACACACACACACACACACACACACACAATCACACAGATGATTGACTTCTGGTTAAATGAATCCCTGCAGAGAGACAGACAAGAAGAGATGGACAAATTATAATAAATATTGTGAAAACAATACGAAATGATAAGGGGTCAAGTACGCAGAAAGTGTGTGTGCTGCCGATTCAGGCCTGTATGGTGCGGATGGAATGCAATCTGACATTTGGTCAATGTATTTACATTTCAATTACGCAACCTTGCTTAATGTTTGATTGGTTGATTTAGATACTTGCGTAGTTGAAGCATTCAGTTTCACTTCTTCGACAAAGGTATGAACGCTATAAACTTGTAATAATTATGTATCTGTATATCTTTTTTTTTTCTACCTTTGCCGAGCATATTCGCCCTCTCTCTCTCTCTCTCTCTCGCCTTAGTGCGGCTCTTGCTGCATCTCCTTGTCGGTGTATCCGGGCAGCATGTCTCCGTTGGTGCAGTTCTTCAGCATGCTGTGCGTGCTCGGGTCACACGTGTCGCTGTGTTTCCTGTGAACGCGACTGAACACCAACGGCACGAAGAACAGGACCAAGCCCCCGACCAGAGGGGGAACGCCGGCCAAGTAAAACGCCACGTGGTAGTTCCCGAAGTAGTCGTGAAGAAGGCCTGAGAAAGTGGCAGAGAAGAAGAAAATTTAAGAGAAATGATTTGAAATCTTCCTGAACATATTGGGAGATCTTTCAATACAAAACCAAGTTCTAGATTTATGTAGGACCATTTCATGCGCAGCTATAAGGAGGTTGCGTGGATGATTAAAGAAAGACGGCTCCTGTCAAGGCGTCGCCCCAGCAAGCCATCAGATCTGCACACAACTTGGCACAGGTTTTATTTACACTGGATGCCCTTCCTGACACAAGCCTCCCATTTTTACTAACCCGGGATTTAGACGTGCACTGGGTAGTATGTGGTGTGGCAACCAACTGACGGCAGGGCTTGAACCCAGATTCTTAGATCCCCCAATCAACTAGAGCCTTAGCCACCTTAGGCACCACTCCCCTGAATGAAAAAGAGTTGAGAGACATGGAAATACAAAAAAAAAAAAAGCTAACGACAGAGCAAGACGTAATAATCTAATTGGGACCATAGTGGGAATATCAAGAGCTCAAAGCCAAACGAGTGAGAGACAGTGGTGAAAAAAGACTGTAGTTCAGATTGGCCAGGCCGAGTAAAAAAAAGCTGCTAGCGTCAGTACTTTAAGAACGAGCACAGCGGCTCTCAGCGGGAGGCAGAGCATCAACACGGAGAGCCGAGCTGAGCTGTTAGCAGGGGCTACAACTGGGCTGCCAAGTATCAATAAACAACAACTAAACGAGAGCCAAGCTAAATGAAAAACATTTTGGTGACACTATGATCCATCCATCTGTTCATCAGGCAGTTTATCTTTCCATCTATCCACCTGTCAGCCTGTTTATCTCTTTATCAGTTCGGTTGTTTAGTGTCTTTCCATGAATACATCACCTTTTCGTGGACCTCTTTATCATTTATCTATCTGCGTAACTTTTCACCCTTCCATCCATCCATTCTCTTCATCCGTCAAGTCGCATTCTATCTATCTATCTATCCATCCATCCATCCATCCTGGCTCCCTAATCATTTTACCATTTCAAATGGAATTCCATCTTTACTTCTACATACTGTAAGTATCTATCCTGCCTTTCTAAGGAATCTGTCTATTCTCCTTATTACCCCTTCATCTGTCCATCCTGAATCTGTGCATCTCTTTTATACATGCTGCTGTTTTAACTTCTGTCCATCCATCCATAAATCCATCCACTAACTACAGTAATGTACCTTCTAAATATTTTCTGAATCAATTTGTCAATCTGTCCATTGGCTGTCCCACCATCTACCCAGCTCTTTTCCTATCCACACATCCATTTATATAACCATCAACTCATCTCACTCATCCGTTCAATTTCGGTCCATCTTCTTCATACCAACCAACCTTTCTTCTGTTTGTCATTCCACGCAATTGTCCCCCATCTACAGTACAGACACCTATCTGTCTGTCTACCTCTCCAGCTTTGCTTTCTTTTGTGCAACGTACCATCTGCATATCCAGTTGGTCAGACATGTTCTGAATCCAAACAGGAGCGAAACAAAACAAAAAGCCAACTATTCACAGGAAAGCCCTGCAAATTTCCCAGAAGAGCCCTTGACGCTTCATAGATTCTCTTAATGGTCCTGGAACTGGAGCAAATGTAATGTGAGCTGGCCACAAGTGTGTATTTCCCCACATGCTGTGTATGCGTGTGTTTCTGTGTGGGCTTGGTAACCAGAGGGTAACTGAGGACGAAACCACGCTGTGCCTGGATCTTAGACTCAAACATAAATCTATTTCCTGTGCCCTGAAGACACTGTGTGCTTTACGTTAAGCTTTTTAAGTCCATTCTTTACATGTCTAATACGCTCGCTGTGAGGGAATCAAAGCATACTTCAGATAATCCCAAATCATGTTTGGATAAATACATCAAGGAAGAATTGCATTTTGCCACCCACCGACACACACATTCCTTCCTACATTTGCCTCGTAGTTGAAAGAACTGTATAATCCTTCCGTTGTCTTGAAGTGTACAGTGACCTCAGCATCTATGTAAAATTAAGGTTCCTTCCAGTCCCATACATAAAGTTTGGACTTCAAACCCAATCTAAATGGCTGGTTTGATTGGGGATCATTTTTACTGCCAAGAGATCACTGATGCAGCCTGAAGGTGGAGCATTTGTTAGACCGCTCCGGCAATAAACTCTCAACAGGCATATCGTGTTTCTGCAAAAGAATTCATGGAAAAGCAACAGCGGACCAGGAGGACCTGCTGCTCTCTGAGTTCCCCAAGCCACCGCAAATGGAGTAGGAAAGTAATATGAAATATCTCAAGGAGCCACCTCGGTGAAGCCTTCTCAGATACGTGGAAGCTCTTAGAGCAACAAAGGGGGAAAAAGTCAATATGTACACCTATGGTTTTGGAAAGGGATTTTCAATACTTGGTTGTTCATCTACTATGGATATAATGGATATTTTTTTTCTCATATTGTTTTTAGAGTTTCTGATATTGACCCAAGGAAAAACCTTTGAAAACTTAAGCCAAAGAGGAAGTGCCACAATATGCAGTTCCTCGAATGTCCACTGGGGGCTGTGAGTTTGGACTAAATAAACATGATTGCAGCATGGTACAAAAAGCGGTTTTGGTCTCTATACTGTAGCTAGATTTCCTATTCATGGCCACTGTATGGCGAGTGAATATTTATGTAACTCATTAGTTAAAATTTTATTAAGCCATAAAATGATGCATAATTAGGGGCGTGGTTGATTTAAGTGGCCGCTGCATTGCAAGTGACGTAGGAGTTGACACAGGATGATGTGTAGTCTATCAAATGCATTAGCATATAAATTAATGTTAACCACCACAGAATTTTAGCTAAGCTGGTTAGGTTGTAAGTGGTAACTAAGGTAAGTAGGCGTGTTAGAAAAAAACAGGCAGGCTCATTTTCGTTCCGCCATTTGCAGTGGTAAAGTGCTCGCCCTATCATCCGGAGATCACGAGTTTGATTCCCGAGTGATGCTGTAACCTCTCGCAGCCGGAGGTCTAGAGAGAGCTGATTGGAGGAGCTCTCTCAGAGGGGAGGGATGAGAGGTACTTAGTGCTCTACAGGCAATCAGGGGCGTCTGTGAGCTCACGCAAGCGGAAGGAGCGGATAGCGCTGTCCTCCGAGTGTGTTACGCCGCCCCCAACGGTGCGTGAGTGAGCTGTTCAAAAAGACACGGTCTGCTGGCATCACGTGGTTCGGAGGAAACACGTGATAGTCTTCGGCCCTCCCAGTTGAGTGGTAGTAGTAGCCTTGATGTGGGAGCCCCCTAGTGACGGGGAGGAACTGAACACGACTAAATTAGGGAGAAAATTGGGGAAAAAAAGAAAAGAAAAGATGGTGATGACCAGAGCTCCCACAGTTGGCTCTTCAGGAAAACCTATGGGTGATGTCATGGAGGGTTTTAACCTAATAAAAAATCATCCTGTAGTCTTCTAGCACATAGATTCCCAAGGTTCCTGGTTTTAACTGAGACAGACAATTGCTCACTTCTGGGCAAGCTTTTGATGGATTTGTTGGATTATTTTGTGACACTGCTTTCTAAATCTAGCTGGATGGATCTTTTTCTTTTGGGAAATTAAACCCATATCAAATTACATATAGATCCTGTTTTGAATCATAATGATGACTGGAATCCAAAACTCCTGTTTGAAGTAATGATGTCTGAACTGCCCTTTACTCACCTGCAATTGGTGGACCTGCTGTCATTGGAACGGCCATGAGTCCCAGCAGGTAACCGATGGCTTGCGAGGCTTGCATGGGCCCTACCAACTCAAAAGCAATAGGGGCCATTATGGTGATGAAGCAGCCATCACACAGTCCCATGAACACACACACCACCATCAGGCCCTCGAGCACACTGCACTTCGGGATCATGATCGACATCAGGCCCAGGGTCATGAACGAGGCCGCCTACACACCCACACACAAAGAGAAAGCATTAAGGGTGTTTATTGTCATCTGTCAAAAACTAATAACATACTGATTTAGCAATTAAGAACCCGTGTTCAGGCCTTTTTTATTAAATGATGAAGTATACATAAATAAAGTATAGTAACAGTAAATAAGTAAATAAATAAATAACATATACACACATTCTTCGGCTAAACAATACCTGCAAGTATACTTTCTTGACTCCAGGAATAAGGTCTCCCACTTTGCCAAAAAATAGACGTCCCGCTCCTGAGGACGCCCCGATACACACCAACAGCACCCACTCCTTCTGCGTCTCGACAAACTGCTCCCTCACAAAGTTGATCTGTCACACACAAACTTGTACTTAATATTTAACCTGAAGAAGAAAAAACGATTTGTTACAATAAAATACGGGCTAGTGCTTAAAAACCGAATTCTCAACTCTGATTGGTCGACAGATGTTGAATGAATTTTCTCGGAACAACACTCGGACAAAAATTCAGTTTCTGTTTCTAGTTACAATTGACTGCCATTTACGATGGGGTGGTCATACTTTTGCCCGTGCCCTCAAGCACTGTAGATATACTGTATAGCGTACAATATTTTTCGTCAGGGTGCACAAACTTTTGCACACGACTCCAAGTGATCGTGTTATGTTTGTAAGAGCTATTTGTGTTTCCAGTGGTATTGTGAAGCTGGGTTTCTGCAACGTGAGTGACACACACACACACACACACACACACACACACACACACACACACACACACACACACACACACACTCTCGCTTTCAGACATACAGTACCATATGTACAACAAAAGCCGGGGAAAATGTTTACATTTTGATCGAAAGCCTTCAAAAACATAACGGCGGGTGGGAAGGGGAGGAGCTTCTCATCTTTATGACTTCATCCAGACAACCGGATCGACTTCCGCTACGCACAATCACACATGTATACTGTACACACACACACACACACACACACACACACACACACACACACACACACTCATTCACACACTGTCAGAATATAGATACACCCCCAAATGCACATATGCAACACACACACACATATCCGGAGCACATACATACTCCCACGACAAACATCTACGCCACACACCCAGTCACTTCCACCTTCAGATACACAGACATAAATATCTATCCATAAACATTCACACACAGTCAGAATGAGCACAGACGCTCAAAGACACATAAACAACACACAGACACGCACAAAGTCCAACACTACTATAGCATGCACAATTCAGGCTCCTTTCCTTTGACGAGAAGCAGTGGCTTGTGTGTGTGTGTGTGTGTGTGTGTGTGTGTGTGTGTGTGTGTATATGCATGTGTGTGCATGCGCTACCGCAGTAACACACTGCTGATGGAAATATCTTTAATGGAAGTTTGATTACATTACAGTGTCCTGTTTACATCAGTGAGATTAACACACGCGTAAACAACCGAGTCCTGAGTGAGAGCTGATAGATGTTATTAATACATGAGTGTGAAACACACACATACAGTTCCTAGTGTTATGAATTACACGATTCTTGTGCGGTTTTAAAATCTTTGGAGAAGATGAAAAAGATTCTGTTTAAGATAGAAAAGCAGCTCCGGACTCCTTACGCCCCGTGACGTGATACTGCCGAATACGCATGACAGATGTGCTTTTTTGTGAATGCTTGGTACAGGTCTCTCCAGCACGCCCTGAAAGGCCATGGGTAATCATGCTTTGTGAATTCGTAGCACTCTGTAGCAAAAAAAAATAAAAATCGTCAATCACTCACTCATCGTCTACATCACTTTATCATGTACAGTATACAGGGTCATGGGGGGCCTGGAGCCAATCCCTGGAGAGGGTACGAGACGGGGTAAACTCTGGACGGGATGCCAATCCATCGCAGGACTCACACATAAACACTTACCTACACACTACGGGCAATTCGGAAACGCCAAGTAGCCTAATCTGCATGTCTTTGGACTGTGGGAGGAAACCTACCAAGAACGGGGAGAACATGCAAACTCCACGCGCACAATCGGACCTGGACCGAGGAAGTGCAAGGCGATAGTGCTAAGCACTAAGCCACCGTGCCATCAGGGCCAAAATCTGGCTCTGAAAAATGAACCCAACATGATGATGCAAATGGCAAAAAAATATGTGCAGTTCCTTGAAGCTCCACTGGGGGCAGAAAGGGACACCTCATGTTAAAATGCCCAATTTTACAACAGTAATGAACATCTTGACAGCCTGGTACAAATATAAACAATCTTGGTCTCCCATTCATGACAACTGTAAATTTTGATCTAATTCACTAAATAATAAAAGTGAAAAATATATATATTATTATATTGTGCCTTAAAGCAACAGGCCTCTATGCATCACTTTAGCTAACCAGCGACCGGAACTCATTGTAGTTTAACCTCAAGTAAAGCAGGTGTTGACATGTGAATGACGTTGGCCATCAGGAGTTAGACAGGCTGCGCCAGGCTTAGTTCGCTTCCTCTATTTGCCTGTTTATGGATTAACCAGGGTTTAGACCGAGTCAGCTCCTGGCAACAATCAGGACTTCCATAATTGAGCTTGAAAACTGTTCTTTAGAAAATAATATTGGTGATGTCATGGATGATTTGTCCAGTTCTTTATAGACAGTCTAAATAAAATAATAAAAAATATATACTTTATTATAATCCTTAAAAAAACTAGGGGGCAGAAAGCAGGCCCCATGATGTGACATGGATGTGAATATTCCACGAATAATAATAATAATAATAATAATGTATTAACAGCTAAATCAGAATAAAACAGTATTGTGTAAACACCTCATTCAGAGCAGACTGACCCGATCTGGACCGATCGAAATAAAAGGGGTGGTGGAGACTGTAAACCGCTCAATAGGTAAATATTAGCCTTTTAACATGTGATTCGATCATTTCTCTGTTGTCAGAATAAACATATTTTTTTCTGTGCATGTTTGTCCCATATGAGAGTAGCATCAAGTGATGTTGCTTCTATTCTCTGGCTGAGGAAGGGGCGCTAACTGGCTAAGTGGTTTCACACGCAGAAAAAAAATGTAACTAAAAATAAATAAACCTGAATACTTTTAACCAATTATAATAAAGAACATGGGATTTGTTGGAAAAAAGGGGAAGGCTTAGTCAGTGTGTGCCATTTATCAGTCAGAATTAAATTCATAGCCAGTTTAAGTATACCATATTTATACCAAATTAAATGAGGTGAGGTTAAAAGCATGAAAAAACATGGTTCTAATCTCATCCTTAGATGAAATTATGAAGAATCCATGTTCTTAATTAAAATAGTTTAGTGGACTGTAATTAGATTGAAAGGTTTTTTAAAGAGCTATTTGCTGTTGTTCCACTAGGGGGCAACATAGAGCAATAAAAACAGTCAACTAAATTGATGCTTTAACCATGTGATGACTTTTTTAATCACATCCTAGATACTTTTTCCAATCATCACAGATTTTTTTTTTCCTCAAAAACATTATGGAATTTTAATAACATCCTCTTTAAAAATGTAATGTTTAGCCAAAACACACATTTCTCATTTTTTATTCAGAAGTAAATGGTTAAGTTGTGATGTGATTGGCTTCGTTTCTGAACGCACGTCTGCCCCACAGAAGGACACATGCATTCCAGACACAAATACACGCATCCACATGGAGTCAGAGTCTCTTTATCATAAATCATAAATCATAAACATTCCTCTCACCAGGTGAATGTACGGCACCATGTATCCCAGAACAGCTGTGGCGACTCCGAAAGCCCACACTCGGTACGTGGCCACCCTGAACACACGCGCATTGAAATACTTCTTCACTTGCATCACGCCCCTCCTCCACCGAGTTCCTGCCGTAGAGCCCGGATCTCCGGCGGGCCCCATGGACCCCGTTCTCGAGCACGTGGAGGGAATGAGTGGACGGAAAGAGAGCGCCAGGAACGATTGGACCAGCATGAAGAGGCTGAGGATCTGGAAGGTTCTGGAGAGGCCCAGAGGACCTACAACCTTCTTGAGGAGCACGGGCAGCGCTATGGTGAAGAGGCTGCTCGCCGCCGTCACCACGCCGTTCGCCAGCCCTAGACGCCGACGGAAATAGTGCCCTAAGATCACGAGAGACGGCTGGAAGGCGAAGGACGAGCCGCAGCCGAACAGGACGCCGTATGTGAAGTAACGAAGCCCTAGTGTCCTGCAGGAGACAAAGAGAGAGACAGAGAGAGAGATGGAACGATGGCACAGTGATTATGATATGATCATCAAACAATATGATGATGAGGATGATGATGATGGTCATAATAACCCTGAGGATGCCTTACGTAGCAAATGAGCTGGTGAGGAGTCCGAGGAATGCGACAAAGGCTCCGCCCACCGCCGTCTTCCTGCAGCCGAAGTGATCGGTGAACATGCTGACCACGGGGGAGCAAAAGAAGATCATCCCCATTGCCAAGGCGCCAACCCATGCTACGGAGACAGGAGACGGGGAGACGTGGATGAGAGTCAGTTCAGGAATTAAACGAGAAATATTCGCAATAATAATAATAATTAATAATAATAATAATAATAATAATAAAAGGCTATTTTAAGCCCCACCCCAATTGAGGCTAGAATCGCTCCTGGATGCAAGGTGTGGAAAATGGGTAAAATATTATACTTATTATTATTACTATTATTATTATTATTATTATTATTATTATTATTATTATTATGTGTATGTGAGTTGCTAACGATCAGATTCATAGCACCCAGTGTCAAATCAAACAGACTGTGTCAGGTCTGTGTCTGTGTCAGGTGAATATTGGGTTTCCGAACGACCAAAGGTGGTTTAAAGTCTGTCCCGTGTCTGAGTTTACTAGGTAAACATTGCAGACTGATCTCAGTGTAAGTGTGTGTGTGTGTGTCGTTGAGTATGAAGGTCAGCGCAAAAGTAAAAAAATAAATAATGACATTAAAGCGACGACAAGAAAGCTGGACGTTTCTTTATGTATCAGACTGAACTATTGGGCAGAACAAACACAGGATGAACAGAGCATGTCTGCCTCACCCCTGGATTCTTTATCACGCTTTACAACGGCGATGAGCAGAAAAGCAACAGAAACCCCTGTTTTCCCCCGTAATCATTAACTCCATGCGTCCATGTCCATGAGTTGAGCCTCAGACTCCATTTCTCAAATCCGGCGATGGTTAAAGTCCCAAAGATAACGTCCCCCACCCCCCTGATTCTGATTGATTCTGATTGATGTTTGATGTAAACATTAACTGAAGCTCTTGGTCTGTATGTGCATGCACTGTGCTGCCACGGTTGGCTGATTAGATAACTGCCTAAATAAACAGGTGTACAGATGTTGTTGTGCGCGGTGATTGTACGTACACATAGCTAGATTACTGACCGGACACCTGTGTGTATGTGTGTGTGTGTGTGTGTGTGTCCTGTATCTGTTTGCATGAGTGTGTCTAAGATTACATGTCTGACGTTTTTTATTTCATGCATGCACGTATGCCGCGAGTGTATCAGGTTAGCATGCGTCTCATACGTGAATGCATAGGAGTGGATTTGTCTGATTGGATTCTGTGTGGGTTTGTCGTTTTTTTGGCTTTCTCAGAAATTAAACCCCCGGTGTTCCATTCTATTAGCGGACAGGAAAAAGAAACATGCTTAAACAAGTTGCTGCTTAAGCGTATAGGAAAGGAGGAGAAGGTCAAAGGTATGAAAACTCATGTAAACACAGCTGTTACATTAACCTGGCAGGTGTTTGCAGTCCCTAATACGGACACACTCACACACACACACACACACACACAGACTTATTCGGGTGTTCTTTGTTTGTCGGCTTTGCGGGTTAGATTCCATGGTTGAGGTTCTTAAGGGAATTTAGAACAATCTAAAAAAAAGGGAAACCTGAGGTGAGCTGACTGTGTGTGTGTGTGAGAGGTAAGGTGAGTGTGTGTGTGAGAGAGAGAGAGAGAGAGAGAGAGAGAGAGAGAGAGAGAGGATTTTGCCCTCCTAATTCCTCTAGGAATTAAACATTCCTCTGATTATTAACTCACAGATTAATCTCTCTGCTGCAAGTGTATAAAAAAAATAAATTAAAAAAAAAGCTTTCACATTTTTGTTGTAGGTTTCATTTTTTGGTCTTGGACGCTCGCAAGGCCTGATCCAGTTTTACACTAAATAATAAGAGTAAGACTTTTTTGTTGTTGTTTCTCAAGATGTCCTACAGTAAGAACGGGGACATAATGCAAACACATCAAAATACCTTCAAATTGAATGAATAGATCTGAGCCAAAAGTATCCACCCTTGTCCAGAGCGCCTTACATTTGACCTTATTATACATACAAGACGTTCAGCATGCTCGAGGGCCAAACAGTGGCAACTTGGTGGTGTTGGCGTTTGAACCTGGGACCTCCTGCTCCAATGCCTTAACCACTGAGCTGCCCCAAATCCTGTAATGGTATATTACAGGATTGTGTTGGTCACGGATGGTGATGGTGTTGGTCCACCCTTCTACAACCTACACTGGTGATCCTGCGCAGGGACATGGGGATCCCAACTTAGGGAACAATACACATACAGTCCAGTCTCACTCCCCCACTCTTATACTACGCGACGGACACACTGCCTCATGTTAACTTATAGTGACAGGCAAAGATACAGTAATTCATTGCAAGTACTATACATCACCACAACCACGCCACACGAATACTCCACATGCACACTTCTTTCTACACTTGATCCCTTGTTCCCTCTCATCACCACTTACGATTTCTCCGCATCTCATTTCCTTGGTCACCCTTTCGTTGTTCACTTTTACTTCCTTCCACACGCCTCTACTCTTTCCTGTTATTTCCATCTCCAAATAAACCTCACTTGCTCTCTCCTCGTACGTCACCATGGCTAGCTTGAGGGCTTTAACACACAGCAGTTTGAGAGAATCAGGACCAGACAGAGAAAGACAGAGAAAGACAGAGAGAGAGAGAGAGAGAGAGAGAGAGAGAGAGAGACAGGGAAGAGCTGGAGGAATGGACAGAATGAATGACCCACTAAAACTGACTGATGCGCTCTGACAGATTTCGACCAGACACACCGCCAGAAGGGAGACGCAAAACAAACGCCTTCTGTTCCTCTATCTGTTCTAATAATAATTCATTTCTTCTAATGGAAAAACAATGAATACGAATAATGAACTAATCATGTTTCAATGAATTGCATATGATTATATTAATAAAGTTATCACTTTTTAATTGAGCTACAGTACACGCTTTTCCAATTAATCACAGGAATCATATTTAAATTTTTTATTTTTTGTTGCAAAAAAAAAAAAATATATATATATATATATATATATATATATATATATATATATATAGTTAAATATTACAATGCAGATTTATTTGGTTTATTATGGTAAATATAACAAAAACAACTTATTATATCAACAAAATATATTAATATCACTTTTTACTTTCTTTATTCTGGATTTTCGAATTAATGCAAACCTATGATATGAATAAAACACAAAAATAACGGCGCCCCTCATGTACTATGAATAACAGTGTTATAGTATGTTATGTTACGATATGTATTCATGGGAAAAAAAAAAAAAAACAATAAAGATATTAAATAACAAAAGGGTTTTGGGGGGGGGGGGATTACATAAGCCATTATATTGGCCCGCCATCAACTGCATACTTACCATGTAAATGTAAACAATACAGGATCTCTGACAGGATGTTGAAATTGGATCAGTTCTGTGTATTTTGCTTCTCAGGGGAGGAAAAAAAAAATTCTTCCATGCCTAGAGGACTGCGAGGCTGCGAGATGAAATCCGAGTAAACTTTGTGTATTGATGTAGAGTATATCTGACGTTATTTTTCTTTGTTTAATCGTCGGCTAAAAGCAGAAAGAAGAAAACGATGACCGAGCGAAACGGAAAGCGGCATCTATTAGGTGTATAAAATTATTCGAAATATAATTTCCTAAACTTTGGCTTGTGTAACAGTAAACAATGAATTGTTGCACTCAATCTTATCCATGACTGGTCTAACACATGGGCTGGGCTTTATATGATACGCGTGTTTGGGACAGAGACAACCCAAGCAATTTTCTGTATGTGTGTGTGTGTGTGTGTGTGTGTGTGTGTGTGTGTGTGTGTATGTGTGCATCTAAATTCAGTGAGATCAATGTCATATTATTACTTAATGAGTAACACATGTTCCCTTCTTGGCCAGAGCAAGCTTGCAACAAAGGCTTTTTTTATATGCTAGTGTATACATTCATGTATATATCTTTTGTATTATTCAGAATTGTACTGTATGAGTGTAATTTGGACTCCAGCGTAGAGACTTTCATTGAAAGCACTACACTGACCCACAAAGACAAAATTCCTGTCAGCGATCGCACACACATCCACACACACCCCTATAACACACCCTTTGTTCTTGTCGTTTGGAACTCAACCATTTCCTCTACTGTAAGCTGCTACAGTAGTTCACTCTGTTCCATAGAAATGTAAACACATCAAAAGTATTTCTGAGTATTATTATCTCCTATGTCATCCTAACTCTATATTTATAACCTAGCTTATACAGTATCTAGAATATCCTGATTGTCTACATTAATCCCGATCTTATCATCAGAAGTAAAATGACTTTTAACTGACTGGCATTTCATTGACTTATAGTTATTTCTTCAGGTTTTCTAGGAATGTTCCTCAAAACACCATCATCATTTATTCATTTAATCAGTTTTGTCCTTTTGGCTAAATTTCTTGATTTTTTTTTAGAGCATTCCACTTATAAATAATGTGCAAAAATTCAGAATTGATTCTGCTTTAGTTTTTGAGATATCGAGGCTTTAACTTCTAACTTTACAATACAAATCCGTGCAATACAAAAAGTTCCGCATGTTACTTTACAACAATTTTCAGCATTTGTTATAAAAAATAAAATATCTTTAACCTCTAAAATAGATAGGTTTACAGTTTCAGATTAGCGCATTTAAAGCCTGTTGAATATTGTAAAAAATAATTCATTCTTTTGTGCTTTGCAGCAACTGTTTTCGTCTATTTCTCCACAGCAAAATACACTGGATTTTGGCTGGATTCATCTGTTATTCATTGGATGGAATCTGTTATTCGTAGTCTTTACAATATTCATAAGGAAAGAAAAAGTGGTAAATCCCTCCTCCAGCTCGGGGTGCAGCTTCACCCAGGAGTCATATTATAGCATTTTATATTCCCCAAAACAGACACGAAAGAGACCGCACAGGTATGTGTTTTAAATTAGGCCACTGACACAGTCACAACAACAGCACACCTGTTAAACATTTCACATCAGACTGATGAATTTCGAGCATTTTTGTATGCTTGAGCAGTTTTTTTTATTCTGAACTGAACTTCAGATCCTGAAGCTGCGAGTGTTACTATTTTAAAGTTATTGCTATTTTGGCTCATTGGGTGAATTAAAGCACGATGCGAGGCTGATTGTCAACAATAGCTTGGATCGCATGCTGAAGCAGAATAAACCTTCAGGATAGGAGTTTTGAGGAAAATGATACAGTATTTACCAGACTCACAATCAGTCTGATACTTTTTAAGGTAATTTCATGGAATTTTGTAGCAACAAATCCATTGTTTGTGGATACAAGGGCATTATTTCGCAATCATATTACTGCTATTTGCACTACTTATATGTGATGCACACTAAAGTTACTTGCACTACCTTGCACACTCACTTTATGTACATTTGTTCCATACTTTCCAGAAGTAGAGAGCTGGAATCATTCATTTGCTTATAACTATATACAACCATAACTCAGGGTATTAGTTATGTATAAAACTAAACTTTAAAAAATGCAAAAGCCACATATACACTTTAATTATCTTTAATTTTGACATTTTAAACCTTAAATTAAAGACAAAGTTTGTTTTTGAACAGTAAAACTCCTCTAAATATCCAAAATATAAATAAATAAATAAATAAATAAATAAAGCAAAACAATTGTTGTACTCTAATTAAATTGGATGGCATCTGTTATAGTGGCTGCTTGTTGTGGAGTGCATGGGGGATTTCTTTTTTGAATTAACTCACTTATGCTGACTTCCAAAATAAATAAATAAATAAATAAATAAATAACAGCGTTTGAGTATGCAAAGTACAGCATTTTAACATTAATTGCAGATATTGCCAGCTGATAGAGAAGGAACAGCCAATCACAAGTAGTGTGTGGAAGTCTGTGATTGGCTGGTTTTGTGGCAGTTTTGTAACACTGGACAAAGCTGAGCATGCGTACAGGCAGAGTCGAGCGCGCACAGAAAATAAATGTTGCTTTCGCGTACAGGCAGAGTTGAGCGCGCACAGAATCGAGAAGTTGCGCGTGCACGGAGAACATGTTGAGCGCGCACAGAATCGAGAAGTTGCGCGTGCACGGAGAACATGTTGAGCGCGCACAGAATCGAGAAGTTGCGCGGAGAACATGTTGACAATTTTGAACCGCGCGCTCAAAATTGTGGCAGGAATATAAGGCCATAGGCGCGCGCTTTTTCCTGCAGACGCTTCTGTAACCTTCATTGCGCGAGCGGCTGTGTATCTTTGTGTATTTGTGCATCTTGTGGTAGCGCTCCTCAGTAACATGAGCAGTCCAACTAATCGATAGCGGCATTCGTTGACAACGAATTTCATTATCGATCATTATTGATTTTATCGATTAGTTGTTGCAGCCCTAATTCTGACCCTAATTTATTTTGATCCTTTTAGTTTCTAAACAGATGAAGTGTAGGTTAGCGGCTAATTGCTAAAATCTAACATAGCCTTTTTCACCTGGTGGCTGTGTTTTAATTTTTATATTGCTAAATATATATTTATATATTTATATATTGTTCAATATATTTGATGCTTTTAGTTTCTGAACAGATGACGTGTAGGTTAGCGGCTAACTGCTAAAATCTAACATAGCCTTTTTCAGCTTATTGAAAATATTTAAAAAGCTTATATTAAGCACTAATAAATTCCCAAACATATTCACACAATGTGAACTATAGAAAACTATAGAAAAAAGCTTATTCGCAATAATTCTGTTTGTCAGAAAGGCAGATTGGAAAAGCTTCAAAACAGGTGGGTGCCTCATTATTATACTGTAAGATGCCTTATAATGCCCCAAACAATAGACGGATCAAAAGGATGGTGCCTTTTTACCTAATTGTTTCTCTGCATTCTGATTCGCTAGGGAAATACAGTACACTTCTGCGAAGAGGCACTCGAGGGGAGTTCATATAAAGCTACAAACATTAAAATGATGAACACACACATCAAGACTTTTAAACTGTGTCCGAATTTAGATCAGATATTTCATATTTTAAATGCATATTGTCTATTTACATTTTTCACATTTCTGACAAGCTACAGTACCATGCTTAATCTGGATCAGATGGTCGCCAGATGTGTGATCCCATCTGATATCAACTTGTCAGCCCTCATAAACCTGTGACTTCTCAATCTGAGCACTTTTTATCCTTCCTTTATCTGTTTTTTTGTTGTTGTTGTTCCATCATTCCAAAGCAGGACATGTTTCAGCATCATTTCAGCTAATTTTACACACCCTTTGAATGCAATGGTTGTCATTTCCGAGAAACTAAACTTAGATTACACTTGGCCAGTTTCCCTTCAAACACAAGCTGCCATTGTGCGGATTTCAGTGTAGCAGAAAGGTGTGAGACTAACATGGGGGCAAACCGCACTGCATATACACAGTCCTGACATCAAGGGAACCATAAAAAGTCTGGATTGTAAGGAACGTAATCTGCACGTCAGTGAGCGTTTCATTCCACTTATACTTGTTTAGGGCAGCATTTCCTGCTTACATGTTGGAGGTTGATTGCTCGCGATGCTGTTTAGTCAATCACGTGGGAATAAAAAACGTTAAAATAGTTTCCAAACGTTAAAATGGTACAGTACAAAGAATTTCTGTCTCGACGCTTTCGCAGCAACAACTAGTTTTGAAAACAGATATTGTTTAACGGTACAAAGGTGCTCGACCAAATATTCTCTTGAGATATTCTCTTTTGTCTCATGGAGAAGATAAAACCAACACTTAGTGATGCATTAACGGTGATGATTAATGTCTGTGCTTAAAAAAAAATTTAACATTAATTTAAATCCTGCCTTTGAAGTCTTTGACTTGTTTAAATATAATTTCATCCCTTTTATTTGAAACCCCCTGAATTACCCAACAAATCAAATGTTCATGCATGGACTATTGAAACCAGATGTTCACGCAAACCCAAAATGGCACAGAATACTGGCTCGGGCAATGACTCAGGCCGTCTATATACATCACCCTGGAGAGGTGACCTAAACCTTATTAATGTGGATACACAACAGATGGAAAGTTCAAAACAAGTTCATCTCAGGCGGTCTTTCACTGGGAGAAGCAAACCTACAGCAAGAGCACAGATGTAATGGACTTCAAGGCTATTAAATATTAATTTGGCGCACTTTGCTCGGGCTTTTAGCAGATGACAATGTGGCTGAGGAGTTAAGATTAAATTTTACCTGCAGAAATCCTGTTGACCAGAGATTTTCAAGTTGCTAAAAAAACTAATTCAATCTTTTCCATACTATATACCTTTTACCTTCTTCTATAATGTTTAGATTTACAAACAGCAAGGGAGCTATTCACTAACATACAGTATGATGCAAAATGTCTGCGATGTCCAGTAAGTCCCCTACATATCAATTGCTAATTCCTTTAACGTTAATTGCTTGACCACTCTAAAGAGCAATGTTAGGTTTATACTGTGTATAGCCAATTCTGTTAGTATCTAGGCACCTAGACAATGTTTGTTGGATTTACAAACAAATTAAACTTACGAACAAACTCTCGGAATAGAACTCATTCGTATGTTGGGGACTATATCATAACCAAAATGGGTACCTTAGAAACATCAAGGTTCTGCAGTAGCAAGGACCATGGAGGGACAAACAATAAACTGGCAACAAAGCATTGGCAGCCCATGGCTTACTGATAACCGAAGACAACAAAACTATGTCATCTCGTTTGAACCAACAGAAAGGCTACTGTAGAGGATTTTGAAGCACTTGCCCTTTCGAAGCACTGTGTAGCCGCATACCAATTTGAGCCAGAAGACGCAGTGTGATGCTCTGGGCAATGCTCTATTCAGAAACCCTAGGGCCAGGTGTTTATGTGGACGCTAATTGGTAGAACTCATGTATGGGATATAATCAAGCAACACATTCAATCGGCAGCAGAGCCACCCTGCACCTCACAGGACTCGAGGAATCTGCTGCTAATGTCTATATGCCAGGTACCGCATGGCATAGTCAAAGATCTTGTAGAGTTGGTGAGCTGACACCAACATCTAGACACAGATTTCCCAATCTATAAGCGTAGTAATGGCATCGTTGTTGGCTTAGTAATTCTGTGTGTCCATCTTAGTAGAGTCCATGTAGTCTAAGACTTGTACAAGTACCATGCGCTACCACAGAGTAGAGAAACCGTTTTTTTTTTGTTTTGTTTTTGTACTAAGGGAATTACAGTTTCCTTAAATTCACTTACCAGATTTGTACTTGTATACCAAATGCTAACAGGAAATGCAAAGATAAGATGTAATTATGAGCAAAAGATGAGCGGAAAGAAAGAAAAAAAACAGCTCATCCTACACGCTAACCTCACAGACCAGATTTTTTAAAGGACTTTCTCTCCTAATTGCTCAACATGCTGAACTTTGGCCGCTATGATTAACTAAAACACACAGTGTTCTACAAAGAAACTGGGTTTAGGCCATTTCATCAACACATTAAACTTTAACCGACTTATCTTCATCAAGATGAAACCTATGCTTTTTTGAAGATTGTCCCCACCATACCCGAAAAAAAAAAAAAAGAAAAGAAAAAGAAAAACCTTTAAACTGCTTTCCATGTGATGATCTTTAAATGTGACCGAAACATGTAACGTGCTTCAGGATTAAAGCAGGACCCGAGCGGTTTTTATGCAAACGGGAGTTTCCACTTTAAGCCCCTGCTGAGATTAAACCTCCCTGCTTCAGAGGATCTGAGGTCAGAGAGTTCCGAAAGGACGGGAGAGCGCTGTGCTGGCGGACAAAGAACGAGAGAGAGAAAGAGATACTGCGATAGTAGCGCAGGGCAAAGAGTAAATTGCAGGATGGAATTTAAGAGTGAGGGGGAAAAAAAGAAAGTGTGGGGGGAAGAAAATAATAGGAAAGAGGGAACAGAAGACAATCTGAGGGAAAACAATTCAAGCGAATAACAAAATGATACGAGGGGAAAATAGAAAGGATGAGGAAAGACAAAGTAAAGCATGTAAAAAAGCAAAAGTAAATAAAAAGACAGGGCCGGCGAGTCAGTCCTATGGAGCCTTTATATTTATATATAAAAGAGTAAAAATAGAGAGACACCTGGGTTTAAGAGACAGGTGTGCATCCTAAAAGGAAGAGTAACGAACAATCGCACATGGATACGACTGATTACACAATACGACACACTGGTCATCCTTTCTCTCAGCAGTTCCGTCCCTGGCTCGGTCTCAAACTGTGCACTGGGGGGCCGTGTTCAGAGCGAGACACCTCATTGGCTCATTGATATCCGGCGAAAAAAAAGCAAAAAAACAACATACGTTTTGAAGCAGGCGATCATTTGAGTACTTTTTTTTTTCTTTTTTAAGAGTTCTCTCGACACGATTCTACAAACTACACAAAAGATCAATAAACTACACAATTGTCCTGTAAAACAACAAAATGCTGATTTATTTGTGGTCAGTGTAATAACCAAAAACTTTTTTTAAGAATAGACTAATAATCAGAGCTGTGTGACTGAATCGATTATACAACTGAATTGATCTTTTGGTGTGTTTTTTTTATTTATTTTTTCATTCAGAATCCGTTCTTGGATGCAGAACCAATTATAAACCTGAGCCGACTCATCCCATTACCCTAACCCCTAACCGTTAACCCTAACCCACATCTGCAGCTTTAAGTTCCCCATTTAGCCATTAGTGACATTTACGGCATTTAGCATTTATATGTAAGGAGTCTCCAGTATCAGTAAGAGTTAATACTATACCTTTAAAAAAAATGACAACATCTGCACTGTAAACCCTTATAAGTTGGCAAAACTCAAAAAATTTGAGGTAATCAGTTACATCCAATTTTTTAAGTAATGATGTTTCCAATTTTAAGTAAACAGAACTATGAGTTTTGGAATTTGTGGGCATTGGGTCAGACAATCTGGTCCACATACAAGCTTGGCACAGGTTCTACGCCAGGCACTTCATCCAGTTGTTGGGAATCGAACCTGGGCCTTTCACCTGGCAGGCAAAACACCTACCACTGAGCCAGCTCTGCCCTATCGCCCTGATGATGTCAGACACTAACTCACTATAGGCTGAAAGATTTTAAGTTGGTGGAACTTTAAGGTGACAGTTACTGTTACTTAAGTACTTACAGTTACTTAAAATATCAAATTTGTTCAGCTAACTTGAAAAGTGTCATTTCTACAAACACATAAATAACAAAAAGTTCCAAATACTCATCAAAGTCTATTCATTTGAACTAATTGTAATTATTTAACAGTACTCAATATGTTTAATTACTTTGAGCATTAGGGTTCACGGTGTGAATCCAAATTTAAAAATATTATTATTCAACTGGCCAAAAGCAAGTCAAAATATCATCGATTTTTGTTCTTTCTTCTGCATGCCTCTTTTGCAAAATAAAATCTCAGCGGCGCTGCTTGTCAACCGCCAAGGCAGGAAACTCAGTTCATGTTCATGGCCCCAGGCCAGTAGGTGGCCCTGGAGGACTGACAAACTTGTAGAATAATGGTGATGAATGCTGGTTGGACAGGCCCCCTGCAATTTCTTTTTTGCCTACGGCTGCAATAGACTCTAGAGAGCAATAATTGGAAACAACCCCGACTTTGATTCATGTTCTACAACAGCAGCAGTAGTTCCAGCTGTAAATTTTTTTTATTAATGCAATCCTTTGACTTTGTGCATAAATAAGCTCTTGCTTGCTAATTACATATACTATCACTAAATCATTGTCAAATTTATACGACTTAATTTTCAGAGCTCGGTTGGAGTTCTCGACTTGAGTTGAGTTGAGAATATCACTTCGTATCTCTTGGTTAAAAATAACTCAGTATAAATAAATGAATTCAGATAAAACTTTTTTTTTTTTTTTGCTTTTTCTTTTGTTTATCATTTAGCTTCCAAATGCCCAACAACTCCTTCTGACCTCTCTTCTGCTTTCTATAGTGTTGTTGTTGTTTTTTGTTTTTTCAAAAATCACACACATTCTAACAAAACATGGCGAGCAGAAACAGGGGTTTTAGAGGCTTTACATAGAGATTAAAATAGATAGACGCAAAGAAAACAAGATGTCCATCTGGTGCTCGCTGTAGACCGACCGTAACCTGGCACATGACGCTGATTGTGAAAGTAAAAGGTGTTTCTCTGGAGGTTAGAAATATTTAAATATTACTCAAAAAATTATTAACTTATTCATTCATTCTATACTGCTTATTATTATACATGCACACACTCACATTACGGACAGTTTAAAAATAAAATAAAATAAAAAAAAATTAGCCTAATCTATTTGTCTTTGGATTGTGGGAAGGAACCCACCAAACACAAGGAGAACATAGAAACTCCACACACACAGATCCTGAGGCGGAATTTCGAACCACCGACCCTGGAAGAGTGAGGCCACAGTGCTAACTAGATCGCCACCGCCACCTTCCAAATGCTCTAATAAAACAGTCAGTAGCCACCTGATTTCGACCTCAAGCCTTCAGGACCAGGCACAAAGGTTTGCATGTCCATCTCTGTGACGTTTCCTCAGTGTTTCTGGTTTCCTCTTACCTCCTAAAAACAGGTCAGCATGACCTAGACTACTCTGTCCACGTTTTGCATTATATTTACAGCACTTCTAACTTAAGTTAATGTTAGTACACTTGTTTTTAGATCTACAGCACAATGTAACCTGTTGTATTGAAGAGTCAATCAGGTGTAAACTTACTCACTCATTCACTCACTCACTCATCATCCATGCCACTTTATCCTGTAAAAAGGGTTGCGGGGTGTCTGGAGGCTATCCCAGAAGACTTAGGGCACGAGGCGAGATTCATATAAAACATGCCTTCAAGTGTAAACTTTCAGGGAAAAGGAAAACAGTACTTTCTATGCTTGCAACAGGGGTTGTGTCTTCATGAATGAAGGGATATTTTGGTACCTTTGATGTGTATCAGTTTATATCAATTTGTGTCAGGTCAGTTTATATCAGTGTGTATCAGTTTATATCAGTTTAGAACAGTTCATAGAAGTGTGTATCAGTTTATATCAGTTAATATCAGTGTATCAGTTTATATCAGTGTGTATCAGTTTTATACCAGTGTGTATCAGTTTTATACCAGTGTGTATCAGTTTATATCAGTTAATATCAGTGTATCAGTTTATATCAGTGTGTATCAGTTTTATACCAGTGTGTATCAGTGTGTATCAGTTTTATACCAGTGTGTATCAGTGTGTATCAGTTTATATCAGTTAATATCAGTGTATCAGTTTATATCAGTGTGTATCAGTTTTATACCAGTGTGTATCAGTTTATATCAGTTAATATCAGTGTATCAGTTTATATCAGTGTGTATCAGTTTTATACCAGTGTGTATCAGTGTGTATCAGTTTTATACCAGTGTGTATCAGTGTGTATCAGTTTATATCAGTTAATATCAGTGTATCAGTTTATATCAGTGTGTATCAGTTTTATACCAGTGTGTATCAGTTTATATCAGTTAATATCAGTGTGTATCAGTTTTATACCAGTGTGTATCAGTGTGTATCAGTTTATATCAGTTAATATCAGTGTGTATCAGTTTATATCAGTGTGTATCAGTTTTATACCAGTGTGTATCAGTGTGTATCAGTTTAGAACAGTTCATAGCAGTGTGTGTCAGTTTATATCAGTGTGCATCAGTGGGTATTAATTTGTATCCACTTGAGTTCATGCTTCATACTTCTGCATTTTCAGTTTAATGTAGAATTATGCAATAAAATAAAATAACATCCCATAACTGTTCACATAACAAGACCTCTGCGCGTGTCACCAAACCTTAAAATCTCACACTCACCGACTTTAAACTGGGACGCCTGGTCTTCGGGGTCCTCGTGCTCCTTCGCGAGCATCACGTGCAGAATCCCGAACGAGTTCTGGATGCCAAAGATCGAGCCGTTGCACCAGGTAGCGGCGAACGCCACGAGCCAGCCGTAACCGCCTTCCGGGGGCGCGAACTCCGCCGGGCTCGCGGGGTCATCCACGCGCACCTGCTCCTCCTCCTCCTCCCCCTGCTCCTGCTCCGCGTGCCCGACCTGGCATGCGTGTTCCGGAGGCTCGCGCTTACCGGAAGCGCGGTCCGCTGCTTCGGGTTCGGGCTCCCGCGTCTCGGTGATGCAGCTGCTGTTTGCTGGATGCATCATGCATGCGTGAGCGCGCGCGCGCATCCACACCGGAATCCTTGGAAGTGTTTACTGCATGAAACAGAGCAGAGAACCGCGTGCAGCAACAAAACAACAGTTTAAAAAATATATATATACTAAACTGCAGAATAAGACGCGGTGCGCTCCCGCAACTCCGATCGGTGATAGAGAATGCAAGAGGCTATTAAAGTCCTAAAAGAGTATAAGTGTCTCAGTATAAGTGTCTCGATGATGAGCCTCATGAGAGACGCAGGTTCTTGCGCGGTGTCCCGACCTGCACAGGACACTGGTTCCGTTACACCGTCTCCATTCAACACCTCCCTCTCTCTCTCTCTCTCTCTCTATCCCTCTCTCTGCGTTTCTTTCCCCGCCTCTCCCTCCTCACCTTCTTAAAAAATCCATGAAAATAACCGGGATCGGGTGGCACAGAGCGGACACGCCCCCTCACCAGTCTCGCGGTTCACTCGGGGTGCGTCTCAAACCGACTGCGACCGCGTGCTTCATAGAGCACTCTATTATTTAGCCGAGACATCTAAAAGTTCTTTTATTTCATTTTAACCACTATCCATATTACGTACTAGATATGTTGCGATATGAATCGCGATTCTGTTGTGTAGTAATTCACGTATTGCCACAATTAATCCAAAATGGATTTTTTAAAGCTATTTTTACATGTATAACAGAGATGAACCTGTTGATCATCCAGAATTTGCTCAGGAAGCTTCCAAGTGGTGCAACAGAAATATAGTGTGCAGTCTCCAATCTGACTTTTTTCCTCAAACTGTGAAAATAAGTCTTAAACCCACTCATCACACACACTTACACCAGTCTCAAAACATAGCGAGAACTAATTAGTCGCTTGATTCCTTATATTGTTAATATGCAAGTAATTACTACTTAAAAGATAATTTAAAAAAAAATTTTTTTTTTAGCCTGGCAATATAACTTCTTGGTATTTCTGTCACTCAGAAACAACTTTAAAGTCAGATGTTATATTTTATTTACACATTAGCATATAACATTAGATTTTACTGTACATTTTAATACTTAATCTTAAGTCACTTAATGACTTGACAGTAAAGTCTACAATTTTTTTTTTTCAAATTTTGCAGTAATTCCAGAAAGCGCTAGCTATATATATCAGTTAGCTAATAATGTCAGCTGTAACAAGGCCATACTGTAAATTGACTGACCAAAATCCATAATTTTTAATAATCCCTTTTTAGTGGCTTGACCATTCTTAATCAATTGTTAATTGAGGTAAAACTCATTATTTAAAAAATTACTTTATATGAAGGCAGTTGCTCAGACATTAGCTACGGTGATGAGAACCTTAATCTAAAATAATAGTACCGTTTGATGCACAAACAATGCAAGAGGATTACTGACCAAAATATATAACTGTTTTAATGATCGGTGCCCATTTTTAATGGTTTGACAAACTATAATAAATTGTTAATTTAGGTAAAACTCATTATTAAAACTAAATTCTGAATTTGAAGGAAGTTGTTCAGACCCGAGGCTGATGTTAGCTACAGTGATAAAAACCTTAATCAAAAATGTATTTTTTAAAATTCTATTTATAGTCTCTGGTTTTGTTTGTGGGACGTTGGTGGCTCAGTGGTAGGTTTCTCAATTGCCACGCGGAAGGCCCAGGTTCAATTCCCACTCAATGCCCAAACCCCAGCCACTGGATGCAGTGCCAGGCCCATGCCTAGATAAAATGGGAGGGTTGCATCAGGTAGGACATAATGCCAAGTTGTGTGCGGATCGGATGGGCTGCTGAGGGGCCACCGCTTGAGGGGACAATTCTATGTTTTTTAATATGTTAAAATGTTAAATATGTACATCATTAGTCTATGTTAACTATGATGGAAGCGTCACTTTTAAACGCAAACAGACTGAGAATTGTACGTTTATTTTTTAAAAATATATGTATTAACCATTCAGAGTGATATCGTGAGGCATTACATCAAAGCACCTGTCTTATTTACAGCAAAATTAATAATAATTAAACATTAAAAGGTGGCTAAGCTTGTCATAAAAGCACCATGGCATTCGTAAGCACTCTACCATAAGTCGACTTTTACAGACATACTGTATTCTGTAAAAAAAAAAAAAAAAAAATATATATATATATATATATATATATATATACAAATATATACAAAATATATATATATATATATATATATATATATATATATATATATACAAATATATATATATATATATTATATTTTTTACAAATATATAAAAAACCCCGGCGCTTGATTGTGAACCAGTCGATTTGAGACACACCCCTGGAGTAAGCGCTTAGCGAATGACGCAATCAGGGAGCGCGCAAAAGCGCGTGCTCGACACGACGACAGGTTTTCAATATAACGAAAGGAAGATAAAACCTGACCTATAGACGTTATTTTTGACACAGAAAATCGAGGAATGGGTTTCTGCTGTCATTTTAACAGAAATAACCGGAGTAAACACTTATCGTGCATCTGCATTGGCTCTGCGTTTAGCTTGTAAAACCGTGTGTACGCTAATGAACGCTTATAAACTCAGAAAGTACCTTTAAACGAGTCAAATTCATCTTCCTCCTCCTGATGCATCCAGTCCCTGATTGCCCCTGTGTTTCTGCAGGAAGGAAACTCGGTGTTTCTGTACAACCACAACAGGATATTCTATGTTTTATGGGCCGCGTCTCAAACCACATACAACCCTAAGTAAATGTGTGGCAAAATTAAACACACTGGTAATTAAAACTAATTAAAAACTCATCTCAATTTAAGTGTAGAAGTATATAGGAAATCGCTTGATAAAATGCCTCATTGCGTTTGCACACTCTTAATTTGCTATTAGATTTATAAGGAAGTGTTGTGTGGTTTGGGACACACCCATGAGGTAAGGTGTACAGTACATACTGTACTACTACATGCATGGGACGCACTGTGAGAGGATAGCTTAGCATGAAGTATGGCAGTGATACTCAAAATGGGATCTAAGAACCTGCAGGGGTCTGTAATGCAGTGGTGGAAATAACACCCTGACCTTGGTTTGTCAGGACATGGTTCATTAGTGTACACATGGTTTGTCATTACCAGGGGTGCATCTCTGTATGCATGGAGTTTGCACATTCTCCCAGTCGTTACCTCCAGGTTTTTTCGGGGTCCTTCCAGGGTTCAAAGATAAAAGGCCAATCTGCATGTTTGTATGCATGTGTGTGCGTGTTTGTGTGCCCTGCGATAAGATTGGCACCTTGTCTAGGGTGTACCCAACTTTGTGCCCTAAGTCTTCTGGGATAGGCTCCAGGCCCCTCGTGACCCCACAAAGCGGTATAGACGATGAGTGAGTGAGTTGAGTCTAATCAAAAACCCAAAGTCAGACTCAGGTTTCATCAGAGGAACCCAAATCCACCAAGAAGTCAAAATAATCAACGTGCCAAGCATTCCGTCACATTTCACTCTTGTTAATTTGTTACTAGATTGGATACCGTATAAGAAAGTGTTGCGTATGAGAACAGCCTAGCATAGAGTATAGCAGTGATACTGAAAATAGGTTCTGGGAACCCTCAGGGATCTGTGTTGTAATGGTGGAACTCACACCCTGAATTACCTCAGCGGTTATCCTTCAGGAGTCCAATCAAAAACCCCAAACTCAGACCTGTGTTTTATCAGAGCGAACATTAGGAATACACCCTAGCCAGATGGGATTAAAGTTACACGGATCCTAGGGACAATTTACTTTCACTTCTCTGTGATTTATTCTTCAGAGCCCTAACTCACCAAGATTTCAAGTTAGATCGAAATAGGCAGCACGCTCATTCCATCCACTTCCTCACAATTCAAAAGTTGTTATTGATACAGTTTGTATCAATTTTTTTTTTATGCCAGTCATTGTTAAACAAAGTAAAACCTTTCACACTTTTCACAGGAATAGTAATCCCACCACCCTTTTCCTCTGACTCACTTCCCATTTTAGGAGCTCATATTGATGAAGTAACACAATGATGTTAGCAACTACCCAATGTGATGAATGACTGAATATTTTACAGAAGTAGAATAGGTCTAAGGAGAATAACAGCCAGTGACCTGATGGAAAACTGTAGTTTTGCATTTATTGCTGTTGACGACCTGCCCTGGATAGTGTGTGTGATTGTGTGGTAATACAGTCTAGACGCTTAACATATAGCTGGATAAAATCTATTCTAAATGTTTTTTAAAAAATTAAAAATTATTTCACACAGGTACTTTTGCGAGGGAGGATCTCCCTCATGTTCTCGCTAATTTTGTCCCATCCAAATCCCACCCATCATTTGGACACTCCACCAGTTGAGGCATGGAGGGCCGGAGACTATCACTTTTCCTCCGAGCCATGTGACGACAACCAAACGCATCTTTTCCGAACTGCTCGCTCACACATCGTTGGGAGTGGTGTGCCTACTGCATCGCAGACGAGCAACCAACCACTGAGCCACCATTACCTGGGAATGAGGCTGTAACAAATAAAAAAAGAACACCATAAAATTAAATGGTTGGTCAAAGATCTGTATGGTCAAAGCCACTCATTTTGGACTTTGGGACTGGTGGACTATGGGGACATGGTCATGTGATGGGGTACCATCCCAGCCAATGATACACTACGTGCAGTTTGGAAACATCAATTAGCCAAACAGGGTATGTCTTTGGACAGTGGGTGGAAATCAGAGTACAGTACCTGGTGGAATCCCACCAAGCACAGGAAGTACAGTACAATACATTCAAACTCAACACAGATCGCAGACGGGATTTTTTGAACCCACGTCCGTGTACTGTAGGTGTGAGACGACAGTACTAACTACCAAGCCTCTGTGCCTTATGTCAGTTTTAGAATATATATCTTTAGCAGTCTTTTATGATTATCAATTTTTGCATTATCTGAATTCTATAACAGACTGTGTGGTAATACTGTACATGTTCACAATGTCAGGATATATAATGGAAATCCTTAAACCTTAAATGCTGTGATTATAGAAGATGCTCATAGAGATCTGGACTGGTGCATAACCAAAAACCATTTGATTAAAATTGAGGTAATAAGGATTGTTTATATATATATATATATATATATATATATATATATATATATATATATAGTTTATTGTTCACAACAGTTTCTCCTGTATTAAGAATTTTTACAGCATGTTAATTGTGTGTGTGTGTGTGTGTGTGTTTTTTTAAAGAAAAAATCTCACACCAAATTTTTTTAAAATAAAAAAATCAAATTTTCTGTTGCAATTTAAGTGTTTTCAGCAAGAAAACCACTAACACAAGGTGAGACTTGTACTCTGCAGACCACCATGGGGCAGCACTGAGTCACAGTCTGTCAAGATAAAAAAAAAGAAGACCATGTGAATTGAGTAAAGAGTGGTTATTGAAAAAACAACCAAATTGCACATCTGGATTGGCAATAAATGATTGAAAAAATAACTTTTTTTGTTTTGTTTTCTAGGATGATAGTACACGTCGTTGGAGGTTTGGAACGTATCCATGAAGTGGGTGGAATGTATGACACACGTCCCTGGAGGATAATGGCTCTGTCCCAGTGTGCCTAATTACATTTCCGAATACAGTACAGTCTGTTCATTAAGTAACAACTGACAGCAGAAGCCCCATTGGGATCCTCATTTAAAGGACAGTGAGATCTCGAAAATGTAACATACGTATGTTATAACTAGTTGCTCAGTTCTGGGAGTCTTAAATCACTTTGTACATACAGTGCATTCATGGTAGAATAAGTTTCCAAGGATTGAAATTATCCTGTGAATTTTAATTGATTCTTTACCAAACTAAAAAAAAAAGGTTTTATGAATGGATTTTTTTTTTTTATGTCCTGAAGTGTTTTATTTGTCTTATACCACAGAATTGTATGGTGGTGCACTACACCACTGTATAATATACAGTGGTGTAGTGTTATCCCATGTTTCCTTGGATCTCGAGGGTCAAGGTTTGATTCCTGCCTTGGCTATGTGTGCGTGGAGTTTCCATCTTCTCGCCCTGCTTGGTGGGTTTCCTCCGGGTTCTCCCGTTTCCTCTCACAGTCCAAAGACATGCAGATTTGGCTAACTGGCACTGCCAACTTGCCCACAGCATGTAAATGAATGTGTTCAGCGGTGTAGATGGTGAGTGAGTGAGATTCACCAGGTTGTATTTTTTTTCCTCAATAGAAGAATCATTTAATGTTAATTAAAGGTGGAACTCTAAACAGGGCCCATGAAAGACAACAGGGGAACTCACCATGATGTCTTCCAGATGTTTTCCATTCTCACATCATTTTTCTTAAAGAGAAAGTATGCTTCGTCCAATACGTTTCACACACCCACGTTACTCCAGGGACAGTCTGAGCACTATGTAAGGCCTCACTCAGGATCTCCTACATCCCACATGGCCAGGCGTGGGAGAATAAAGTGGTTGCGGTCTACTTTTTTTTTAATATAAGGTCATGAGGGCAGCGTGTAAATCAGTGCCAGGAAAAAAGCGTACTTTTTTGGGGGAAAAAACCCACCAGATTGATATCTTTGAATGAGTTGTGAATGTCTCAATTCACACCCTTAACAACACTCTTGTTGTCAGCAATTTAACATATCATAAAGGGGGCATTAGTGGTTTAATGGGCAATAGTCGTTTATCATGC
Organism: Clarias magur; assembly: GCA_013621035.1. NCBI lineage: Eukaryota > Metazoa > Chordata > Actinopteri > Siluriformes > Clariidae > Clarias > Clarias magur. The sequence goes on along the minus strand of QNUK01000440.1, from coordinate 472,820 downwards.
GAACGTCCCGGGTTCAATCCCCACCTAAAAGGGCAAACCATAGTCACTGCATGCAGCATCGGACCCAAGCGTGGACCAAATGGGAGCGCTGTGTTGTGAATGGTATCCAGCATGTAACCTGTGCCAAGTTGTATGAGGATTGGATCGTCCGTCGTGTCGACCCCTTGACTGGGACTAAGTGGTTCCACTTCTTGGCACTCTCTTGATGCAAACACCGTACATCCACGGGTGCTTAAGGACATTTGTTTGCCAACGTATTACTCAGGCAACACGAGCAATTGATAACATCTCACCTTGTACAAATCTTGTGCTTGAGCGGATCACATGGAAGCGTACCCGGCACATGGCACTCCTTCTCCCTTTTGGGTATCTCAACTGAATGTGCCTCTATTTCTCCTGCTTCTTGAAACAGTATTAACGTTTTACTCCTTGACTGACACCTGTGGTCATTTCAGGACATTACAAATAGCATCTTCTTCCTTTTGCTTTTGTTTACTGATAAGGTCATCTTTTAAAACCTAGAGCATCAATCACAAAATCCTCTCCCCATAATTTGTTTTATATGTACATCAGGAATAAAGGTAGTGTATAGTGTCAGTACTCTGAACATCTTCCTCTCAACATCTTCCTATGGCAACAGACGTGTTCCAACCTTGATCCTGAATTTGCCTGGGATTCCATTTGGGAAATTTTTCAAGAAGGCTCTCATAATCCAGACCATCAATCATCAGATTTGTTTAATTGCCTTTACAGAATTGTGCTATGGGTAAACCTAAGACTTTATCTCTTATGTTCTTGTTCCCATGATGTGAATAAATCATTATTGATATCCAGTGATAAATATACACTACCTGGCACCACCTGAATTGAATTAAGCAAATAGTTAAGAGCCTTCCACTGGATTAGTACTGCAGTAATTAATATGGTCCTGCAGGAAACAATTTATTTAACCCTACCTGATGCACTGAGTAGATTCTCACTTCTTAAACAACCATGTCAGAAGACATATCCACGGCAAAGATGTTATTCAGTTTCAGACGGGTCAAACTATTGGTCTAATACAAGCAAAGGAAACAAAGGAGATTGACCAAACTACGAAAATTGGGTTAAGAAATGAAAAACATGTTGTGATTTCCCATCACACACTTTCAGAAATGTGGTCGGAAAACTATCCTAAATGAGTGTGATGGGAAATCACTTAAAGGCTTAATAAAATCAAATTCTAAAAACAAACCCACAGCGATGTTTACCAGTGAGAATAAAAGCGTTTCTGCATGCACAATGCGAAGAGAATTCAAAGGATTGGGACTAAACAGCTGCGTAGCCTTACGAAAACCGCTTATCAGTGAGGCTAATCTGGAAAAAAAAAGGCTCTTCGTCAGGTTAAGTCTCAACAATGTTATATGCCCAAAGAATGAAGTTAACTGACGACCTTAACATATTGAATGATGGGGGTTTTTCTTCCCTAATGGCATGGCACGAGCATATTCTAAGACAATCGTCCCAGAATTCATTGGGCTCAAATTGAAAGTTTGGTTCCGGGAGCATGAGATATCGTTTTCACACATGGATTGGCCAACACATAATCCAGACCTTAACTCTTTTGAGAATCTATGGGATGTGCTGAAGAAGACTTTACACAGCAGTCTCACTTTCCCATCACCAATACCTAATAAGATCTTGGAGAGGAATTAATATGACTCTGGATGGAAATAAATGTTGTGATATTGCGAAAGCTTTTCGGGAACAGTGCCCCGGCCTCAGTTAAGCAAAAGGTGGTTCATTGAAAAATTAGTGTGTGATTTTTATTTATTTATTTGTTGTTTTTCTGTCCAGGCAGTGTTATTTACCAGTCAAACAGAAGTACTACATAAATTGCTGAGTAAGGGTTCCTAAAGCTGACCATGCAAGACAGAATAATGGTGACTAATCTATACACCCTTAATTCCATATAATAGGCAAGTCTTTGGACTCCTTAGTTTTCTGATGTACTAACTCCATAGCTATGATCTAATTTACAGAATGTCTACAAATTTCTCAAGTCTTTCTCAAGTTTCTCAATCTTCAAGATGGAAGAGATTCTACTTTCAGGTTAATAGAGAGAGAGAGAGAGAGTTCTGTACAGCAGAGCTCTCTGTCTAATTAATTAGATAGATAGATATATAGATTGATTGATGGACAGATGGATGGATGCTGTACATATATATATATATTCTTTCGATTTTGGCGATTTTCTTTTAACTGAGAAGATGTTAACACCATCTCTCTTAGAAATGGAAACAAATGCACAATTATTTTCAGCAAACATTGATGGATAGTTACTTCTTATGCCATGAATTGAACAAAAATAAAAAATAAAAACATTAAAAAGCGTTTGCAAGCTGTGATATCTGCCAGAGGAGGTGTTACTAAGTGCTGATTATGTAGGGTGCACAAACTTTTGAACAGTGCCACAATAATGTGTTACATTAATATTAATAAAAAGTAACTATGCATGAATGTTTTTATGTAATATGTTTTATTAATATTAATATAACACATTATTGTGGCACTGTTCAAAAGTTTGTGCACCCAAGTTGTGCATTTCGGGTCCTCCAGTGTATGAAAAGTAAAGATATCACTACCAATGTACAGACAAAACCTGGACGTTTATATTAAATATTACTATAAATGGGCAAAAAGTATGATGTGTCATGTATTGTTTAATTTTTTTTTTTTTGTGAATGCTGTGTTATTTAAATAGAAGAAGATTCCCAATGAAAATGCTGTAACACAGTGCTGACACTAAACCTCAGATTTTCAGTTGATGCAAACTGTAATTGCACCACAATAACTGTACAGTATACAGTCATTACAGCACCGTGCTTAGCTGGTTTAGGTTCTCAATTTTCAGTTAGATGAGAAAAACAAGGGGTCTCTTCTTTTGGTATCCAGTGCCCACTGGAAATTAAAACCCCTGTCTATAGAATAACTTGACTTAGTTAATTAACAACATTTTTAACAAATAGCAGTTCAGATTAGTCATAATTGAGTTTTTAGAACACTGTGGGATAAAAATGCGGTTGCGCTCTAATCTCCTTAAAGATACCCACACTGAGTTTATTTTAAGGAATATCTATTCAATGTCTGAAATATTTCATTCAAACATCGCTCATGTTTGTACTGTATTACTCATCTGTATTACATCTCATTTGTATCTTAGTCATCTCTTTAATATAACCAATACTTGTGGGGCCAGTGGAATCTTCTGACCGTGGGTGGCAGTGTAATGGAGCAGGATGACATCACATGATGGTTGCACGGAGTTCATGAAATCTTCACATGAACGCCTCAGTGGCAAGTTATAAATAGCTGTTCTGTTTAATTTGGCAAGAATCATTTATAAGTAGGGGTTACCAAAAAGGCAACCACACAAACATACACTGATCAGCCTTAGCGTTATGACCATCCGCCTAATATTGACCGAAATAGTGCTGCACAGTGTGTTCTATTGGAACCAGCTTACCAAAAGTAATCCAAGGAAGGAAAAGCGGTGAGCTGGCGACAGAGACATGGGTGGCCAGGGCTTACTGATGCACATGGGGAGAGAAGGCTAAAGGCTGGCCCTTGTAGTCCAAATCAATAGAATCTCCACAGAGTCGATCAAATTGAAGAAAAGGTTAATTCTGGTTGTGATAGAAAGGTGTCCGAACACAGTCAGGGAGACCTGCTTGATATTAGGTACAGTAGGTGGTCATAATGTTATGGCTGATCGGTATACAGATGTTTGATATTGTACAGGAGTGTATACGTTGCACTGAGCATGGTTGAAGTGTTTCTTAAGGACTGTGAGTTAACGATTTATATAGTAGGTGTGATAATTAGTACTTCTGTTTTTGGGTAATGTAGGGCGAGAGGGAGAGAGATTTTTATTACTGATAATGTGCAGATACTGTTGACTCCTTCCATAAATTTAAAATGAACATCTTAAAGAAAACATCATTTAAAGCTTCATATTAAATATCAGACTCATGAGAATCTACCTGTGAATTAGTGATTACTATAGAAACAACACCACAAATGTATATCATTTTTCTTCTTCTTCTTCTTCTTCTTTTTATTATTATTATTATTAATAATAATAATAATAATAATAAAATTATTATTATTATTATTATTTAATAATAATAAAAATAATTTTATTCTTTTATTATAATAATAGTATACATTTGATAATGGTATAATCATACGGTATAATTTGATAATAATAATAATAATTATTATTATTATTATTATTATTATAATAATAATAAAAATTTATTCTTTTATTATTATTATTATTATTATTTAATAATAATAAAAATAATTTTATTCTTTTTATTATTATCATTATTATTAATAATAATAATAAAAAGAAGAAGAGGAAAATTCTCAGAACTGAGAATTCAACATCATTGGTATATAAACGAATAAAATCACAAACAGATGTACTTCAAATCTCCCAGCTCTCTCCTGAGGCTGATCCGGTGGCTTGCTTTCAATTTCTTTCCAGTTAATCACGTGTCAGGTAATGTTTTATACCGAAGAAGTAAACCAAATAGCATTATGGGATTGTGGGATTATGTGCATACATTGTGGATGACTATGACTTGGATAAATTCTTAAATGCTTATGAAGGAATTCAGGAAGTCCAGCCTCAATAGAATAGATATTTATTAATATTTTAATACTCAACATTTGATTTGATCAAAATAAAATAAGCAGGAAGTATTTATGTAATAAAATGTTTAATATTCTTATTATATATATATTTTTTTACTGATTTAGTTAAGATCTGCAGATTTCAGAGTGTGAGTGAGTCACAGGTGAAAAAGTCAGCAGGCCGGCTATTTTCCGTCTGCATGACTTCTTGTAATCCTAGTCAGTGCAAGAAGTGAGTGTTGAGACTGCGAGATAGCGAGACATGTACAACGACAGGAAGCAAAGCGCCACACCAGACATCTTTTATGTGCGTGTGTCTCAGACAGGGCAAAGACGAGCATGCGGGTAGGACAGTGCCTGTCCCGACACGAAGGTCAGCCCACATGCTGCCTCAGCCCCTGGATACAAACGTCTTCATTCTGCCCGTTAACCATAACACATAATAACTACAGCATTCCTGCTACGGCTGAGACATGACGATAGGATCAGGGTTAGCGAGAGCCAAGAAGCATCACCTGGAGGTGTGTGATGTCCTAATTTTGTCATAGTACCGTTATCAAATGGGTGATAAATAAGATAAAAGGAAAGTCCCCTCACTGTAAAGGGGTTTTTACAGGGTGTGATTACTCCGTCAAGGAGATTCATTGGAAAAGAGTTAAATAAGTATCTTTTATCATCTTCGTATTTACACTGTGTCTACATGTTTTTATTTTTGTATTTTTATTGTTGAGTTTCGTACCTATTAGGCACTATGTCCGTGGCAAAACTCAGGCCCCCCATGTCCCTATGGCACTGTAACAAGATATACTGTATGCAAATAGATCATTAATGAAAAAACCCTCCATTTAATTATTTTAATCGATGAGCATTGCTGTTGGCGTAGTGGTTAGCACTGTGGCCTCGCACCTCCAGGGTCCGGGTTCAATTTCCGCTTCGGGTTCTGTGTGCACCTCCGAGTTCTCCGGTTTCCTGCCACAGTCCAAAGACACGCAGGTTAGGCTAATGATGATTAGCTTAAACATGACGATTCTGATTCATGACGCCTTTTGTGGATTATTTTCGGATATCAGCACACGTTTACTAAATGGTAAATGGTTTATTCCTTGCTGATCGTGTTATCAATATTACACTACAATTTTAGTATATAATGAAGATTAGGTTTTTTATAAATTTGTTCCAAAATAAATGGAAATAAGTGCGTAGACTTTTTCGGTTTTGGAATTCCAATACACTTCCATGTGATGTCATCATGAATTCAGTTATAAATATGAAAAGAAAAAAAGAGAAAAGATGTACTGTATAATTAAGCAAACCGGACTTCTGGTTGTGCAGAATATCTCTATATAATCCCCTTCCACACTAATGCACTTCCCAGGGTTTCACTAATGCTTGGATACCATCAAGGTAGAAAGAGTTTTCAGTACAACAGAGCCATGATCAGTTTGCCTGCTTCATTTCTGAAACCCCGGCCTCCCAGGAACTCCTTTAATGGCCCAAACATGTGGAAATGGCTTGACGCGACGGCAGGCCTGTAAAGGGGATGTGTCAATAATGGGAAATGGTTCCTGTAAAGTGTTAGATATAGTGTTAGATGTGTCGCTTCTGCTAATTGGTGTCAAAAGGATCAGGCGTTTCAGGCTTGCAGGCTTCTCTCAGATTAGGGATAATGAAGGTAAGAGTGGTCACGCAGTTACGCAGAGAGCAATAGGCAGCAAGGTGCACTGCATTCATCTCCATTCCCATACCTCATGCAGAACTGAAAGACAACAATCAGACAACACAAAAATACAAATTTACCTAATATTTCAACTTGTCAAATTTGGAGAACAACTGTGCGCATGATCCCAAGCACTCCACTCCTAATGAGAAGCATCAATTCCCCCCCCCTGTTCCAATTCATCCATTTTTGTCCCCAGTAAAAACACAGAATAAACCAAAACCAGACATACATTTTAAACAGCGCATCAGTCGTCACCCAGCCACAGTTACCTCTTTGCCAATACAGGCTGCAGAAATACCAGGGACTGAAAGAGGAAATCCAGTAAACATGGGCACACACATTTGACCTACCGCTTACACAATATGTCGAGTCTCAGTGCAAAAGTAGTAACAAATACTAAGGAACAGAAACTACAGTTCTAGTGAAACGGTTTGGACATAACGTCAGATTCAGTGTTTCCTGTTTTGTTGTATTTTCTACATACAAGAACCTCCCAACAGATTTCAAACCTGTGAAACAGCACATATGGCATTAGGTTCATTTAGCCTCAAAAATCACCAATCAACAAACAGCACCTCAGATCAGAGCTGCTATGCACTCTTTACAGATTATATATAGAATACAGAGGTTATTGCATATTTTGGATGCCTTCTGCGTTGTTTTATAATGTAGAGGGAAATAAGAATCAGAAAAGATCATGGAAATAGAAGGTGTGTCCAAACTTTTGACTAGTAGTGTGTGAATCTTTATTATATCTCACTATCTCATCTTACCGTGTATACCAGGGGCCTGGAGCCTATACTAGGAGACTTATGACACGAGGCAGGGTACACCCTGGATGGGGTGCCAATCCATGCAAACTCCATGGAGCGGAACTGAAACCGGACCCTGAAGGTGCAAAACGGCAGTGCTATCTACTGAGCCACCAGGCCACCTGATTATTATATCTATCATTTCTTATTTAAGGATACAATGAGGGTAGCCTACAGAGCAAAAGAAACCCATATACAGTAGGATCCTCACAGTGATCTAATACTGGCTTGAATTAAAAAAAAAAAAAGTGTGTCTGAAGCCTTGGACAAGCTCACATGTGAAGGAGCTTGCTGTGACGTCAGTGTCAGAACACTAAAACGGATCAAGCTCTGTCATGTCTCTGGCATCCCTCTCTAATAAACAAGGTGCCGGAGATGGCACGTATGCAAGGAAACAAAGCCGAGCCTGACGCTCTTACTGCTATATACAAACTTCAAATATGCAAATATTCAGCCAACCATTTGCTTTTACTGGTTTAATCCATGCTACATTGACAAAAAGTCAAACAAATCAGTTTATTGTTCCATTTTTAATAGAGAATTATTTGCCGAGGTTCTAAAATGGTACAATGTAAATATAAATAATAATATAAATAATAATAAATAAAGCATTGCTATTAGAATAAGTAAACCTGAGAGGACTGTGGATAAGCTATACGTTTCCTTCTTCATTCATGTATTGTACTATGTGTGGCATAAAATCACATAAAACATTTTTTTAAATTATTGCTGAATTAAAAAAAAAAGTAAAAATTAAAACGCATAAAATTCACATACTGGAGATATGAATTTGATCATACATAAACTTTAAATTCTATAAATTGTAGTACTATTAGGATCCCTTGTGCCATGTACCAGTAGAGTTGTTTTCCATGCAGTTTCGTTTCCCTTAAATTCTTACAACATTCCACAGACTACTGTAGTTAGACAAAAAAAAAACAAAAAAAAAATCTGCTACCTAGATATAGTATTGTTTAATCATTGATCTTTGATGCCACAAGGATTTTGTGCCCCTATAAAAACAAGTTAGCAAGTTATCATGTTGTCGAGTGTAATGTCTGTCATGGCATCTATTTTTACTCGGATGTGCTCTTAAATTCTGTCTGGGAAAAAAAAAAAAAAAAAAACACTTTTATTGCAAACAATGTAGCATTCATTTAAAAGAAGAACAAGTTTAGATGGACCCAGTGCTGATAACTAGATTGGCATTCACTGTAGAATGGTTTATCTTTACCAAGTTGAAGAATTCCAGAGATAAATGTTGTGAACGTACATTTGTGAATAAACATGAATATTTTTCACATTGATTTGGAAAATGAAGTTTGGGGTGCATATATTATTAGGATAACCAATTATGTACAGTATGCAGAAATTCAAGTGCCTAGCTATTTGTCAATGTTGAGTTTAGTGGCTTTGTGATTTTCACAGTTTCAAGCAGATTTTCATACCTATATCTCTCAACCTAGTGGACCTTTTCAAATAAAATTAGGTAGTTTTATTCCACATGTTGCATAATGCTAGGCATGAGAAAATTGGGGTGTATAGTATTGGATTGTTTTATAAATGTATAAATTACAAATGTTAAAGTTGTCAAATTTTACCTCATAACCGGTTGAAAATGTAAATGCATTATTTATATATCCATAAAGATATCGCTGCCATAAGAACCAAATAATATAAATCTCCAGTAACTTTTTATTCCATAACTACAATGCTAGCATATCAGATTATTATTAAGAATGTGGTGATTTTAGACTCTTCCAAAAGACCCATATTTTTAAAGACCAGTGATACAGCTTTGACATTGTCTCAGACCTTTAAGAAGTACCCCAACTCTCATCAGAAATGTTTACAAGGGCACAATATTTTGTTGGATTTTAAAACTAAAAGCCAGCAAAAAGTGGAGAAGCTTAATTTGTACAAGAAATCCGACACTCCTCCAATATAAATCCAGCTTTATTGTTGGAAATATCAATAGCCGATCAGCAGTGGCTGATACTTTTTTAGTTTCGGAAATCAGGCAGGGAATTTAATAAACTGGGGGAAAAAATAATTGGGGACATTCATAAAGTTTTCAGTAGCGAACCCACGGGAAATGTCTTCAGATACATTAAACTCGGTGGTAAAGTCTAGAAATCTCGCCGGGAGCCATTGCGAGAAGAGAACTGGCATTCTCCTGTAACCCCTGGGCTCTCGCATAGCTCTTTTCAAATTCTCCAAGCCTCTCGTCAATCTCTCCCATTTTGGCCAAAAGCTACGCCATTATTGGATGCCAATTCTTTTCGTACACTTTCCATAAGAAAATAAACCAATACTTTTCTATTATACCCCTCTCCTGGCACTCGTAGCCTCACTACTGAGGACCTCCTGGGGTCTCCCCAAAGTTGCATGACTCTCCTGGTTCTAGTCCTACAAGTTCCATGTGAATGCAATTTCTACTTCATGGGAGTTGGTGAGATCAAAGAGAGTGTTGGTGGGAACTCCTGCCAGGGGCCAGGGGGCAACGCTAGCATTGTTTTCTCATGCCTCATTCGTGACGCTCTCACCATCACGGTCCTGGGCTTCTCTTCAATCCCATTCAAGCGTTCCTCATTCTGGCCAAAACCACGAGGTCGACGGATGTTCCTCGTTCTCACTTGTTCTCATGAAAGTCATCCTCAAAGCCATACGCCCCTGATGTAACACCTTGTCTGGGTCATGGAACGAACAGAAGATTTCTTGTGTGTATGAAGGAGACTTAACGACCAGTGTGAGGACGGAGAATTCCACAGGCTGAATTAAAGAAGCCTGGAGATGCAGAGGAACTGAAGATTTGACGAGAATGTCACACGTGAGACACACTTTGGGCTGTCGATGTTGAAATTTTAAGGACGTTCTATGTTTCGTCTTTAGGTTATCACAAACGTGTGTCTGGTCAACTTCGCTTGACTGCCTGATGCATGACTCATGCAGATGTGTAGAAAACTTCAGTTTCATTTTGAACCATGAGAAACCACAAACTATATATAGAGTGGCTTTATGATTAAACTCAGCATGCGCGAACTCAAGCTTACTTTTGAATGGAATTTTTGAATAAGGATAGTCACTGATGATGAAGCTTAATGTGTGATTGTCACTGTGTCTATAGTAACAGCTCATTCACAGGAACTCGTATGGTAGACGCTCAACATAAACCGACCCTGATAATAAACTGAATTTAAAACTTAATGAACAAAACTGTCAATAAACACCAGAATTAAACAAATGCCAACTTACAGATTCGTCATTTTTATGGACGTACAGTAGTAGTAAGGAAGTGTAAGCACTTTGGATCCACTTTGACAAGGAACAGTTTCAGCACAGAAGGCTCTGTGATTCCCCCGTTCTCAATACCAAGTCCGAGCTGTGCTTATTTATTTCCCAAGAACAGCATGCCCCTAAGTGGTTTATTCCTTATGCAATCGATTCCTAAGACAGCTGGACAGGTTAGGAAAAAGTATGCTTGTTTGCACGACAAAAGAAAACTGTCCTCGCAGCAGCAAGCGCACTTGTAATAACGTCTTAGTTTGTTTGATTTTTTTCCAAGCTGACTGTGATGGCAAAAGAGAAAGCTTGTGTATCAGTAGATTCAGATGTCCAATTCTTTTTTCACAGTGAAGGAGACAAAACAGTGCGTCACTGACACGTCAGACTCCCAGGTGAGACAAGTTACCTTGGAGATCTTGGACAGACTCGATACAGTACATGGGTATGAGCCAAAGGAATGCCATTAATAGCGGTCACCTGAAACACTCCTGCACACACACACACATACACACATACACATATACACATACACATACACACACACACACACACACACACACACACACACACACACACACACACACACACACACACACACACACACACACACACACACACACACACATAGACATGCTGTGCCTACCAAGCACTAAAGGGCAGAATGAGTAACTGTGAGGTTTCTGTCTGTAACAGTTCTGTCTCACACACACATGATTTCTGATGTGTTCGAACATGTTTCGCTTGCTGAAGGAAATTCATTCAGCAGCGCTCAAAGTGATTGGCCCGGTTACCGAACTCCAAAAAAGGGAGCGGGTTGGAGGAGTCGGAAGAGTCATGGATGAGGAGGTGGAGAGACGGGGGTGTAGAGAGGGAGGGGACGCTTCTCGGCGGGAACAAAAGAGGATGCCGTGAAACAAGTTCTCTCCACAGAGGAATCGGGAGTACAGGAGGGCAAGAGGCTTCGCGGCAGAAAGAAGGAACCAGACACAAAGAGACTACAAGCACTTCATTTTCTAGAGGTACAAACCACTTCATTTCTAATTATTGAAACTTTTTTTTCCCCTTGATGAAGCACTTTTTTGAATAAAAAGAAAAATCAATTTTACATTATTTACATGTTTATTTTGATGTAGGAAGGTTTGGCTTTAACTTTAAGTCATTTTAAGTGACTGGTTTTCAGACAGGCTTTCAAAAACCTTTTTTTTTAAATAAATGTATTATTATAATTAGAATACAAATCATTTATCATTACTATAATAATTTATACATTTAATTGTATAATGCCAGTTCCTTAGAGATTCACCGTATTACAGTTTAGACAAAAACTAAAATAATTTGAAACAAAAGGAAAGCCACAGTATAATCAAACCATGTGAAACTTCTGTAGTGTTAGTTCGAGTTAACCATATAGCATGTAGTTATTATTAGGGATGGGAATCATGAAGGACCAGCGGAATCAATATTATCGCGATACCCACGGTACAGTAGGTGCTGACTCCATTTGTAAGCATCATGATTATAGACATATCCAATTTTTTTTTTTTGATTTCACTGCAATTCTAAACAAACTACCACATGCTGCATTGTGCTGCCCAACATGTGAATAGATTAGAGTGTAGGATTAGAGATAAACTCGTACACATTTTTCACATTTCATGCAAATTTCCATCATTTTCTTTCAATTGTGTAAAGCTACTTTGCGACAATGAGAATTGTTAAAAGTATTACTTTAAAGATTATAATCCCTTTGAAAATACCAGGCTTTTGGGGTTTAAAAGGTACTGTTGCCTTGCATTGTGGGAAATCCATATCGTTCCAATCCTCGTTTGTTGGTATTTAGTATTATACTACACATTTAGTGGCGTTGGTTTAAATTTTGAACACGTCGTTCTTCTATTAATTGATTTTGTATTGGTTGCATCACATCACATCACAGTGCCCCATTGTTCTTTAATCCCTACCTATTGGGTGAGTAATGCAGCTTTACAAGTGAAATCATCTACTGAGACATTACACAACTACTTTGCTACTGGGGAACAAAGCAAGTGTCAACCGTGAGGGACACTCCTGCTCCCAATCTCTCAGACTCCACACTGTGGGTTGTTCCAGACAGCATGTGGTACCGTTTTATAACTGGTCCACCATGACACAACGATGCACCACAAGAGTGAATCAGGGATACGTTTCAGGTTCTACCAGTTTATCTAAACAAGCTTCAACAGGATAAGAATCAAACGTAATAACGCAGCAATGCTTGCCGTGGCAGATTGGGAAACAAATAGTCCTGATTTTCGGCAGTAATTCAGAAGGCAACCAATTTGAAAGTTTCAAAAGAAGGACTGGACATGAATAGACCCAACACTAATGAATATTCAAACTTGCAACCCCAAAAGAAACTTGCAGTCTTGTACCCATGTGGTGTAGCCAGGTTCCCACGGAAACAGACTTCTGGGATGAAGTGTCTGGAGTAAGAATAGCCCCGAGTGTTTACTGTGCATGTGTGTGTGTGCATGTATAAGTTATGTAAGCTCAAGTATGGGAGCAGAACCAAGTCTCTCCAAATGTACAGCCAACCACAGACCATAAATTACCATCCAGGGGTAGGGGTGGGTAGGGTAAAAGCATCACCAGAGTAACATCAAGCTACTTCTGTTGAGGTTTGTAAGCAACTGATAATGCAATGCTATGTAAACCAGAAATGTAGGGAGAACAAATATAGAAATTCATGTGTAATGCTTTTAAACAAGGAGAAATAAAAACAAGAGTAAGAAAATCAGCTATTTCTTTCTATGTGGGTTTTTATTTTCATTGTATGTGTCTTTGTATTTGTTAACAGTGATATTGAATCCCTTATTCTGATTGGTCAGATGGTGTTTATTTATAATTTAAAAAAAATTCCATCAAGATATGCTTTTTTAGCTTTTTCTTTTGTCGTAAGTCTCCCTGGTTAGAGCTTTTCCCAGTCAGAGGTAAAGTTTTCCGAACAGAGCCCTTTGCGGTTTGGCAGCAACATGACATGACATGACATGACGTCTGGGACGTTCTCAGAAATAAAAGGTACCAAACGTTGTTGGGGGTGGGACCATCAGGGGGACGTCTTTTGTACCTATTGTCTGTCTCTTTTAAAAGGACATGCCTTTAATCTATGTCTAAAAGGACACTACATTCATGTCTCAAGATGAAAGATACTAAAGGAACAAAAGATCTACCCCTGGCTCCCATCATTAGTGGGACTGGCTGTAGATAATCCACAACTGATTCAGGATAAAACGTTTACTAAAAATGAATGCATAGATGAATTTCTGGGACGGTACTTAAGCTCATTGTGTTATGTTGGTGCACTGTTATTCCTTGTATAATATGCAAAAACACTAACTCGTTAGGCATCCATGACAAGAGTTGAGTTCAAAAAGATCTAATTGAGAGTCATCCTCCAAGACTGCAATACAGACTTCCAGTCTCTTAGCAAAGTAGATCACTGTGGACAAGCATTAGAAATCAACAGAAGACGCATTATCATACCTCTACTCAAGATAAAACTTGAGTAAAGATGACTGTTGCTAACATTTGCACCAATGTCTTTTACAGAATCAAGATGCAGACCTTTACACTCCTCCTGCTGCCCTTGTTGGTGGACTTCCTGTTCGCTGCCTCCGTGAACCCGTCAGCATCTCGGGCTCCTGTTACAAAAACCCGCATCCGCTACATAGGTTTACCTGATGAAGACTACAATGATGAAGAAACCGTAAAGCCTGTTTCAAAGGACCCCACCGAGGTCACCACTACTCAGTTTACTCCTCGCGAGTGTGAATATGACCCGTGTGTAGTTCCAAAGGTTCCCTGTTCTGAAATTGCTGCCCAAACTAAGTGCTACTGTCCTGGCCTTACTGGTCCCGATGAGTTACCTGTAGCACCAGATATCAAGGAGTTGAAACAGGGAGCATCTGGGCTGGTAGAGGTCCATTGGTGTGCGCCACAATCCACCGTCTCCTTCTACAAAGTTATCGTAGACGGTGGCCACGAACCGCGAATTTTCAACAATTCTTCCCGTACTGGGTTGGTGCAGGGAGTAATTACCGGGTCAAGGGTTTGCGTGGTTGCAGGGAATAATGTTGGACTCAGCACTGAATCCGTAACGTCATGTGCTCTCTTTGAGCCAAACAATCATGTCATCCCGATGTCCGGGGTCATTGCTGGGGGCATCTGCTGTTTGCTGGCTTTGGTGTTGGCTGTTGTGTTGCTGTGTAGATGGAAGCGGGGAAGGAAGAATGGGAGCATGGATGGCGAAGGACTACGGAATCCATCCTATACCACAAACGAAACACTGTAATCGGATGGGTGAAAAGTTTTGTAAGAGACAGATAATGTGACAGAGTAGACTCTTCAGAAGCATTAATATGAATATATGAAACAAGACAATGGACAATGCACTGGGATTTGAAGCCCTACCAGGACCAAGTTGGAGGACAAGAAGAGTCCTCATTTAAGGATATTGTTGTCTTACCAAACTGTGTTTTTGAATTTGTTGTCTATAGTTATCAGGTGTTACTAGAGTTACTAGATACAAGTAAGGAGACTACTACAAAGATGCACATGTTAGTTGAAGGCCTCAAGAAGATAGCTTAGACCAGGGGTCTTCAATCCTATCCATCAAGAAGCCACAACTGATTCCAAACAGCTAAATCAGGTCGTCTTGGTTTTCAACTAACTAACCAATGATGGTGGCTCCTATTTGGTTGGAATGAAAGTTGTTTTTTTTTGGGGGGGGGGGGGCGAGGGGGGGTTTACCCCTGAATTAGATATTGAGATATTGCACCCTCATTGGAGGACACGACAGGGGCGGACAAATCAATGGCAGAAATTTTGTCTAGGCTTTTTACATCTTTATTCACAGGTGATGTGAGAACAGAACACTACAAGTAATAAGTAAAATGTTGGCCAATGGCTTTCCAACACCTTGTCAAGGTTGCAATCACAATGTTCTATGTTAGAAATTAATCCATTAGTCTTCCATTAATCCACTTAACTAGCAATCTAGCTCTGCATATATGTTATTATATTGCATTAGCTACCACTTTATTCTCACCAGCTTGGGTTCTAGAGAGCCAAACCATGGAGTTTTTATTAGGACCATGAATTTATTGATTCATGATTTGTCCATCCATGCACAGCTTTGCAAAAGGATCATGTCATGTCATGCTACCAGTCACAACCTCAAGTATACATCAATTGAGACTCATCGAAAGAAGCTCTCTGGACGTTATGGACAAATCACCCAGTAGTCTTTTAGTCGCCATTCTATTGGGAATTGATGCACTGACTAATCTGACTGTGAAAGAAGCTGCAGGGCAACATGCCTGAGGAGACGGAGTCAGGACATGAAGGACAAATCAACATGGTCTATTAAAGAGAAAGAAAAACAGCACACATGGTCTCGAAATAAAATAACCTAATGTACCCCAGCGTTAGCCACTGAACACTTAGCAACCATGCTGAGAGCTAGTCAACATGTTACGTAACTTTTACATTCATTTTAAATTATAGTCTGTGTGTGTGTGTGTGTGTGTGTGTGTGTGTGTGTGTGTGTTATACAAATTACTTCCAATAAGGGTGCAGGAACACCGAGGAGGCCTGGAGCTTCTATACGTCTATAAAGATAAGGATTTATTAATACAAATAATTGTAGTTGCTTGTGAATACTCATTCTAATTCATGCTTTTTTGTTAATAAATATATTTTTTTCTGGAAAGGAGGCATATGCGAGTGTGGATTGTATTTATTAACCAATGTGTGACAAGTATAACAAAGGCTTGCCAACCATGACACTGAAACACGAGAACTTAAATACATGTACTAATCATCACGGTATGAGGCAAAGGCGATGACATTTGACTCGCTGGGGCTGATGGGTAATAAAGTTCACAACCTCTTTGGCCCCACCATGATATGTATACTGTAGGTACTGTAGGTGGTGAACTTGAACCCTTCTTCTGCTGTGCGGCTGTGTTTGTTGAAGGCAAATAAAAGAGACTCGACATAAAGTAATGCAAATGCAAACGTTCACGGAGGGTTAGGGTGGAAATACTTACTCATGGGGAGGGAACGATTGCGTTGCAAAACCTCCTTCTTTGCTATTGGGCTTTTCGAAGGTCTGGTAATGATATCTGGCATACATGTGATGGATGATGGATTTATGGACGCTGCCGGATGACAGACGTGATTGAAGGTGCAGTCCGATTTCGCAGCCTACTAATTAATACAGACGCAAATACACAAGCACACACAAGTTAGCTATAGGAAACATTTGTAAAACAAAATTATAATAATCATAATAAAGTGTGGGGTTCAGTTTCAGTGAAATGGACAGAAAGCAAGTAGTATTACGTAATAAAAACACATTGCTGGTGATCGTGTGTGTTTACCTACTTGATAATCTGATAATCATTTGAATGATTGTTTAATCTGAAATAATTTAAAAAATCAGAACATTACAATTATGTTTTTTGCCAGAGCAGTAAGTTTTGTGTTTGACTCTGAGCTTGAGTTACCGTCTATGTAGAGGTTCTGTGTATATTTTTCTTAGGTCTATGTGGGTTTCCTCTGGGGTTTCTGGTTTCCTCCCACCTTAAAAAAAAAACGCCTGTAGATGGATTGGTGTTTTAACATTTCACCTAGATGTAAATAGGCATTGACCATATCAGCCAATGACCAACTGAGCCAAAGTCAACTGTTCTGTATACAGAAGTACTGCGAGTGTGTGTTGATGGAGGAGCCTTTTAAAACACTTAAATTTTACTGCTACCAGAATATGGAAATTAAATTGCAAAACTCACCAAATGCTTATATTATTATTATCATCATCATTATCATTAATAGTCACAGAAATGACCAAAAACAACAATCAAAACATATTTTTATTACGTATTTATTCTATTTCTTTGCTTATTGCCTATTTATTTTCCTATGTGACCCATTTTTATTTTGTCCACCCATCCACAGCTTTCCAAAATGATCATGTCATGTCATGCTAACAGTCACAACCACAAGTATACATCAATTAGAACTCATAAAAAGAAGCTCTCTGGACGTTATGGACAAATCACCCAGTAGTCTTTTATTCGCCATTCTATTGAGAATTGATGCACTGACTAATCTGACTGTGAAAGAAGCTGCAGGGCAAAAAGCCTGAGGAGACGGAGTCAGGGCATGAAGGACAAATCAACATGGACTATTAAAGAGAAAGAAAAACAACGCACATGGTACAGAAATAAAATAACCTAATGTACCCCAGCGTTAGCAACTGAACACTTAGCAACCATGCATTCATTTTAAATTATAGTGTGTGTGTGTGTGTGTGTGTTATACAATTTACTTTCAATATGTGTGCTGGAACACCAATGAAGCCTGGAGCTTCTATACATCTATAAAGATAAAGATTTATTAATACAAATTATTGTAGTTGCTTGTGAATGCTCATTCTAATTCATGCTTTTTTGTAAAAAAAAAAAATTATTTTCTGGAAAGGAGGCATATGCGAGTGTGGATTGTATTTATGAACTTTTTTTTTTTTTTTTGCTTAGTCATGTTTGTATAGTTGACTAAAATTTAATAGAATTAGTTCATCATATTGCCTAGATTGTGCTAAAAAAACAGGATATGGAACTCTATGTTGCACAATCTGGATCTCATTATATTTATTAAAAAATAATAATGCAATAAATGACTAAAATGCTTGGGGCGTTAAGGGTTACACCAGTTATTACAACTGCCGAAACAGGAAACTTTACCAAATGTACTTTACCAAAAGTCGCATGTATGTACACATCCCACAGCCAGTGAATATTAAAATCTCTGTGCTTCTTATAATACTTCTTATTCATATTCATCAGCATTCATATTCCTCTATAGTAATATTAATAAACTTGTCTATGGTAAACCTGCACCCCCTACTGGCTGATTAAAGACAGTGCTGTACAGCTGTATTTCCTACTGTCTTACAGTACAGCTGTTCAGCTACTACTGAAACACACATTCTCTCACTCTCTCTCAAACTCACACTCATACAAAAAAATCCTTCCTTCTACCTTCTATATCAGCATCATGTGCTTTGATTCAAGCTCATTTGAGGGATTAACATATTTTAAGAAAAAGAGTCAATTATAAAAACACAATTAGGTGCAAAGACACATTAAATTAACATGTTATTCAACCACTTTTAGCTTTGATTACAGCACACAAAGACGTGGCCGATTCCTGTCTGAAAACGATTCCTCATTGTCCCAGAATTACTCTTTACCATCAGAGATGTTATCACATAGATGTGATAACCTGGTCATTCAGTACTGTACATCCAGGTCATCAGCTGACTTCATTTTATTGCCACATTTTATTGGCGCTGAGCCTCGACCTGAGCACCAGATCATAACACCGCTGCCTTCAGAGGCCTGTACAGTGGACACTATGCATGATGGGAGCATCGCTTCATGTGCTTCCCTTCTTACCCTGACACGCCCATCACTCTGGAACAGGCTCAATCTGGACTCATTGGACCTCATGACCTTTTTCCATTCCTTGTTCAAGTCCAATGTTTATGCTGCCTAGTATTAAACATAGCTGTTATTATACTATTGTTGATTTTTTTTGTTTTTTTTTACGATGCAACGTACCAAGCGTTTAAATGCTCTTCAATTACATGCATTCATTATTTTTTCCGACCAAATTTCTTCAGTGAAGTTGATATTCGAGCCTGATGTTTATTATGATGTTTCAGCACCATCCTTCCAGGTTTTAATAATACTCTTAACCCAGTTCCAGTAATGTTTATGTTTTCTTTGCTTGATGCAGGCCAAAAATGTCAAATACTTTCACCCAGGTAGTGTACATTCCCTTATATTTCTCTTATACGTACTTATGTCATGCAGTGATTGTCCCATGATCAAATTTCCAGGTTCCATGTATTTTTCTCGCAGGTTTGCAGGAATAAAAAAAAAAATAAAAAAACTATTTACATCTCATGCCATATTTGTGGCTTAGCTATTTAAGCAAAAATTAAAAAGTAAGGAAACCAGCTACAAAAAAAAAATCCACTGTCTATTTTTATGTCTCACATCATCATATTTCATGCGCAAATAGTTGCGAAAATATAATCTATATTATTTCTCACAAATATTCACAAGCTTTATCAATATTTTGTTACAATTTAGTGTATCTTTACTATGTTGTACGTCCAACATTGCCTGTCCAAGCGTGTGCAGAGAACAAAAGAACAAAAGAATAGCCAATGTGAACCAAATCCTGCAAAGTACAATAAAATAGATTACACCTGATAAAGAACAAGTCAGACTTGTCAGACAAAAACGAAAGGAAAAAAAAAAACATTTGAGCCAATTCCAATTCTCTTCTGGATCAATAAAGCTTTCGATTGATAGATACAGAGATCCATAGAGCAGGAACTACAGTATACAATAGATAGATAGGAATACAGTGAAGTGGAAACGGGATATACGCAGGCATTGTCCATCTCGTGCATGCACATTAATTCATCACTAACACTCATTTTATACATTGTATTTGGGCAAAATGAGGAAATGGTTTATGTAGTGAATTAAACCAAGAGTTTCCCTTTCAGAAAAGGTTATAGAAGCCTCTGTAGACACCTATAACAGCAAAACATACTCAAACTTTTGTCCATTACTCCACTGTTGTATTGGCTGGCGCCTGACCAAGCCAATTCATTTGTCCCCTAATGTGACCTCATATAAGAAGATACACTCCCCTGGCTCAACAGTAGATCATGTACTGTACATAGACACTGTAATGGTGCATTAGGAGGAGAAGTGAAACACAGGAAGCTTGGGGTGTGAAAAAAAAAACACATTATATGAGAGTTATTTCAGCTGGGGCATTAACAGATACACTTTGGGGAAGCATTTTTGAGAGGCCCGTGTTAACTAATGTTAGCATTAATGTACTCACATGTACGTGATGTACAGTAATGGAGCAGAGTTAATATTACCGCAAAACGTTCATTTTCTCCTAGTTATTCCCAAGTCTTAAAAATAGAGCTTTTACCTGCTAAATACTGATACCAGGAGGTGTTATGGACGAGCCATTTTTCCATCATGGACATGAAACCGCGCTGTAGAGATGACACGGTGGAATAAAACGACTGAAATATTAATGATAAATAAACTCAGGACAAAGTAATGAAACATGATGCTGATGCAGCTCAGGGAAGGTAAAGCTGAGGCAGGGCTGCGTTGGGTATCTTTGTGTACCAGGTAAAAGCTTGCTTTGCTGTTTGTTGGTGCTTTTTATATTTAACAGAAAGGTTGGCATTTCTATAGAGGTCAGAAAATCAGAAAATACCTCATTCTTTTAGTGTGCTCAATGTCTATTGATTTTGTATTAAATTTAAATGTAAATTCAGCATTTTTTAAAAGAAACACTTTTTTTAAGAGGATAAATGATCTACACCACACTTTCTTTAAAGATTTTTTTTGGGGGGAGGGGAGGTGGGTTGAATCTCAACTCTATGGTGAGTCAATCCAGACTTTGACCTTTGATGTTGAACATGTTGTTGTGTGTCCAGCATTTCAGACTTTACCCCGTTACATTACAAAACACCTCATGCTACTTAGCCAACGGGAAACTTCGCCCAAGTTTGAAATGATCTACACGAGTTAACAAAGTGGCATTCAGGAAATGGGAACTCGCTGAAAACAAGACGCGGGGGTTCCGAGAGGGGGAGTGACCTGAGACAGCAGGGACGCTGCTTAAATGTGTTTAAACATTCACATTGTATACTGAAGTATTCCAGTGGTGGCCGCTATACGGTGTGCTGCAGTGTTTAAGCACACATGCAGGATTTTCATTTCACAAATATTTAAAAAGAAAAAGAAAAAAAAAACTCTTATCTACAGTAGGTAGAGACCCAAAACGTGGACGGTCAACAGGTTTGTGTCGAGTACGGCACTTCAGACTTTAAACTGCTCGAGCCGCACCTAGCATTGCACACTGTCAACGAAGATTAACATGAGGTTGGAAAATGAATCCTTGCAGGCCGAGAGTTCAGAGGGAGGGAGGAGGTGCGCTGCGACGCTTACCAACGGCATGAAGCACAAGCGAACCGAAAGAAATTATTCACCTTCCTTCAGATAACTTTTACATGATGGAACGAAATGTGATTTCTTCAGAGACTGACAAAGACCATAAAAGGGAGGGGGTGATTGAAACGCTTGGCACATGGCAGACACACACACACACACACACACACACACACACACACACACACACAGAGAGAGAGAGAGAGAGAGAGAGAGAGATTGTCAAATAGAGACTGACTGACTGACAAAGAAATCTAGATTTATAGAAGACAGAGAGACTTATAGAGAGGCCCAGGAAGTGAGACACAGAGACAGGGAGAGAGAGAAACTTGATGCCAACATTGAGAGAGAGAGAGAGAGAGAGAGAGAGAGAGAGAGAGAATAACAAAGACAGATGGAGAGAGATAGAGACTGACCGACAGAGAGCTAAAGATTAAAAGAAGAAAGAGAGACTTGCACTGAGGCCCAGGAAGTGACAGATCAAGGAGGAAGGAGAGAAACATGGTGCCAACAGAGATATCTAGAGAGACAGACAGACAGACAGATAGATAGATAGATAGATAGCGACTGCTTAAGACGTTGCGAGAGAAAGGGTGACAGATTTGGATCTGAGTCATTATTTCAGACTTTCCTCAGAAATCAGACTTTATCCGGTAAAAGAAAGGTGCAGAATCCAAACCCGACCTAAGTGCACTGTAGATGATCAGCTCCAGTGAGGACTGCAGGAATGAAAGGGCGACACTTCAGAATAAAAGTTTTCACAAGGGCATCTCACACACACTTCATATTTGGCTTTATTATGAAGCAAGGTCACCTTCATAGTTCTACTATAGTGCATAGTTTATATTGTAGGTCCAAACAAGCCATACATACAGTACACACACGTTTAGCTTAAACTGGAAAAAGCAGAAGGATACCTACATTGATCTTCCCAAGCTTAATAATGACTTAAAAAGCCTTGCAAATTAGTAAAAATGAGTAGAAATCATTCATTTTCTAAAACAGCAGCTAGATAACAGGTTCTGTTTCCATGGCAACAAGTTTTCCTGACACGGACGAGACCTGAGCATGCCTTGTTACTTTCTTTGTGCGTCTTATTGACTTTTAGGGAGGAAAAACGAAAGACAAGTCGTCTCTTGCATACTTTTTATTTTCTCATGCAGTAAAAAAGGACAGATGGTTTTGCACCTTGTGGCTTCTTAGTAATATGATCTTTTTAAAAAAGGGGGAAAAAGAGGATGATTACAAGTGATATAATGCAAATATAAATGACCATATGGTAGTGTCAGAAGGATCCAGAAGGATCATTACCACGGTCAGGTACTGAGGGTGAAAAAAAAAATGCACATGCCATATCCAAGTTCATTTTGAGGCAAAATTTTCAAAGGAAAAAAAAGCATCAAGATAAAACAGGAGTTGTTGAATTGGACAGATGAGCAAAGTGCCACAAGCATATGGCTGTGTGATCGACTCCCAGCAGGGCCGAGATCAATTCACTGAGCGATTAAACTTCACACGGACATAGAAGCGACGGCAGGAACTTCACACGTCACTTGGGAATCTCGGTGAGGTGGCGCTGCAGTGGTGTTTGTCCTGAGGCGGCCTACGTGGGTGTAAAAACATCTGAAAAATCTGAACAACTGCAACTCTCAACAAACTCTCATATTCTCAACAAGTGAGTCTGCAAGATTAATCCAGTGCCTTCACTTTGGCTGGGATTCCTTTAGCTGTCAGGACATTGCTGTGACTTGTTGTAGTGTTATATTGAAGGTCCAGCGTTATGGATGTGACATTTGGACTCGTATTGGTACACAAGAAGCTTTAGAGCATGGACAAGCTTAGTATCAGTGAATCAATTACTGAGGCATTATTTTTAATGTATCATCTTCAGCAAAGAAAAAAAAAAACCGGGCAGAATCATCAAATTTTTTATAATCATTTACATATGCAGAATTTTGTCAGTGCCCTAGATGTGACATTACAAGAACAAACTTTTTTTTAAGGAGTACAGTTTTCTTAACTCCAGATGTAGAACAATCACAAACAGTGTAGATTTGAAACGTTTTGGAATGAATGATTTAGGATGAACCGGCGTTACAGATGTGTAAAATGCCTGAGCCGGTCATCTAAAAATCATATATAGAACATCCTTTAATAGTGACTTTTAACATGAAACATTTGAAATATTAATAAATTACGGGGGTGTGAAAACATTTAAAAAACAAATACTGCACATAATGTTTCCACATAATCTCCTTGCTTTTCATTACACTTTGTCCATCGGTCAATGAGCTTTCTTATTCCCTCATTAAAAATGTTTTAGGCGGAGCTGCGAGCCACGAATGCACAGCTGTCTTCACTTCTTCATTAAATGTGAATCTTCATCCTCGTAGGTCAGCTTTCAGGTGAGCAAACAGGTTAAAGTCTGATGGAGTGAAATCAGGACCACTGTATGGGAGGATGCTTTAACACCTCAAATCGAAGTGTTGACAGTGTGGGCAAAAGGCTGCTTATGTGTATTATATCATGTAAAATCACAGCACCCTTAGATAGCAGTCCTCTGTCTTTAATCTGTATTTAATGAGCACTATTGATTGTGGAAACTTTTTTTCTGCCAATATTCCAATACTGGCCATTGAGAATCCAAGAAAACTGTATGCATCAATTTTCCAGTTGATGGTTGACTTTTGAACTTTTTCTTGGTTGGCAATTGAGGATGTTCCCGTTTTATCCTCTGCGTCACTAGTGATGATTCTCTTTAAGAAACTCTTTCGCGAGTTTCTCCCAAAAAAGAAAGAAATAATACACCTACACAGCAGTGATGGGGAAGACTGTAGTCTTGAACGGAAAGAACTGTTAAGATAGTGTGGGCAAAATATGTTTTACTACAGCGGATTAGTTTTGACCCACCCTCTTTAAGGAGAAAAAAAAAACTAACTATAAAATTATTAAATCTGCATTTATTGCTGACATTTTTTGTTCATCCCTTTCTCTCGCTTGGTTTTTTTTTTTTTTTTTGGAGTTTTCATATTTTTTTCCCCCATTTTTGTGCTTTCTGATGCTCAGCATTGGATGGACTTTACTGTTTAATTTACAAGTACATGTTTAATCATGTATAATTGCCTAGTGTTTATTTATTTATTTATTTATTTTTTACAATTGTGCCTACATTTTCCCCCATCTTAAGGTTGACCTTTCAATGGAACTGCCCGATCATTTCTATAGCAACAAATCATTCTCATAATGGATGCATCATATAATATAAGTGTTACAGGAAAGGTTATTTAACAAATAAAGGTATACCGATAAACATTTAGACAATATGGCTGTGATCATAGGTGAAGTTGATTTTACACAACAGTTCCATAAACACCATGTATTATCAAGGGATTATGATTATTGATAATTTGATAAATAGAGAGCTGCTGTGCAAACGTGTGCAATCGCTGAATCAACAAGTAGGGCCCTTGATCAGGGGTTAGAGAGGGGTTTGGGACGTACCCTTGTATTAGAAGCTAGTCAGCTTTATAGCTTGGATTTTGCGTAAATAAAACAACAAAGAGGCGATTTGAAATTACATAAAAGCAATTATTATGCAGATAAAGTGATGTTGACATTACATTATCAGATGTGTTTTCTAACTAAATGCATCTGTGACTGCTTTTGAATGTGGGTTTTGGCAGGCAGCCGCTGTATCTACAGTACAGACTTCCAAAACCATGTACTTTCATCCAGGCTGCAACTGACACTTAGTTTAATTAACGACTGTAGAACACCCGTGATGTGGAGTGACGCGTATAGTTAAACATACCAGTGCTGCTATCATTCAGTATCACTCCTGGAATGCCTTTCGTCCAATTAGATCGCTCAGTCAGAACCAACTGTAATAATAATAACAACAACAACAACACACTGACACACTCACTGAGATGTCTGTGGAGCTGTATGAATTACTGATTCCCAGTCCATTAATGTATCCGGGGAAGTGACAGAGAGGAGAGAGTGAGACGCAACCTACAGAACTCCAACTAGATGCCAAATGGAACTGAGATGGAACATGTTGAGAAACAAAGTATGTGGAAGTACTGGATAAAGCAGACAAAGAGGAGGAAAAGAGCGCGTGCTGACCTTATGATGCGTTTGTAGCTAACCCTAACCCTAACGTTGAGTTTACAGTATTTGTAAGCTCATTTCCACTTAAGCGAACAAAAAGCCATGGTGTAAAACATTCACATAACTTGGTTACTTTCTTTCCTGATTTCTGATCAATGTTATGGAATTGACATTGATCCACTTTCGATCGATATCAACTGATTGATCAATGTTGGTTCTGCAAAAACAGAACACACAAGAAACAAGATCACTGGATGTTTTAAGGAAGCCTGGTCTGGAAAAATCGTCTGGGAAGACGACAGAGATCGAGACCTACATTTGGTGGTAATGTAAGCAATCGACTGGATTCCGATCACCGTTAGACAACAAAGAGGAAGCGGAGCTTCTGATTCCTCATGGATGAGACATTAACTTAGACAAACAGAGAGAGACTGGTGAAGGAACAGAACGAATCTGTTTTGTAGTCGCATGGTGTACACACCGCTGTGTTTGTGTAAGACACTTAAGGATCTCCTGTTCTTGAAAAAACAACTTTAATCAATCAATAGATATCGAACGAAAGTGGATCAACATCAATTCCATAACATTTACCAGAAATCAGGAAAGAACGTAACCAAGTTATGTGAATGTTTTACACCGTGGCTTTTCGTTAGCCTAGGTGGAGATGAGCTTGCAAACACTGTACTGTAAACTCAACGTAAAGCTACTTAAACGCATCACAAGGTCAGCACGTGCTCTTTCCCTCCCCACGTCTTCCTCTTCTGTTACGCACGAGGTGACGCAAAAACGCCTGCGTGAACCCGGAAGCGTAGCGGTCCCCCGCTCGCCGTGACTTTTATTTTGAAACGGACACGTAGCAGACGAGACTCGGATTTCAGTGTTTGGTCCTAAAGGCAGATCAGGCTCTAATCAGTGACACATCCTCAGTTTTAAAGCAGGTCGATGGCATCGCAAAACTGCTGACCTCGGGGAATTGTCTGTTTGATCGGCACTTCATCGAAAGCGACATATTGGATCGTATAAAGGTCGATTTGAAGACTGAAATAAGATGTCGGCTCCGGGTTACACCAACCTGAACTCGAATGTTCAGAGTTACAGCGCGACGCAGAACGGCGGAGCTCCTGGCACTGCAGCCGCTTATCAAAACGGTACGGGGGTTAGCTCTGATGCTAACACTGCTGCGCTAACGGTCATCTTGTGTCTAGTTTTCCCACTTTATCAGTTAATAAACTCAATACGAACTGAAACGATCGTGTATCACATGCGAGGAGTACGGGATAGGATTACGAAATCACCGCTTTCGTTTTTTCTCCCCTTGTTAGCCGCGTTAGCATTGATGCTAGGCGTTTGACGCGTACCTTCGGTTAGCTAACTAGCCTCGCACTAGGCTAATTCCTGTCACTGTTCAGTGACGTATTTATTTTAGGGTTAATATTGTTGTTTTCCTTAAATACTATTAAAATGAGTGACATTCTAAACGTATTTAAGAAGAACCTAGGGTGTCAATTTAGTTTGCTAACTCACTAACTAGCCTGTTAGCTAATCTCGGTATTTATATTAAAAGTCAAGTTAACGTTACTGAAACAACTCATTTCCTGTTCCCCACTTTTTAAAGTGTTATATTTACATTTTACCACCTTTTAAGGAAAAAAAACACATTATTTAGCTATTTCAGAAGTGTCTGTCTAGCTAGCTCACGTCTTAGCAGGAGGATTTGCGCTCACCTGGATTAGATAGCGGTTAGCTCTCTGAGAATACGGTCATAAATTCTTTTCTTTAAAATTTTTTTTAAATACTTCCAAACGCTTTAATTTTCACTCTCACGTATTTAGTGTAATGTCACACCATGACCTTTGGACGTGCTCGGTTTATTAAAAGGCCCTGATTGAGGAACAGGTGTGTGTTATCAGGGTAATTGGCCACCTGAGGAGATGAGATGAGACCTGAAGTGACTTAAAAAACACTGTCTGGACAAGAAAAGAAAAGAAAATCATGCAAAGAAAACAACTCGGGAGATTTAAAGTTACTGGAATTGGATTAAGCTTCAGGCTTTATCAAAAGATTGAGGGATAATGCTTGAACCATCACTTTGTTGTATAAATGTGGTCAGAAAGGCAAGGGGGGGGATCATGACTAGGGATCACTTAAACGCCTGATGAAATTGCAAATCAATAGTCTAAACCAGAGCTATGGGCATCAGAGTGGCTCTGCGGTAATAGTGGTAAAGTGCTCATCCTATACTATAATTTGGAGATCGCAAGTTCGAACCCGGGTGATGCTGTAGCCTCCTGTGGGAGCGGATAGCGCTGTCCTCCGAGTGTCGCTTCCGACAGTGCGTCAGCAGGCAGTTCGAAAAGATGCGGTTGGCTGGAAACGCGTGATGGTCTTCAGCCCTCCCAGACTGGTAGTAGTAACCTTAAGAGGAAGCCCCTTCGAGATGGGTGGGAATTGGGTACGACTAAAGTAAGGAGAAAACCAGAGGGGTGGACAAAAACAGATGTTTAATAGTGAAAGTGAAATTCCGTAGCTGGGGTCACAGTATAGAGTCAACCATGAGAAAGCGCCCCTGGAGCAGATGAGGTCAAGGGCCCAACAATGACCTGATGGAGCTGTGGCATGAGCCGCCATCCCCTTAGATCAGTAACACTGTGCCTTAAACCTCTGAGCTACCACTGCCGCATGAGCCATAACAAAACCGCTTGTTACCAAAACTAGTCAGAAAAATTGTTTATTAATTAATGTTATGTTTGGTGGCATAGAAAATGGTCATGTGATGTGATGAGTACAAATTGACTGTGTTCCAAAGCAAGGTCTGCATCAGGGTAAACATTGAAGCGCATAAAACAATTAAGGAGATTGTTGAAATTGAGTTAAGAGGTGTCCAATGCAATATTCAAATCTGCAAGGATAGTGGTGAATCATCATCTTCAATCATTTACTGAATGTGGTTGGAAATAAAGTTAAGAGATCACTTAAATGTTTGCTGAAATAATAATAATAATAACTTATGGCTATGTTTAGTAGTGAAAGTAAAAGCATCGTCACATGCACAGATTGGAGAGACCTCTCTTTTGGGAATTGGGATGAAACAGCTGTCTAGCCTTAAAAAAACAGTTATCAATGCAGCTAATAAGAAAACAGATTTGTTAGAGAGCATAAAGAATGGGCTTTGGTACTTTGGAAAAAGGTCAATGTTCTGTGGCAATATGATTAAGTGTACTGAATGATCAGGTTTTCACATTTATGGAGTTTTTCTTCCCTTATGGTGTATTAATATATCAAGGCGCAAATTGTGAAAGAGTGGTTCTGGAAGCATGAGGAATCTGTTTCATTCATGAACTGGACACCAGATTGTGTGCTGTAATCAAAGCTAATGGTGACTGAATGAAATCTTAGAATATGCAAATTATTATTGTTTGGTTAGGCACTGTATATCTCGTGGTGTATTTTGGTAGACACTGATGAGCCAAATTGTACTTTTTAGAAATTCATATTTTCATTTACTTTATCATATCCATTGAATTGTTGGGGGGGATTTTAATTTTGATTCAGCCTGTTCTTTTTTTTATTTGCATCCAATTAGATGCTCTGTAGAGTACATTTCTCCCGCCTGCATATACAAACTACTAGTACACGTGTCCAGTCACAGGTAGTTTGCATTATTCATGAGTCATTCATGTACAATTCCTGAGTAAAATCATGGAAGCGCCACACTCAAAAACCTTTGAAATAATTCTGGCTTTGTGCAAAATATACTTCTAGCATACTCCGTGAAATAATATTAATTAATGACACATACTTTTTGGGCAGTATTGTCGCCTTACACCTGGATAATTCAATTTCTACCCACAGTCCAAAAACACGCACTGTAGACTGATTGGTAATCCTCAACAGCCCATAGTTTGACATTTGGTGTGTGTCTATGTGGATGAATTTGGTGAACCCCATCTTGTTTGCTGAGTTCCCTCCGTGACCTTACATAGGATAAGGAGTATAGTTAATGGATGCGTAATTTTTTATTTTTTTTTTCCCGGATCAAGTAGAGTAATATAATTATGGGATTGCTCAATGTTGGAGAGAGGAAATATGGTATCTTGTTTCAATTTGCTTTTCTAATGTAAAGGCTCGCACCTAAAAATGTGTAAAAATGCTCATTAACAAACAGTTTAAAAGAGAGTGACCTTAATGAGTTGGTGAACTTGGCTAATTAAAATGAAATGTGTCCTAAAACTAGTCAATCAAAACAAAGGAAATCTGACATTGAGATGGAAAGGGTGTGATTGATTCCTGTCAGCTGTGTCTACATTTTGTTGGGGGTTTCAAGCAATATGGCTCGAAAATACAAAATGAAAAACAATACAAATAGGCGAAGTCAGTGTTTAAAACAAAGTTTGTAAGAAGAGACTGAAAAGACAGAAAAGACTGAAGAAAGCAGTGTAATTTCCAGAATCGTTTCAGATCTAAGGTAGCTGTCAGGTAAAGGACCAGGGGAGATTGCAATCATTACCTCAACAGTCAATACACAAGTGGATACTGCAATTTTGTAAAGGTTTTCTATCTATCTACAGAGTAGAAAGATTAATCTGATGGTTAGGATGATGGTGCATCTTGCTACAGAGCAATGAGGGTGAGATTATTATAAGAAGAGCCC
Source organism: Clarias magur (assembly GCA_013621035.1). Lineage (NCBI taxonomy): Eukaryota > Metazoa > Chordata > Actinopteri > Siluriformes > Clariidae > Clarias > Clarias magur. Next base: position 442,454 of record QNUK01000440.1, on the reverse strand, counting down.
GTTCACAGAGCGACGCCGTGTTTCTGTACAGAGGGCATGTGACACAGTCTTTACGGCAGCTGGCGTCCACTGTATTTACTCTGCACACTGTTCTTGCACTTCCACTCATGTACCTCTCGTTTTTTGTATTCTCTCTTACCTGTTTATTCGCGAACAGTCTGCTACTAGTTAATCGATTGCGGATGGCAGATGGACTGACAGGGTCGGCAATTCTACTTGGGCGGCTGTCAATATACGTGGGCGGCCTGCCCCAGTATACTGTGTGGGGAAACTCTGAACTCCAAATAATCCGGCTCTTGATCTGATTGAAAATTGATAGTGAAGTATATTGGTTTATGGCAGGGCTCCATCTTGCAAAGCAGATCTGTCAACTTGCTTTTTGAGAAAGTTCAGACCAGCTTAATGGAGGATGTAGATTTGGATTAGGGATGTCAATGAACAATAAATTCAGGCGCCTCATGAAAGGCAAGACAAGCGAAACATTACTTACTTGTAATGATTTTTCTTGTTGAGTATTCTATAATTTCTTACTTATTATTGAGTTATTTCAAGAGCGTTGTTCTACTTGATTTAAAATAAATTTAAGTGTGTTGATTTAATTATTTGATAGAAAGTAAGAAACCCTTGGTGAAGCTTAGAATTGTATATAATATGTGCTTGCAAGCTGATACACAGCGTTTCCTACAACCAAAATTAAGAAAATAAGAGTCAAAATTAAAATCCTCAAACCTGCTCCAGCATTACAGTGATGCTTGTACGCAAGCTTTGATCCATGAAGACAGGGTTTGCCAAATTTGGATTGGAAGAACTCCAGTGTCCTGTACGGAGCTCTGACCCCAACTGCATTAAACACCTTTTGGGATGAACTGGAGCGCCGTCCACACACCAGGTCACGCTGCCTGATTTCAGTGCCTGACCTTAAACCCTGGTCACAAATCCACAAATCCTTATGAACGACTGGTCTGTATGAATCTCCCTGTTCCTCTGACTTCTGTAGTTTGTTGACATTAGTGGGGGGGGGATCATAGTTTTCTACAGGCTCCTTAGAAGTTGGTACAGCAGACGTTTAAGTTGAAAAAAAAAAAAAAGGTTTTCTATTGTACGGTGGCTGTAGAGTTCTTATATTCCCCATAAGGTTACCTTAGAACCTTCCTACAGCCTACATCTTACGAAAGTTGTCTTAAGGTGGTCATACGCCACCCATATTTGCAACTTAAGGCTTTCTCAAGTAGTTGGTAGGATCATCTCCTGTCTGTCAACACATTTTGTCGTCAGGAGATGATCCTACCAACTACTTGAGAGAGCCTTAAGTTGCACATATTTGTTCCTCAATTTGTTCTGGACTTAAATGTCAGCTGTACCAACTTATAAGGAGCCTATCCTGGTGTCTATCCACTCTCTCTCTCTCTCTCTGCTGCTAGAATATTGACTGATGTGCAGAATGTGGGTGGAAGTCATTTGTCCCACGAACAGTTTAATGTGTAGGATTAAGGGCTTGATTAAGGGAAATGTCTTCTAAATCTAAATGATCCAGGAACATTGTATGTCGTCATCGTTGGGTTGTCATGAAGGCACTCCTATGGTGGCTCTACATAGAGTGAATTTCATGCTGCGTTCTGAGAAAATCTTGGACAAGACCATCGACCTGGCCACGGACTTACGACCAGGCTGCAAGCGCTTGATTCTTAGGTCGTCTTAAGAAGACCGTAGGAAATGCACTAAAACTCGCTTGTACAGTGATAGCAGGGATTTGTATGTGTATTTGTGACCTCTGTTTTACTGTAGTTGTTATGGGGTTTCAGATCCTGACATTCAGAATCTGAAATCTAGTTGAAAGCCTTCCCAGGAGAAAATAAAGAGGAAGCAAGTCTGGAATGGGACATTCAACAAGTGCATGAGGAGGTTGTGGTGGAGTTTGAATCCCCTCCAAAATACATAGAACCATCAATGACCATATATTTCAAATGGCCGACTATTTCCAAACAATGGTTATGTAATGTACCAGCTGAATGTATCGGCATGAACTCTATGGCCGGCTGATGAACTGGCAACTCCATGTATTTGTTTATGAAAATCAGTGGTCGTTCATGGGTTCATTTCTGCATACACTCTATGCTCTTCTGAGATGTTGTGCAGTGGCAGACCCTACACAATGACTCTTTTCAAAGTTTTTCCGAAAGTCCTTTATTTTGTTTGAAACAGTGCTTACTTTTCTTATTCTTTATTCCACAGGGCCAGGTCAGACTCACCCAGCCATGTACGCTGCCTCAAATTATTATGCTGGCGTTCCTCAGCATGGATACCCCACCATGCCAGCTCCAAATGCCCCTCCTGGAAAAGCTCCACCAACAAGCACCAACTACAACACCAACTACTACCCGAACAGCCACCTTCAGGGTGGGGCAGCGCCCGGCACAGGATCTGCATTTCAGTCTCCCCCACCAACCCAAGTCCCTGTCAGTTCCAACCCTGCTGCCACCGTAGCCACCCAGTACCCATCGCATTCATACCAGCAGCCTTACTCCGTGTCTACGAATTACTACGGACAGAGTTATAGCAACGTTGCCCAGGGGCAGCAGAACCCTCCGCCAGCATCAAGCGGCGCCAACTTTGGACCACCGCTTTACCCCATTGTGTCCTACCCATCAGCCCCTGGAAGTAGCCAGTACGGAACGCTGCGGTCGAGCCAGGCTGCCTCAGGAGCACCGGCTCCGCAGGGTGTTCTGCAACCTCAGCAGCAGTATTCTCAGGGCAAGGGGGGCATGCCCACACCACCAACTCATCAGGGTTACGCAGCCCCGCCCCTTCAACAACAAGCTGCCATTAATGGCCAATCAAACCCAGGTAAATCCAGAACACATGAAAGTTTGTTGAATTATAAGTGTTTGTGGGCGGGATGTAGCGGGGGAACATGTGCAAACCCATAATGGATTATTAAGTTCGTACTAGAGCTGGGCAAGATTGAATCTATTTTAATCTCTGATTAAAACTATATGACCAAACATGAACTGCTTATTTCGACTAAAACTACAAACTTACTTTCACTAACAAGTTTTCTGGTTATTTTAGAAAAACAGTAATTAGTACATTGTACATAGCTCTCTTTGGGATTAGTAAAGTGTAAACCTTCACCAGTCTTTACAAGTTCTGGTTATTCTAGAAAAAATATGTGGGATTGATAAAGTGCAAGCTGCAGACCTAAATTAGTTTTTATGAAATAAATAGTTGTGAAAATAGAAAAAAAAACTGTAGAATTTTTTTTTTTAATCAGTAAACCACATGCAGCTTACATGCTAAATAAAATCAAACAGGTGCCTGAAAGCCTTTTACATGTTTTTAGCAAGGAACACAAGCCTGTTCACTGCATCAGGCTTGAAACATGTCCTGTGGCGTCAATAAAATCTAAGATTTACATTTTTCCAGATCGACATGAACCATAAATTTGAATGAATCGATAATAAGGATTAATCACGCAGCTCTAGTTCATACCATAGCAAATAATTTTTTTATGGCAAACAAGCGTACCATTAAGTAAGTCGTTAAAGTCAATCTTAATTTCCCAGCAGATCATATTTAATAAATTAAAAAATAAAGTATATCCCAAGCAGGTAGGACTGTCTCGCTATATATATCCCTTCGATTCAGAAATGAATTCCAGGTTCTTTAAGGTAAAAGGACTTAAAGGGCACCTATTATGCAAAATTCACCTTAGTAATTTTTAGACATTCATACTAAAAACATATAAAAAAAAAAAAAAAGTATCTTTTTTAGTGTCCTTTTAGTTGGAGATTACTCACTCACTCACCATCAATACCGCTTAATCCTGTATTCAGGGTCACGGGGGGCCTGGAGCCTATCCCAGGAGACATGGCAGGGTACACCCTGGACAGGGTGCCAGTCCATCGCAGGGCGCAGACACACACACACACACACACTCACTCATTCACACACTATGGACAATTTGGGAACGCCAATTTTTGGACTGTGGGAGGAAACCGCAGTACCTGGAGGAAACCCACCAAGCAGGGTGAGAACATGCAAACTCCATGCACACAGAGACGGGAATCGAGCCTGGCCGGGGATCGAACCCAGGCTCTGGCGGTGCAATGGCATGGCGACAGTGCTAACCACTACACCACCGCCAGTTGGAGATTAATTAAGCAAATTATTTCAATTAAGGTCACTCTTGTGACCTCATATAAGAAGATACCCTATCCTGGCTTGTGGTTCAGTTCATAGGGGGAGCTTTGAGACCTGTGTTTAAGAAATATGGTAACTGTAAAAAAAAAAAAAAAAAAAAAAAGTACAATTATTATAATAAAAAAAGGGGGGGGTTTGGGGTATATTGCACGTTTAACGCTACCACCACCATATTTCCCTGTATTAATTGTATTAAATAAGGTATAAAATTAAGCAATATCAAGCTGATATTTAGCGCAACAGTACAGCCTACATCTCTTTTATACAAGAGTTTCACAAACTTTTTTGTTTGTTTGTTTTAAAACAACAGATAATGATTTGTTTACTTTTTTCATCAATTATTTTGCTCCACCAAGACACATCTTTTTGCCACAGTTAACCTCGACTGGCAGCGCTAGCGACTGACTGTAATTATCAGGGGTGAAAGTGGTTTCAAATTCTCACTGGTACTATGTAGCCAAAAGGTGAGGAGAAAAACCTATGGAATTGGTGGGCAGTACTGAGCAACTTACAAGGTTTACTTTATATTTCCTCTTATTCAGCTGACTTCTATGATTTATGGGATTGAATTCCAAGTGGTGTAAAATCTTTAGAGTGAAAAGTCCGTGCACTATGAATAAAGAGTGTAAAATCGCTTGTTCTACTCATGAAGTAGTTCCCTTGATCAGGGGTTAGAGAGGGGGGATTCAGCTTTTTATTAGTAGCTAGTTAGCTTTATAGCCAACGTTAGCCATGAACAAAACATCATGCAGGGTTCAGAGGGAATTCTGAACGACTGAGAAGGAATTACTGAGGAAACTAATATTTTTTTTTAAGAGGACACCGCTATCAGATGTGTTCTTTTAATGTGCTTTCGTGAATGTGGGTTTTGGCAGGCAAGTTCTTTATTATACTTTATTACATATTGCAGACTATACCAAACGTACTATACCATCTACGCTATGCTGGCGACTGACGGACTGTAATTAAAGATTACGAGAAGACCTGTAACGTTGAGTGATGCACATAGTAAAAGGTCCCACTGTTTCTTTATAGACACGCCTACTTTCAGGTTTCACACTTTTTGTGGTTGTTAGCATCGCTGTGGCCTCCATCACCTGTCTCTGTACGTTTTAAGAAAGAGTCGTGTCTAGGTAGTGCATCTTCCACTTCCTTCGTATTGATCCAGCACTGCATTGGGTGGTCTAATGTCTTATATGATTTATACCCGTATTCCTATGTTGCAAAAATTCTTTCGCTTTATCTTAAACTTCATTAGACTTTTTCACTCCTTTCCTTCAGACAGACAGTCTTTTTCTTAAATCGGGAGTCGTTTTAATATTTCACAGGTATAGGCCAATTATAAGCAATGTCCTAGTTTAGACGGTCTCTTTCATCTTGAGCTTCAGGAACCTGGGGATATTAAAATTTAGGCACGGAGAGTTTTCAAATTTTCTTTGAAATACTTGGTAAAGAATAATTAATCGTGATTTCTGTGAGAGAACTTGAGTTTCAGTTTTACGTTGGAGCAATAAGATACTGGATATGAGTGGAAACTCTCCGTAGTTCTAGATAATGTTGTGAAATATTTATGAAACAAGTTACTTGCTTTATATCCGTCCCCCGTCTCGAAATTAATAAGATTATCCATTTCAGCTTGAAGTTGCCAACCAACGTCAAACCCCTCTTCTCTGAAGTGTTTCGAACTGTAGTTAAAGCTCTACCTCCAACACACGAACGTCTTTTCAGAAATGCTAAAGAATTAATAAATTGGTATTAATAAACCCGTGTATTTGATATAAACCTTACTGTCTCTTCCCAGGCCAGCAGCACTACAGTCAACCTCCTCCACCACCTCTTGGTCCTCGTCACGGCACAGAGGGCGTCGACGGACATCGCCCGTCGTCAGGCACCCCATCCATGTCCACCCCGTCTTCCCCAGGACGCCAGTCAGGTAAGAGACGCCCTCACGTTGTCGTCTCCTCTTCCATTCCTTCAGTGTCCTCAAGGACTTCAGTGCTGCACAGTTCACGCTGTAGCTAAATGGCCGTCCTGCCTAGTTTATATCCATAATCACATTCATGACAAAACAAACCCGATTGTTTACCGATCTTCCTTGAGCATTCTCCTCAGTCGAGTCGTGTCTACAAACAGTGCAGCACTGAAGATTGCTTCCTTCACACATACTCCTGTTTTGCCCCGTTTTCCCTTCTTCCATTTTGAAGTTCCTGCATCTTGTGTGTCCTCCCGTCTGTGTGTGCTCGTCCAGAAGCCATCACTCATTGTCTCTTTTGTCAAGTCATATTTATTAAGGAAAACCTGCGAGCGGTACCCGTGAGGTCCTCAGGGGTTCAAAATTCACAAACGCGCTTCACTATAGCTCCCTTCGTCTCAGGCCCTTCTCCAAACGCCCGCTCGAGATGCATCTTCATGTCTCGCTTCTTCGCTTGTCCTCATCCTCGTCCCTGCCTTCCTCATCTTCCTCTGGCTTAGATAGAGCCGTAGTTATCCTGTGGTCCTGTTTTTTTTTTTTTTTTTTTTTTGGTTTTGTTTTTTTGCTACTGTATTATTATTAGTAGTATTAGTAGCAGTTGTTCTCAAGTTCAGCTCCTGGATTGACCTTAGACCTTGTTCCCATTATTCACTATGTGTACAGCAGTATGTGGACACTTGACCGTCTGGAATGGAATTCGGAGCAGCGCATGATGGTTGGGCATCCACATACTTTTTATTCTTTTAATTCACTGAGATGTAACACTCATAAACGCTAATTAGTGTTCGAAAATATATTCACTCTCAAAGTGCGTTAATGAAGTCCAGGATAAATGAGCTGGACTATATGTATAGAGGGTTCCAGTAACTGCCTAGTGCTTTAAGGGGGAAATGTGATCGAGGGATTTAATATTGACAAATGTCCATCAGGTTTAAAAAAAAATAAAAAATGGGTCAAAAACCTCCAGGAGAGGGACTGAGAACGCTCTGTGTGCGTGCAAGTGTGTGCGTGCGCGCATTATGAAATCACATCTCAATCTTCAATCAATCAGTGTTCCACCTCCATCTCTATTCTCTCTTATTCTTCCTGACTTTCATTTTTGTCTCGCTATATCTTGCTGCCTTTTTTTTTTTTTTTTTTGCTCTACTTGGTGTCTTTTGTCTCTGCTTGGTCTCTCTTTTTAGTTCTCTGTTGTTGTTGTTTTATTTCACTCTGCTTCTCCTTCTCTCTCTCATGTTTTTCTTCATGTTTTTCCCCTCATCATCCTCATCTGTGCATCCTTTTCCTCTGTTGGTCTCTCTCTTTCATTCTTTCTTACTCTCTCTCACTCTTCTTCTTTTCCTTCATCTCATTATTTTCGCTCTGTACTCCTTTTCATTCTCTCTTTTCTCACTCTATTTTTGTCTTTCCTTTTTCCTTTCACATTCCCTCTTTTCATGCCTCTCTGCTCCTTCCTCGTTGTCCTCTTTTCTTTCCTCTCACTTTTATTTCCGTCTCACTCTCTTTCTTACTCTGTTCTTTGCCATCTTCCTTTGCACACTGTTATTCTCTAAACTCTGCCTGTTCTTTTTCTCCCCTCCACTTTTCTGACCTCCTGCATGTTTTCTGTTTTCCCTCTACCGGTTTTGCTGTGTTGTCCTGCTTAAATTCTGTCTGTTTCTCGTTCTCCCTTCCTCCTCTCTCTCTCTTTCAGTCCCCCTGTCTCTCTCACTCTTTCTCTCCCTGTCTCTCTGATGATTGGCTGTACTGTATTTCAGGGCTGCTGATTGGTGGATATGGGGTCAATAGAGCTGCTAGTTCATCCACAGGGTTGCCAGGTGACCACTCCTCATCCAGTTCGGACCACGAGGACGAGGATGAGGAGGATGAGGAAGCAGGTCGGCTTTCGCTTTTCTTCCTCCTCCCGCCCATGTCATCCCTTTTTAGTGTCATCTTTCTTCTCCCCGGTTTCCTCTGTCCGTTCATGAACCTCACCGGGAGCTCGCTCACCGCACTCTCCTCGGTCTTGACCACACACACCAGCAGATTCACTACTATCTAATGCACATCACATTCAGACACCGTGTGTGTACAATATTGCTGATACGCATTCACACTTAGAATTAAATGAAAGTTTCAACCAAAAAAAAAAAAAATTTTTTTGTTTGCAAGTTTGTTTCTTTATTCTTGTACCGGATCCATGAGGTTAAAATAGCTAACAAATATTGGACGTCACTCCAAAACATCATCTTGAACTTTGACCCTTAGATTTGCGATATATTGCGATATAGATTCATGAAGCATGATCTGCATCTTGTAGTCCTGTGGAATATTTCTCCAGGATTCCTGAAGGACTGTTTTGGCTCCTGCTTTTTTTGTGAAAAGTTTTTTTTTTTTGGTCCAGACCCTGTACCTCATAATTATTTTTATTTTATTTTTTGGTTGGTGTATGTTTTTCTTTGTTAAGCCACACAGTGACCTATGACTCATTCAAGCATAAAATATTTTTCAAAACATCTAATTTAAGGCATAAGCTAGTAAAAGAGCGGTGCAGATGAGTGATCAGGTCAGTGATTAGTATACTGGTGATGCTGAATGCTGATTGGTTGGAACAGATGAGGTGGGGGTGAGATTGCTGCTGAGCTTTTTAAAATTGTATCTTTAGCTACTTAGGCTGGATGTACTAATAAAACATTTGTTCCCATTACTTTAATTTAATCTCCAGTAGCAGCATCGTTGGCGATTGCAGGGATTTGAACTTGCAAACATTTGACTAGTCTCCAATCAGTTGAACGTTGCCTTAATCATCGAGCAGCCATTGCATTACACGTCCGCTGCATGTTCATGCTCTCTTTCTACCACATCCCAAAGTTGCTCTATAGGATTTGGATCCGTACTTTATGTTCACAAAACCAAGTTTGAGCCTCCGTGTTATTCGTGACATACAGAGCATCATCATGCCGTGAGTATCTGCTATCCAATGGGTAAATTATGGCCAACAACATGGCCATCAGTAATGCATTTTCCATGCAAATGATGATCAATTGGTATTACAAATCCAACCGGTCTGTAACTAAACAACATTCCCCTCACCATTACACAACCCCCACCAACCTGAACCGTTGACACAAAACACGGACCTTAGTCTCAAGCGCTCACCCTCAGTCAGTTGTACGTAACTGAAGTTGGACCAGGACTCCCCCATCCCCCTCCCCCCCACCCCGTTAGTCTTACCTGATAGGTGCAGAACCTGATGTGATCTTCTGCTGTTGTAGAGTATTTGCCCCAAGGTTCAACATGTCGTGTTTTGTTCCGCTTTTCTGCTCACCGTGGTTGTAAAGAGTAGTTTCAATCACCATTGTCTTCTCAGCTCAACCTAATCTGGCCGCTGTCAACCTTGGACCATTGCTGTCAACAAGGTTTTTGTTTTTGTACACTCAATATGTTTTTATTTTGTGTGTACACTCAAGAGAGTGTTGGTTGTTAAAATCCCAGGAGATGAGCAGTTCCTGGGATACATAAATTAGACCATATGGCACCACCAACCATGCCACTGTGCAAGTCAACTTTTCTCTATTTTAATCTTCTGAAAGAGGTCACGGCCGTTAGTGAATTCCATTGCCATTGAGGTGTAGACTTGGACTGCAACATCGTTAAGGTAGGTGCTGCATGTCCTGGCAAAAAAAATTGCACGGAGCAACCCACTGCGTCTCGTCGCTGAAAGCGGTTACCATTCACCCGGTCGTCTGTGTATGATACAATTTTAAGACCATTTTTAATAAGGCCAGAGATGTTGATGCAAGTTAAGACCACATTACTCTCTTGCTTTATGATACTTCTATTTGCTTCACCTTCATCATTTTTGATAATCACGTGCCCATGGTAGGTGGATCAGCATGGGCACTCTGGTGTTGTAGCCACAGACCAGTCAGTCAATTTGCGCAGTTGCTATTATCAGGGCAGTCAAGACTGGTTGCCCTTTGGTCCCACCTGTGAGCTTTGGACGCTCATGACTTCTCACTAGTTCACTTGTCATTTTTTCCTTGGTCCACTTTTTGGAAATTCTAACCCCACAGAATATCCTGAATACCAAAAGGATGGGTGACTTGGACTTCCATTCCTTCCTATTTCACCCTCTTAAGCTATAACACAGATATACACACACACACACACACACACACACACACACACACACACACACATGGTTCAAGTCCTTGAGGACCGTATATTTAGACATAAAATAATCATAGTCTTGGGATTATCAGGAACTGTGTGTGCATGTGTTTAGACCTTATGTGGACAAAAAGGAGCACAATGATCACATGGTGTCAAATGTCCTAACAATCACCCTTGTCTTGCAAAAATACTATTTTCACCAATTTTATTTAAAGTTGTAAAAGATGAAATTTTTTACAGTTGTTTACTAAGATTAATGTTAAGGTGAATTTAGTTTAGGTGTAGACCATAGCAGGAATTAACTGATCTGGTCCTCACAATGTTGGCTAAACATGAGCAAATGTGATGTGTGTTACTGAGCAAGTTTAGAAATTTTTTGCATCATGACATGAAAATATATCTTCAGTCCTGGAGGCTTTTTTTTGTCCCAGTTGTTCACTTACACACACACACACACACACACACACACACCATTTAATTAAGAATAGGCTCTACTGTGTGCTTATGACATTTGGCTGTGTCCTTTGGGTATTGTGTGTGTGTGTGCATGTGCGCGTGTGTGGGGAAGATGGTGTTTAAGAGGTTAGCTCTTGTTAATGAGCATCCCTGAGTTGTATATGAATGTGTTGCTCTTGGGAGGTGAAGGGAAGGGGACGCATGTCCAAACCTGTGTCTCATTGTCACCCTACTAGGTTTGTTACCTAACGGATTTTTGTGTGAGAGTGAGGGAGAGAGAGAGCGATTGACCCGTTGTTGGGTTTTGGTGGGTTCTGTGAATACTAGTAAGTTGACTACAAAGCTGACTACCTTGCTAATTTAGTTTGGTTAAAATATCTTAAAGGTACCCATCTAGCTAATTTCTGGAAAAAGGATTTGAAAGGTAAAAATGGCTACTGTACTTTTGTTGACTTGCTTCATAACAATGAAGATCAAAATGTGTTTAGTGAAAATCATAGGATTCCTCGTCATTAATTAGAAATTGAGTCAGAAAATCACAGACTCACACTTGCAGGAGAGGAAGTGATCGCTACACCCCACTACATGATGGGGAACCTTTAGCTAAAGTGGACCTCGGAATTGTATTATGGGATGCTTATTGGACATCCTTGAGATAGACTTGAGGCCATGTGCAACCCTCCACTACATTCGATAACCGGTGTAGACGATTGATGGATGAGCGCTGCTGAATATGTTTATTCTATAGATCACTATGCAACGTTTCAGTGTAGATTTTTCCCCATATATCCAGTAGTACAGTCTTGGAGCAGGTGTAACTATTGTGTGTACTTTTCTCTCCCCCGCTCTGTCGCTCTGTAATCTCTTAAGTAAAGCCAATAATCCATAGAGTACACACAGTTTCCACCTGGTTGAACTGCGGTTTAACCCTCAAATCCTCCACTCGCTCTCATTAACCTCACACACTAATCCAAGAAGGCTTTAGAAACTCATTAGAAGCCTGAATTCATCATCGCACCACTCATTGGTTATTCAAGCTGTATCGTCTTGTTCACTGCTGCGGAGGTTCGATTGGTTAAGTGTAATCTGGACAGAGACGATGGTTGGGTCAGGTGGTCTTTTTGAATTTATTATTTTTTTAAATTAAAGTTTGTCGAGTCTGCGTACGAGATGTCCTCGCCGTGTTTACTCTTAAAGTCCATCACAGCTCCCTGATGTAGCCATAAGAAGGATTTCAGTACGTTCTTCAATTGTCAAAAGCATCGTCCTACAATAAAACTCGGCTCAAAGAATACCTTGCGAACCTCAACCAAAACTTGAGAAAAGGTCAGTCTTAATTTGAGTGTGTGTGCGCAAAGCCAAACTAGAGTTTACAGAAGAAAAACATGATGTACAGTGCTCAGGGTGTTTGCATATTGTGGACATCGAGAGACTATAGGAAGTGTAACAACTTTAAAACGAATGCTAATCTACTCTAAAGATTTTATATTCTTTCATCAGGTAAATATTTTGAGTAGTCTCTAACTTTGCCCATTTTGTGTTTGTTCTTCCTTAGGTGCAGACAGCTCGTCCACCACCACAGGGAGTGCATCTCCTGTCCCCAACAGCTATGAGTCCCTGGAAGGAGGAAATTACCCAGGTACACCTTGTCTCTTACTACTCCACAGCACTGTCCCCAGGGGATTGTAAGTAAGACGGTCAGCCAGTATATAAAATCATTTTGTAGGAAAGGGAAGTGTGTTGTGGAAGTCAGCAGGTTCTGTCTTGGAGAGCTTCGCAGGTGCCATCTTGAGGAAGTAAAGGGCGATGTTTTGGAGGCATCTTCAGGAAGTCAGTGAAAGGCCTTTTTTGAGGAAATTGATGGGAAGGGACATGAGGAAGTGGGTGGGCAAGGTCTTAGGAAAGTTGTCACTTCAGTTAACTAGGTAGTGTGTTTCTTGGGTGGCTTGGGTAAGTCAGGGTCGGCCATCATGGGGAAGTCAGCATGAGGCACATTTAGAAATTCCACGGAAGCTGTTGAGAAAATTAATTGGCTTCTGTCTTTGAGAAGTTAGTGGGTGGATTCTTGAACAGGGTAGGAGGCTTTTCGGGGAAGTCGAAGGGTGTTATTTTGAATTTGTTGGAAGGGCAGCAAGAGGTGCTGTCTTCGGGAAGTTGGCAGAAGTTGAAGAGACAAATTCCTGTGGAAGACTGGGAAATGCCTTTTATTATTATAATGTTTATTAAAAATAAATCAAAATTTTTTTCTAGGATCGCCAGCTACAGCTGCTCCTCCTCCTCTTCCTGCTCCTCCTAGCGAACCTGCCAAACAAGCCCCGCCTTTCGGTTACAACTATCCAACCATGCAGCCCGGTTACCAACAAGGCCCCGCCCCCCGACCAGAGCCTGGCCCTCAGCAGGGAACGTATAATCCACCTGGATTTCCAACATATTCACAGGTATTTCCAGCTAACTGTCAGGTTTGTATGTAGAATATGAGCTTTACAGTACAGTAATATATGTGTGTGTTTGTGTATGCGTGTGCAGCCATTCCCCAGTCTGAACCAGCTGTCTACAGCATTGGGTGGACTGAGTGGCGTTCCCGAGCTGGAGGTGGAGGCGCTGCGCCCGGTCAACCTGCTGCAGGAGAGAAACATGCTGCCCCCAACACAACCCGTTCCACCCGAACCCAAGCTCAGCAGTGACCTCCGCAAGGTCAACTGCAGCCCAGAGTAAGACCGCACAAGTACACACGCGCGCGCACACACACATTTATTTGGTGTTTCCGAAAGTTGAAATAAATGATGAATACATTAATGGGCTTAACAATCTAAGTAAAATGTTTAAATTTCTCTCTCTCTCTTTCTATTTTTATTTTTCTCTCCATTTCAATCTCAGTACATTTCGGTGCACACTGACCAGCATTCCTCAGACTCAGGCCATGCTGAATAAAGCTCGTCTGCCACTTGGACTCCTGCTGCACCCTTTCAGAGATCTGACGGTATGGTAAAGCAGCTTCCGATTTTTTTTTTTTTTCTTTCTTTCTTTCTTTTTCAAGTGTTTATGACATTTGAGTGGAGTAGCTGGCCTGGAGTTTTGAATGAATCGAATTTGAGTAAGGCTCGTGGGTGTGGGTTTCAGTTGGATTTGTGTCTTTGAGTGAATCAAGGAGCGTGGATGTGAGAGTGGGGCAGGTGGTACTGGCTTTCAGTGGGGCAGGTGGGTGTGTGTTTGAATAGGCAGACTGGCATATAGATTTTAGTGGGGCACAGGGCATGGTGTTGAGTGGCACAACATGCCACATACTGTACACTGCTTGGCCAAAAAAGTATGCCATTTAAAAAGGTCAAATTATTGGCCTACATCAAGCAAAGAGAAACTCTTAACTGTCAACTTCATAAAAGAAATTTGAAAAATTTTAATGAATTCATGAAACGCTTGGTGAAGTTGCATGGTAAAAAAAAAATCGAGAGTAGAAATCACATTCATGTAGATTAGTAAAAGTAAGAGCATTCATACACTCTTCCACACTCATACACACGTGCACGCACGCACGCACGCACGCACACACGCACACACACACACGCGCGCAAGAATTCTCAGGATTGGGACCAAGTACACTGACTAGCCAAAAACTTGCAAACTCTAAGATTTCATTCAGTCACCCTTAGGTTTGATTACAGCACCCAATGTGGTGTCCAGTTCATCTGTGAAAATGATTCCTCATGCTCCCAGAACAACTCTTTCACAGTCTGAGTCCTGGAGCATGCCCGTGCCACCAGGGAAGAAAAACGGACAACATCCTGGTCATTCAGTACATTCACATCACATCGTCAGCTGACTTTATTTTATTGCCACATAACGTTGCTGAGTCTAGACCTGAGCAACTGAAGTGACCCAAGATCACAACACTGCCTTGTCCAGGGGGCACTGTGTATGATGGGTGAATTGCTTCATTCTTTTCCTTTCGTACTATGACAGACTAGCATTAGATTTACATTTACGCCCTAATCAAGAGCGACTTACATTTTATCTGACTATAAATTTGAGCAGTTGAGAGTTAAAGGCCTTACCCAAGGGCCCAACAGTGGCAACTTGGCGGTGCTGGGATTTGAACCTTACAGTTCTTCTGGACCACTGAGGTACCCCCTGCCCTGCAGGAATAGGAACGGGGTAAATCTGAACTCATCGGACCACATGACCTTTGTCCAAGTCCAATCTTAATGCTGCCTAGTAAATAGAAGTCTTTTTTCTTAACGAGTCTATAAGTTTTCTTATGGACACACAGCTGTTTAGTCCCAAGCCTATGAGTTCTCATCAGTGTGTGTCTGTGGTGTGTCACTTACTTTTCATAATAAACATGGCTACTGTTTTCACTGTTGATTTTTTTTTTAACCATGCAACTTCATTAAAGGTTAAAATAATCTCCATTCATGATTTTTTCTTTTTTCTTTGTCGTTTATTCAACAAAATTGATTTTAGTACATCCTTTGAGGTTTTGATAATGTGTTGGAGTTCTTAACCGATTTCTAGTCATTTAAAATCTTTGTTTGATTTTCTTTTACCCGATGCAGCCTCAATTTTTTTTTGCAAGTTTCTGTGCGTTAAAAACTTTTTTAATATCATATTATTAAGACTCGCTCTGAAACTGATATGAACGTGGTACAAATGAAGAAAAAATCACTAATGTTTTATTTAACTATAATTAATAAATGTTTAACTAGTCAAACCCTCCTCCATCTCTCTCTCTCTCTCTCTCTCTCTCTCTCTCTCTCTCTCTCACTGCAGCAGTTGCCGGTCATCACCTCCAACACTATCGTCCGCTGTCGTTCGTGTCGGACGTACATCAACCCCTTCGTGTCGTTTCTGGACCAACGCAGATGGAAGTGCAACCTTTGCTACCGTGTGAACGATGGTACGAATAAACAACAGGAAGATAGAAAACAACAAAAGAACGGCTGTGTTCATAAACACTTTTTGTCACCTTAATTGAAGTTTATTGTATTAAGCAGTGAATGCTTAATACAAAAGGGTTCTAGATTTTTCAGTAAATGTCAGGAGTATTAAAGACCGTGTGTTTTATGCATGTTTTCTCTCTCTCTCTCTCTTTCTCTCTCTCTCTTTCAGTTCCTGATGAGTTCATGTATAATCCAGTCACGCGTTCCTACGGCGAACCACACAAGAGGCCAGAAGTGCAGAACGCCACCGTGGAGTTCATCGCCTCGTCGGACTACATGGTGTGTGTGTGTGTGTGTGTGTGTGTGTGAGAGAGTGAAAGAGATGCAGGATGTACATTTGCATCTCTCTCTCTCTGTATGAATTTCAGACATTAAAGATGTCTAAACACGATGCCACTATCAATATCTTTATCTGTATTCAGTGGGTGGGGCTTAAACTGCAAAAAATAGAAAGCAAAAAAAAAAAAAACACTGGACAATTCCTCAACTTCAACAGCATCAGTCTAATTCTTAACTGGTCTCAAATATCTTAATATACATCACCTGACACCTCTCTCTCTCCCTCTCCCTGTCTCTCCAGCTGCGACCTCCACAACCCGCCGTGTATCTGTTTATTCTAGACGTGTCCCATAATGCCGTGGAAACGGGCTACCTGAGCGTGCTGTGTCAGTCGCTACTGGACAATCTGGACAAGTGAGACACTTTATTACCATAATCATCCTGAATAAACCTGAATAGTCCTAAACATATTTTTTTTCAGCTTCTCTGAATTGTAGATTTCGCAATGCATCTACAGTTGAAGAGATGCTGTGTTTTTATCGTGCACGCATGCCATCTTTCTGTCTCCTGTCTCTCAGGCTACCTGGCGATTCTCGCACGCGCGTCGGATTCCTGACGTTCGACAGCACGATCCACTTCTACAACCTGCAGGAGGGGCTCTCGCAGCCGCAGATGCTCATCGTATCCGACATCGACGGTAAAAACGCGTCACTTTTCTGACTTCTCTGTATATTAGGCTGAAATGTTATAATATTTAACAATAACTATTAAGAATACAAACTCGTAGATTTTGTGTGGTGTTTCATTACCTTTGATTCAATCAGTTTTTATGTTTTATAAAAATTAGGGAGGAAAAAAAAAACGAATTATTTATCCACAAAACTGTTTCTGTAGATGTGTTTACCCCAACTCCTGACAATCTGCTGGTGAACCTGAAAGAGAGCCAGGAGGTACAAGTTTCCTCTTTTCCCATCTCCGCACCTGTTTGTTTCATGTGGCTTGTAACTGTTTGTGTGTGTTGCTCTTTTTATAAAACTTGTTTGTTATGCATCACTGTGCATAGCTGTATATAGTTTCTCTCTCTGAACCTGTGTGTGTGTGTGTAGCTGGTGAAGGACTTGTTGAACGCGTTGCCTAAGATGTTCATGCACACGCGGGAGACCCACAGCGCCCTGGGGCCGGCGCTGCAAGCGGCTTATAAGCTGATGACACCCACGGGGGGCCGCGTGTCCGTGTTTGTGACTCAGTTGCCCACCATCGGAGTGGGACTGCTGCAGTCACGAGAGGACCCCAATCAGAGGTCCAGCACCAAGGTACACACAAATAAACCTGAGGAACCAAGGGGCGCCATTAGTTAGCGATGAATCAATTTCTATGTGCATTTATAGTCTCATTATACAAAAAAAAAAAAAAAAAAGGCATTTTAATTTAACGTTCAGTTGAGTGACTGACTTTTTCTTATACATTTATCACATGGATAATGTTTGTGAGTGAAAGTAATGACGTGTATGTGTGTGTGTGATGTGTGTAGGGCGTACAGCACCTCGGTCCAGCTACAGATTTCTACAAAAAGTTGGCTTTGGACTGTTCGGGTCAGCAGATCGGGGTCGACCTGTTCCTTCTGAGCTCTCAGTATGCAGATCTGGCTTCTTTAGGTAAACACACACACACACACACACACACACACACACACACACACTTAAACACACATAATGATGTAGCTCAAGCCCATGGACAGTATAATGCATCTTAATACATTTAATAATGCTGTTTTTTCCTTGTTTTTGTTTTTTTTAAGCCTGCATGTCAAAGTTTTCAGCTGGCAGCATTTTCTACTACCCCGCGTTCCACCACGTCCACACCCCGGCTCTTAGGGCGAAGCTGCAGAAGGACCTGCAGCGCTACCTGACCCGGAAGATCGGCTTCGAGGCTGTGATGAGGATCAGGTGCACCAAAGGTACACGAGTTTCACTACAGCTCGCTATCATTCACAACAAGGATACAGAGAGAGAGAGAGAGAGAGAGAATGAGCAGGTCAGACTGGTCACATTCATCACCAAGATGAATAAGAAGCGGAGAAACCTGTTATGTTTGCGTCACTGGAGCGGAATGACCGCCGTTATGTGGAACTCGTTCTCCCTACCCTGGATGTATGGAAATAGGACAATGCGCAGGAACATATTTAACCTCGTCTCGAAACCATCCTACCTGCACAGTCCCTCTGATATTATCGTTCCTGATCCTGTCCGTTCTTCTTGTCACTCCAAAAGCAAATCGCAGCATTTTCAGCTTTCTGTCTTTTCGTCAGCGGCAACGTCTCCAAACCGAACAACACTTCTGGTCTCACTATTTCTTTCTGATAAAGTATCCATCCATCTCTATTATACTTGCCGATAGCTTCCTGTCACAGATCTCTCCCGCTACTCTTCTCCACCCTTCCACGCTCTTCACTACACTACCACACTCCCCATTGCAAATTATATGAACTGCTTGTTCATATAACACATCGCTTCCATTATGGTGATGTTACTTCACCATTGTTCCTTCTCTCAATTTCTCCATCATGTGTTTAAATAAGATCAAATGTAAAGAGGAAAATCCTGCCCTGTGTCAGAACCTCTAACTCTTACTGGAGACTCCTTCTGTGTAATGATTAAACGTTTCTATACAGAAAACAGCGCTAATGTGTGTTCTTACCTTTTGGTTACCTGACAGGAATGTCCATCCACACGTTCCACGGCAACTTCTTCGTGCGCTCCACTGATCTGCTGTCTCTGGCTAACGTCAACCCGGATTCTGGCTTCGCCGTCCAAGTGTCTATAGACGAGAACTTGGCTGATACTCCACTAGCGTGCTTCCAGGCTGCTCTTCTCTACACGTCCAGTAAAGGTATCATTTTGTTTGTCATATTTATTCATATACAGGATTAAATCGGATTTGTAATGAATACGATTGCAGCTTTAGTAGCTGAAGTTAATAACATTTTAGTAATTTTTCAACCTTGTGCTCTGATTGGTCGGTGTGTGTGTGATTGACAGGCAAACGGCGAATCAGAGTTCACACCCTGTGTCTGCCTGTGGTGAACCATCTCAGCGACGTGTTCGCAGGCGCCGACGTTCAAGCCATCACCTGCCTGCTTGCCAACATGGGTACACACACACACACACACACACACACACAATCTGCATGTTCAGCCATGTTTTCTTTATTAACATAATGAAAAAAGTCACAGATTTTTCTAAATGATATTCTTTTTCTGTCTGTCTGTCCGTGCAGCTATAGACCGCTCCCTCTCCTGCAGCGTCTCGGACGCCCGGGACGCCCTGGTGAACGCGGTCGTGGACTCGCTAGAGTCGTATCGTTCAAACATCTCCAATGTGCAGCAAACTGGTGTCATTGCCCCTGCGTGCCTGCGCCTCTTCCCTCTATACACACTCGCGCTGCTCAAACAGGTGCAACCTTCAAACACACACCCACACAGAATACTGATCGCTCAATATTTAAGCGTTGTATAAAACTATTTCCGTTCCTTGTAAATGATGATCTTGAAACTCCTTCACAGAGAGATCACGGACAGGCTATTAGACAGACATTAGTTTATATCACAGTGTCGCCGATTTCTTCGATGATCTTGATTTTAGTTCTAGCATCAAGGCAAATCACAGGTAGACAATCACTCTACAGTGCGATCTAACGCATCCGTGTGAATTTCATCCCGAACAGAAAGCGCTGCGGACAGGGACGAGCACGCGGCTGGACGAGCGAGTGTTCGCAATGTGCGAGTTTAAGTGTCAGCCCTTAAAGCAGATCATGCGCATGATCCACCCTGACCTGTACCGCATCGATAACCTCAACGAACAGGTAACACATACCACTGACTAGACTGTGACACTCGTAATCTTAAGACATCACCACAATAATTCAACCAACAAGTACCTCTGATTAGATTGTGTCCTTTGATTAAGTTATAAACCTGCCCCCAAACTGCCCCCCCCCCCCCCGTCTTTTTATTACACTTAAGGAATTTTGTGACTCTCTGTAAATTGTGAATGTTGTATAATGATATTTGTGATGAGATTATAAGTCAAGTCTTGTCATGGAAGTTTTTATGTTTTTATCCCTGCAGTTTATTAATTGCATTAATGTGTGCATGCTGTAGGGGGCACTGCAGCTGAATGAACGGGTGATTCCTCAGCCTCCACTGTTGCAGCTCTCAGCTGAGAAGCTCACCAGAGAGGGCGCCTTCCTCCTGGACTGTGGCAGCGTCAGTGCAACTTCACAATTCTCCTTAAATCTACACCTTTCCACACTATACTACACAACTTAACACACCTTCACACTTCACTCTACTGTATATAACTGTATACTAGAGGACCAGAATTTTTGTTTCATTACCTATACCATATCAATAATGTCAAATAATTCTTTTTCTATAATTTCACTCTAAAATCTTACACAACTATCCACACTACACAACTTTATACAACTCCATAATACTTCAACTTCATTACACTACTCCAGATCCAAACTCCTCTACACTGACATAACTCTACACAACTCTGTCAACCTCTGTTTTCTACAGTTAAAAACTAAATGACTAAACAATTGCACACACCTCCAGCAACACTATAGACATTGACACTATTCTGTATAACTCCATAATATACAAACTGAACAGCAGGAAATTGTGTATATGTTTTTGTTTTGTTTTTTGTATAGGAAATTCTGAATAGCTTAAGAAATGTGACACTTTAAAATTCTCTAAAATGAAACTCTAAGAGTAGAACACAATCAGCGCGTGTGACGTTTTTCTTCTCTGTAGTGCTCGATGCTGACTCTTTCTCCTTTTGTCCTGTAGGTGATGTACCTGTGGCTGGGGCGGGGCTGTAACGAGGTGTTCATTAGAGATGTCCTGGGCTGCTCTGACTACACATCTGTACCTGTCAGCATGGTAAGTGTGTGTTTGTGTGCGCGCGCCTGATATTATCCGTATGATTGATCTGCCGCATCAGTGCTAACCTGTGAAGACAGATCAGCAGATCATCCTATATTGGTCTAATAAATATGACGGATGAGAAAAAGCACTTAAGAGTAAGGCGTGTATGTGTTTGGGAACAGACCGAGATCCCCGTGTTGGAGACGGCGGCATCTGAAAGAACCAGAGCCTTCGTGTCTTGGCTTCAGGAATCCAGAGGATTTTGCGCCGCCTTCTATGTACTCAAGTATGACTCCTGTTCTTTTATTTATTCATTTATCTATTGTTCTCGGTTATACTTTATAGCAAAGTAAATGGATATAAAGACAAATAGACATTTTCCTGTGGTAGGCTCAACCAGTTTACTATGAACACACACTGATGTGTGTAACTGCTGTGAGCTGTGCAAACCTCACTTGTATCACAACTACGCAACTATCTGCAGTGTTCATATTCGCTCGACTGACCGCACTGAAAACCACACTGTTCTTAGCTGACTCCGCCCCTTCCGTCTCATAAGAAGAAAAAGGAATCGTTGTGTTAAATTACAAGTGATGTGTACGATTTCCAGTATAAACAGGGGAAAGATTTGTTATAATTGTCATGATTCTTTTGTGTGGTGACTCGCATATTGCCACAATGAGTCAAACTCAAAGATTTTTTAAATATATTTTTATTAATACATTTAGAAAATAGAGATTGAACTGTTTGATTGGCTGGTTTTTAGTGTGATTGGCTGTGACCAGCGACCGGCCAATCAGACTCGGATTTAAATGACTCCTGAATACCGAGTGCAGAAGCTTGAGAGTGTCGCAACGCTTTTTTTAATGGCGTTATTTATAAAAAATCGCACAAGTTAAGAGCCTTTGAGCTGCCTTTTTCCCCCAAACTGTGAGAATTAGTCTCAAAACACCGCAAACACAACTTGCACGTGCGTTAGAAGAGCACTCTGCTTGCTCTCTGCTTTTGAGACTTTGGAGGCGTTTAACGAGATAAAAAGTCTCTGTTTGTTTATAATCCTACAGTTGCATTCTTTTTGTACATTTTTATCCCGTGTGGTCGGAGTGAATTATTTACTGTTTGTTTAGAAATAATAATTATGCCGGAGATGTGCACTGTTCAGTATGTTAATGTTTGAAACTCTTGTATTTGACGTTAGTTTTTATTGTTTAAATGCTGCGTTTGGCTTTTAAGTGAGAAAATGAAACGGGATGCATTACTCTGAGGCTGATTTGGATTTTTTTTTTTTTTTAAGTTTTAAAATTGTAAAAATTGTGGGGAGGGACGTATTATAAAATCAAGATATTTATAAAATTACAATACTTACAGAATCGCAATTTTTATTGTATCAGCACACAATTTATCGTGATGTTGTATTGAGAGGGGACTCCCATCCCTAATTTTCAGCACGTGTAACTCCTCTCCCTCTCTCGCTTTTCCGTTCAGAGACGACGCTTCAGCAAAGAGCAGTTTCTTCCAGCACCTGGTCGAGGACCGTTCCGAATCGGCGTTCTCCTACTACGAGTTTCTTCTCCACGTCCAGCAACAGCTGTCTAAATAGAACCGAGCCCGGTCTCGACAACACCATGGACCCCCAGTCCGGCAGGACGCCGCCCCGGCGTCTCGCCACGACACGAAACCCCTCCCACCTCCCACTGGCCAGTCACAGCCCGTGGTGCCTGAAAGTGGGGCGGGGCTAGAGACCATTGCAGGAAAACAAACAAACAAAGCAGCAAAACGAACACGTGACCCAGCGCAAAACTGTGTCGACGAGAAAAAGACGCTCTACCCTTTACACACACTCTGCGAACTTCAGTCTTCAAACTTTTCTCCCTTGAAATGTTTAGCCACATTTATATCATCCTGCGCCGAGTCTGTATTTGTGTCTCTTACTTTTAAATAACTTCCCCATTCGTCCATTTATCATGTGTGCTCACCGAACCCTGTGATTTTAAGTTCTGTAGCTGTTGATAACACCGCCGTTTTTCTTTCGTTAGCACATCTCGTCTCTCTCACTGCCTTTCCTCACAACCTAACACACACTGCTAGTCTGACCTTCTCATTCTCTTTGCTGATATATCAGTATCTCACTCTATTCTTTCTTTCATTCGTGTCTCCTTGATCATTTTTTTAAATCACAAGTGTGGGTGTAGTTTTTTAACGCCGAGCACTAGTCGATCTTTATCCCGTCTCTGGCAGCAAGAGGTGGAGTGATGGCATAATCCAATCACACACACACACACACGCGCGCAGTAATGCATACCTGTAAGATGCCTGGATCTGTGCTGTCTCTGAAGCTGAGATCATCCTTCTCACTCTCTCTGTTTCCTTGGGGAATTATGCGATAAAGCCTTGCTCTCCACTTTATAACTCTGGAGAAAAGAATATTTTATGTGCGATAATTTATGATGAGCTTATTGAATAAAATGAAAGCCTATTCCTCCTCGTGTCTGGTGTCACGTTTCATATCAAGTCGAAAAAAAATAAGTCAGTGTGGCAATGGAAATTTTTGTACATCATATTATATTTTTGAGTTGTATTCCTCAGAATGCCATTTTGAATGTGATTTCTAGTAGTGATCAGGAAGGTGGCGTTTTTAAAAATTCTTGTTCACCCAGAAAAGAAAACAAAAATTTTCGAGTTAGCTTCATTCTAAACATCATTTGCTTCCTATTGGCCTGGAAGGGATTCCCACAAATTCAAAGGTCAAAGTTCAATTTAACACCAAGTGACAGAGCAGACTTTTTTTTATAGTACATTCTTGACTAAGAAAGCAGAATACCACATAAAATATATATATATATATATTATTGCCCCAAAATCATAAAAGCTCTATAACCTGTAAATGTTAGCACTTTGATTCTATTTATTTACTTCATTATACGTCGCTGCTGTTTTTGATGTTTTTGACACTGAAATCTACAGAGAGCACATTTAACCTGTGTTAATGTCATCCTATTGTGTGTAAGCCACCTAACCTACTCACACTCTTCTGAAGTTACATTCACGAATTTCCTACCTCTTTAGCTGCTCTATTTGATTCACTCATCGTCTATATACAGTACTTTATCCTGCACACAGTGTCGCGCGGGGCCCGGAGCCTATCCCAGGGGACTTGGGTGGCAATTCGTCACAGGGCACACCTGCACGCTCATACACGCACTACAGGCAATAGGGGAATGCCAATTAACCTAATCTGAATGGCTTTGGACCGGGAGGAAAACCACAAAGCACGGGGAGAACATGCACACGGACGACACAAAAAAAAAAAAAAAAAAAACTTGTTTAATGTACTTCACACTTCAGATCTCTCCATCTACCTATCAGGTTATACTAGACTTGTTCCAAATAACACACAACAGCTACTTTCCACAGCTTAATCTGTTGTCTAATGAATCATAATGTCTATAATTTATACACGACGACTCTCTGAACAAATCAGAACAAATCTTTCACATATTTTTATCGTTCATATGTTCATCTTCCTTCATTATTTTTTTTCCAAGATTTGAACAGATTTTCACAGTTGTCACAACATTTTCATTCTGTTAATGAAGTTCAGAACTGTAGCCACTCAATAATAATAATAATAATATTGAGTGGCTATGATTCTAGATTTCATTAACAAAATAAGAGTGTGGTGTTTTGAATATTGTAAGATGTATACTTTTGCAACATTACTACGTTGTTCTTTCCGGTTTAGCAGGATCAAATCCAATGTTGTTTCATTCCAGTAATTTTGTTCTGGTTTGTACATTAAAAGTAACGCTAAAGCAGTACAGAGCTGAGAGATGCCGCCTACTAGTGGCCGAGTATTGTAATGACTTTGTTCAGGGAATATGTACTGTGTATACGGTATGTACCATATAAGGCCTTTTTTCCTCTTATTCCCTTATAAGGTCTACAATTTTTTTTCTAATAATGTTGTTTTTATTGTAATTAATCAAATAATAAATCAAATTATTAAACAATCGAGTCTCATTCGCGTTGTCGCATTAAATTTGAGAGAATTTAAAAAAAAATAAAGTTAGGATTTTGTCGAGCCTCTCTTGTTGCACGTGGTATACCTCTCATAGACTGAGAGAAAAAAATGCTGGTTTACACGACGTATGCACCAAAGGAAAACAGTCACTCACTCATCGTTTCTATCGCTTTATTCTTTATACAGGGCCCGGAGCCTATCACAGGGTACAAATCCATCACGGAGCCCTCACACGCGCACACAGGCAATTTGGGAACGCCAATCAAACCAATCGCATGTCCTTGAACTGTGGAAGGAAACCCACCAAGAACATGCTGGGAATCAAACATTATTAGAGGTGCAAGGCGACAGCGCTAACCATTAAGCCATCGTGTCTTCCGGAAAACAGACAAACCCAATCACGGTTTGCGTTAGACGCTCCTAAGTATAGAGAAAATGGCTACAGGAAACTCGGTGGGCTTTCTGCAGTCCTACGAGAGAGGAAGCTGAGTAGATGGCCATTAGTCTCCCAGTGTTGTTCAGCCAATCACTCAATAATTACCCAGATGAAAGGCTAAAAATACTCCAGCCATTATGGTGGCTTCCTCAAAATGGCTGTCAGAAGAATAATGGTGTTGTTACCAAACAGAGACTGGATCGACACCGGTTTATTTCATTACAGCGGTCACAGAGACTAAACGCTGATGGTAAATAATGATGGACTAAAAAGTGGCCCAATTTTTTTTTTACATACGTCAAAGTGCAGTTAGTCGTTCAAGATGGCATGGTGGCACCTCCAGGGTCCAGGTTCGATTCCTGCCTGAGGTCTGTTGGCATGTTCTCCCCATGCTTGGATGCTGTCAAATTGCCTGCAGTGTGTGATCAGTAAAAGGGTCCATGGATGTAAAAATGGGAAGAAATGCCATGTTCACCACTGGCCTCCACAATCCCTAGTTCAGGGGTGGCCAAGTTCGGTCCTAGAGAGCCGCAATCCTGCAAAGTTCAGCTCCAACCCTAATCAAACACAGCTGAACAAGCTAATCAAGGTCTTGAGGACTACTAAGGCTACTGGCAGGAGAGTTTTTTTTTTCAGGGCTGGAGCTGAACTCTGCAGGATTGCGGCTCTCTAGGACCGAACTTGGCCACCCCTGCCCTAGTTGGACTACAGAGGTCCATGGATGGATACTCATTTGAATAAATTCTCTGATAAATGATAAAGTACAGCTTTAAATTCTGCATTGAGGAAAACATTCAAGATTAAAGAAGAAATTAGTTTTTTGTTTTTTATGACATAATGACAATTGTGTATATGGAGCAGCAACTTGGCAGTGCTGTGGCTTTAACCCCCAACCTTCTGATTACTAACCCAGAAGGTTAGGGGTTCAAGCCCCAGCCCCGCCAAGTTGCCACTGCTGAGTCAATGAGCAAAGCTCTTAATCCTTCCTGCACCCTGGGTGCTGTATCCAGTCTTCCTGGGTAGAATTTCACTGTGCTGTAAGGTAATTGGCGGCACAGTGGTGTAGTGGTTAGCACTGTCGCCTTGCACCTCCAAGGTCCGGGTTCGATTCCCATCTCAGGAGTTTGCATGTTCTCCCTGTGCTTGGTGGGTTTCCTCCCACAGACCAATGACATGTAGGTTAAGTTAACTGGCATTCCCAAAATTGCCCATAGTATGTGTGTGCCCTGTGATGGATTGGCACCCTGTCCAGGATGTACCGCGCCTTGTGCCCTAAGTCTCCTGGGAAAGGCTCCAGGCTCCCTGTGACCCTGAATACAGGATTAAGTGGTATAGATGATGAGTGAGTGAGATTTTTAACTGGGTTGTTGGTCTTTCGGCAGCTCCTGTCGAGGAGTTGCTACAGCGGACCATTCGATCTGCACAACAACTTTGGCAAAGGTTTTCCCTTCCAGATGCAACCCTCCTATTCTAGGGCACCTGTTCTAACCCGGGTTCGATTCCGGGTTGGATGCAGTGCCGCTCCCAAAACAGGAGGGTTGCATCAGGAAGGAAAAACCTTTGCCAAAGTTGTTGTGCAGATCGAATGGTCCGCTGTAGCAACCCCTCGACAGGATCGGCCGAAAGACCAACAACAACCCAGTTCGAAATCTTTGGATGTTAATCAGAATAAAATGAAGTCTGCTTGTACCATATGAGCCAGTTCTAACATTCACACACTATGGGCAAATGGACTGTGGGAGGAAACTGGAGGAAACCCACCAAACATGGGGAGAACATGCGAACTCCATGCACACAGATCCGGAGTGGGGATCGAACCCTCGGCCCTGGAGGTGCAAGGCAACAATGCTAACCACGGTTTAAAGGGTTAATTAGATGTACATTTCCTTTGTCTGGTTTCCTGACACACATATAGTGGGGTGGTTCAAACACACACAATGCAGGTGATCGTATGAGTGTGTTAAATATGGATCCAGCTGGATCCTTACTTAAAGTTGCGGCAACTTTCACTGGTAAGCTTATTATCAATATGAACTGGTCAATACATGAGATCTTTTGGTCAGAATGGACAGACATGCAGTGTGTGCTTAGGCTCCACTCCGCTCTGCACTGAGGAGGAGTCATGATTCGCCAAGACTGATTGTGATCATGTTTTCCTTTACGCTAACACACACATACACACACACGCTGTTTTGCACTCAGTGGGTATTTGAGGGTTTGCTGGGAAACACCCTCATATCCTCATGGGTGCTGTTACGCATTTTTTAGCTAACAGTTAACTGTGTTAAACATTGGCGTTGTAATAACAGCTGGATGCCAGCACTCTCTCTCTCTGTCTGCGCACACACACACTGTTCCACTGCCTTTATAATTCCAGACTCTGCACGGATGATGTCACACACTTTTCCCTCTTGCCCACTTATGATGATATTTTCTCCTCTTGAGATGCCAGCAATCTCCCCGTCACATATCCCATGCACTCGTTTCTGGTTTATTTGCACGATGTTACACCTCCTGCTGTGAGTTTTTATTCTTCCAGCTGTTCTGAAGTGACCCTTTGTAGATAAGTGCTTCCTTCCAGGCAGTGTTCCCCTTTTCAGCACGTGTGCGCTCGGCCTTCTGAGTCGTCTGAACTTGACGTTACAGGATGAAGGAAACACAATAGCGAGAGCGAACTTTGATCATGGGTATGTTACATGCCCTGAGAAGACGACACTACTTGCTTTTGAGGTCGCTTTCTGGAGGTGCATGGAGCCACGGATAGTTGACTGGTTTAGCAGATAAGCTCTGCTTTGGGGATTAACTCGTCGCCAAATATCCTGTTTTATCTTATTAGAGATAAGAATTTCAAATCCTTATACCACCACCACCACCACTACCATCACCATGATTCACAGTGCTGGGTTTCTCCAGTTCAAGTTCAAATTCGGTCTAATCAAACCAGAGAACATTCTGGTCTCCAAATGGGATTTTATTTATTTTTTTTTTTGTGTTTTTTTTTAAATCCAGCAATGACTTTCCTCTCACCTCTTCTCCATTAAACCCTTCTTTGTGGAATGTCCAGGCTATAAATATCCGCCTGTCGTAGCTCTAGATCTCTCTGGAATTCGCCTTGTGCTCCTCTGACTCGCCTTGGACGGTCATGGATTTAACACCAATCCTATTGGAATATTTTTATAAAGCAAAAATCCTGATTAATATTCCTTTTTCAGACCTTTTTCCCCCTAGACCTGTTTTGATAGCTCATTCTTCGTCATGGTGCTGTTTTATTTGAAATGCAAATTCTCAGGCCTTCCAGGAGCAGGTGTATTTATACTGGAATCACATGATACGATAATTGCGCAACGCTCTCTCTCCCTTGCCTTTGTATAATTAATAAACATTAATGCACGCGATTGGATGAAGCGAGGATCTAAGAGAGGATCTGTTAAAGAACCCAAGCTATTGGAGTTTATTTTTCTTTTTCTTTTTAAGGAACTATTTTCTTCATCCTATTTTCTTGAATGCAATTATCTTTGAAGGCATCATTTCATTCATATGGCTTTTTTTTTTGCATGTGCTTAAGATGTATTTTGTACAGTACTGTACTTACTTACCTGCACCGCTACTACAGTATTTGATCTGCTAAAAGACTGCATTCGGATTTCAGTTAACAACCTATATTAAGATGTAAAAACATATTGACGGCCGTTCATGTCAAACTGGGACTTTTGATTAAGGAGAAGATCCCCTATATAATCCCCTGTTACACTAATGCACATATCCCAGCGTTTCACTAGTGCTTGGATATTATCAAGTTAGAAAGTCTTTTCACTATGCCCGAGCCTGAAACCCTGGCCTCCCAGGAACTTCTTTAATAATGGTCCAAACATGTGGAAATGACATGGAGCGAGGTCAGGACTGTTTAGGGGAATTTGGCAATAAGTCCCAGCTGAGTTCCTACTGTATACTATATAATATGCAATGGTGCCAAACATCCTGTTGTTGTCTTATTAGAGATAAGAATTTCATATCCTTAAAGCACCACCATGCTTCAAGTTGGTGAATGATTGTGTGTACAGTTTTTGACAGACAGATGTGTGTCTTCTGCAAGTTGGCAATGTTATCTGTTGATTTTTTTTACGGATGAAGGCCCGTATTCACAAAGCTTCTTAAGCCTAAAAGTTGCTCCTAGTGACAAGACTTAACTGACTAAGATTTAGTCCTAAATTCTAAGAATATGTCTTACTTCTAAGAATTTTCTTAGAATTTCTCTTAAATGTAGGACTAAATCTTAGAAAAGATAAAAATGATTCACAAAATATCTTAGCCCTAAAAACAGCCCCTAAGGTAAAAATTGTTAAGAGTAGAGAGGAGGACTTTTAAAGTAAACACTGTTCTTCTGTCCAATTTGGTTTTCTTGTTGTTTTACTTCCTTCCATCTCTCGTGGAGTGTGGGCTACATACCATCCAAAAGTGCAACTTTTGCAGACTGTCCTGCCATCAGTCTGAAATGGACGACAAGTAGTAAAATCAGTATGGTAAATAAATGTAAGAACTTTAATACAGTAACAACTGCATGGAAGTTGGTCGCTCCAAAAGTAGACACATTT
The DNA here is from genome assembly GCA_013621035.1 of Clarias magur. NCBI lineage: Eukaryota > Metazoa > Chordata > Actinopteri > Siluriformes > Clariidae > Clarias > Clarias magur. The sequence continues at coordinate 412,470 of QNUK01000440.1, read as the reverse complement.
TCAACATTCGGCTGTTTTAATTATCTTTAAAATATTTAGCCTATAACAGAAACTTTGCATAAAGTAGCCTGTAGTCATGATTATACAATTTCTTCATATACCAACATTATGATTTCACTGTTTATTCTATTAGCATGTATTCTATTTTCACCTTGAACTGCTGCATCATCCCTAGCAACGGGGTCGACCACACCTCCTCACTAAGACAAAGGTTTTTGTACTTTCCTTACTCAGAGTTGCTCTAAAAAGTCTAGGACTCCCAGCTAGGACTTTTTAAGCTAAGATAGGAGCTCTCTGAGAGAATTCTAAGAAGCTTCGTGAATTTGGGCACAGATGTTCCAGATGTTCCACTCGCTGAATGCCACCCCGGTCGGGATCATCATACGCGGACTAACAGCCTTCTTTAAAATGGTTGCACCATTCAAGTGTTTTACTCTAGCACCGCACTGAGCTTCAAGTCTTCTGTAAATCTCGATCAGTTTTGCACCTTCATTCAAGAGAAATGACATATATAAACATTATGATTTCACTGTCTGCTCCGGTTTGACTTGAAAACCCCCATATAACCAAAAATACGGTTGCATTATGCATTATGGTTGGAGTGGAAGAAGAAAAAGAAGAAAAGTAGCTGGGCGTTACACGCAAACCACAATCTTATCTGATTTTGATGATTCCGTCTTGAATGAATACCTGGCTGTCGTTAGAAGGATGTACAACACAACAACAGACCAAGCTACATTCTCGATGTTCGCATAAAACCCGAAACCCCGAAGATGCTGAAGATCTCTGCCACCCCTACATTCCTTTCTAGCACTTTGCTTTCTATCAACAGCACATCTGTAGGTTATGTTTCCTGTGCAATCATTACAGGATCAGACCCCCCCACCCTGCTGATCAGGCGGAAATATAAAGGTGTTACTGACATCCTGTGTGTGCATCTTGATTGAATGCTTCTTTAACTAACAGACCTCGAACATCACTTATGTTATAACAAGTGCTCGCATAGAAAAAGCTCAGAATGAAAAAAAAGAAGCCCAACATCAACCTGCACACAGATGCATAAGCAACACAAACGCTCATCATACTTTAGGCAGATGTCACAAGTTGCTCGTAAATGAGCGTATTTTTGTCATTTTAATATCCATGCAGAACAAGAAGGCTTTCACGGACATGACTGGACAGGAGCGCAGAAGGCTTTGTAGATTATCTTTAGCAGATCGCTCATTCTGTCGGGCCTTAAGGTGCGTGCATTTCCTGTCTGCACACAATGAGTATTGTTCGGCAGGAAGGGAGGTGAGATAGTACGGATACACACACATACCGTATATGGCTCGGTAAATAATTTAAAGAGCACTTCGCCAGCATTTGAACAGCGCAAATCTTATCTCGTGATCATAAATCTAACGGCTATTATTATTTGTATAGTCATGACTGCTTGATTGATTATGACTTTATTATGATTTATGTATCTATTATTCAAAGAACATTAATTATAAGCGATGTTTTGATTTAGATGGTGTTAGAAGGTTTGTGTATTCAATTAGCCATCAGCATTTGCAAAATACACAATAATTTGATGTCAATTTTAAATTGTTATTATTATTATTATTATTATTATTATTATTATTATTATTATTATTATTCATTCTTAATAGCCGCCTGGTTTAAACGACTCTATGATTTACATTTAGTTTGATTTCAATTAAGAGGTTGAGGATCTGGCATGCCACAGTGCGTCAGTTAAGATTTAAACCTGGATACAGTTATGGATTACGATAGTGTCATAACACATAAATCAATTGAACCATAATTATAGGTGTTATTCCCTAGAAATGACTACTTTATTAGCGATTATAAGTTTTTCACCAGTATATATATATATATATATATATATATATATCAGTACTCTGTATGTGTCTGTGTACATGTGCTGTGTTTGTACACACCCTCATAGATGTTGCTGAGTGATCAAACGGGATGTGATGAGCACTTTATCCTGTGTTCAAGGTTCATTTTTCTTCCGGCAAACATAATCTGTTAATACGCACGAACAAACATGGCCGAACACCACACCTCTCCATAAAAGCATATATACAGGATCAGACCTGTGAGTGCTGATTTGTGTACTAGCATAGCAATAAGCATAGCATGACCATAAACTAAAACTAGTCTAAAAAAAAAAAAAAAAAACCTTAATAAGAAATTGGATGTTATACAGATGACATGATCATAAATCAAACTAACCTGTAATAAACCTAGCATTATCCATATCATAACCGTAGCAAGATCCTGATCTTGAGAAATGATCTTGATCCTGAACACAATCTAGTATATAATAAACCGAGGTCGTCCCGATGTTCCCCAGGTTTGTACCACACATAATGGGAGCATGACAAAGAGTCCTATGTTTCCAGATCTGCATGATGCCCAGTTTTAGGGGTCATATGTTCTCAGGGTCCCATGTTCCCATTGTCCCATGTTTCCAGCGTCCTGGGTTCCCCTCGTCTATATAGCACATAATGGAAACCTGAAAATTGAAAATGTTCCCCAGCTCTGTATTTGTTTAAAGAAATTCTTTCTATGGATCTCCAAAACCACATAGAATGATAACCATTAGTTTGTTTAGTTAGTTTCCCAATAATGTTCCAATAATGTAAGGTTTATTATAGGCCATTATTGGAACAAAAAACAGGTTCCAATAATGGCCTATAATAAACCTCACCCGAAATCAAAACTGACCTATAATAAACCTGACCCTAAATGATGTTCTCAGCTCTGTATTTGTTTGATGAAACATATTACTTTTTGCCATGATCCTAAACCTGAAACTAGTATATCAGTAAACAAACTGTATAACAACATAGGTATAAACTAAAGCTTAGTAATTGCTACACGCAGTTAAACTACTTAAACTAGTATGAACCACTATACTGTATATCCATCAACCCATCTAGGAGCCTCTGTAGTCCAACTAGGGACCGTGGAGGCCAATGCTGACAATTAAAACCGCGATTAACCGTGAAAACCTCACACACACAAGCACGCTAAGAGCAATTTGGGAACACCTATCAGCCTAATCTTAGTCACGGTTAATCGCACTAGAGTACCCAGAGGAAACCCCCCCCAAACACGGGGTTTTAGGTGTGTGTGCAAACTCCATGCACACGGTGGCGGGAATCGAACCTGGACCCTGGAGGTGAGAAGCCACAGTGCTAACCACTAAGACATACAGTATGATCCTAATCCAAAACTAGCCATGTCTGATTTTCTCATTTTGACTTTTTGGTCTGGACAGGTTTGGGATCCAGTGTGTGTGTGTGTGTGTGTGTGTGTGTGTGTGTGTGTGTGTGTGTGTGTGTGTGTGTGTGTGTGTGTGTGTGTAAAAGGGAGCGAAAGAGAGAGAGAGAGAGAGAGAGAGAGAGAGAGAGATGTTACATAAGGACCGTGTGCTGCCTAGTCTCACTTCTGTCCTCAATATGTGATTTAAAAATGAGAAAAAATATATTGGCACAGGTGTACACATCCAGATGGGTAACCGATGGTTTTTGTTACCCTGCTCGGGGAATTATTATTATTATTATTTTTTTTATACTTTTGCCGGATTATTTTGTGTTTTGATTCCAATTGCCCCTTAGAGTGAAGTGTCCCTATAAAATCAAAACAACGCACTTTAATTAAAAAAAAAGTTCTTTTGGGTTTCTGGGATTTCTGTTCCAGTGGCCATGGTTAGTTTCAGTGACCAGATCTCTGAACATCACAATAGAACATCAGTGGTAGATTTCTGAGTGCGGTGTGTGAGAGTTTTTCGGCTACTTAAGGCGTTTAATATGGATATTTATTGGCCTTCTGATCTCTCTCTCTCAGGATCTGGTGCGACTTTGTTAAATACTATTCATGGATGTGTTTAGTTAACAATCACACTTGCGCTGTAAATATAAATATAGGTCATGTTGTTCTGCTTCGCTTGGCAATGCTCATTGGAATGCCGTTCAACAGGAGTGCATGTGTTCGTGTTATGTGCATGTCTGTGACCTTATGCACTTTTAGGCCTTTTGTATTGTGTAAGGAGGATATTTTCGGAGCGGACAACAAACTGGGTGTGGGAAAGAGTCATCCGTGTCCATCTCGACCACTCCCCACACACACACACACACACACACACACACACACACACACACACACACACACACACACACCCTTCCCTATTTCCAGATATAGATGTAACCTAACTGCCAGTTATTTCACCATCGTGAGTCATCAGTGTGATATGCAAACCAATGACACAAAGGTGATCTGACATTTCAGATTTCCTGGGACTGTTGTGTATTTTAAACTCGTTTCAGGAGTCCTGCCATTATCCAAAAATGATTCATGAGTTTGAATGAGCAGACAATGAAAAACTCCCTGAGACGACATGAGGAAGAAGAACCAAAAAAAAAACAAATGCATCCTCTTTTGGTGACACCGCATAGTATGGTATATAAATTGCTTGTCTACTATAAATAATAAAACAGCATTGCTGAAATGTTGTTTAGTATGAGAGTACTGTTTATGAGACTCCTGGGTCCATCCACTCTGCTGGGAAGGCTTTCCACTAGCTTTAGGAGCGTGACTGTGGGGATTCTGTGCTCATTTAGCCGCTAGAGCATTAGTGAGGTCAGGCACTGATGTCGGACGAGGTACATATTCAGCATTCCGGTTTATCCCAGTGGGGTTGAGGTCAGGTCTCTGTCGAGGACACTTGAGTTCCTTGACTCCAAGCAAATGATGTCTCCTTGGAGCTTGCTTCGTGCACAGCGGGAACAGTCATGATGGAACAGGGTTGGGACTTTTAGTTCCAGTAATAGGAAATGTTATAGACACTTGTGTGCTTCCAACTCTTGTTTGGATAAGAACCATGTATGGATGGGATGGTCAGGTGTTCACATACTTTCACCTACTGTATATACAGGGTGCGTGAAAATGACCTATGGAATGTATCTGGCTGGGATAACATTGGCGACCTTATTTTCATGCAGGATGGCGCACCACCCCATGTCGCTCTTACTGTGCATGCGTGGTTAGATCAGCATTTTCCAGGATGTTGGCTGGGACGATGCAGACCTCATGAATGGCCTCCAAGAAGTCCAAGTCTCAGTCCATGTGATTTTTTTTCCTGCGGGGCTTCGCAAAGGACAGGACAACGCCTCGCACACTGGAGGACTTGGAGGCACGGATTTAGGAGGTTCTCGGCAATATCCCAAATGACTTCCTTCGGAATACTGTGCATTCCATCCCTGGCCGTGTGAGGATACCAGGCGCCGCCACTGGTGCCTATGTTAAATGTAAAGATTTGCTTTCATTTTCCTATGTAATAATATACATGTATGAAATATGGACTTTACTTACAATTTTTATGCCTAGTTCTTTTTCACCCACCCCGTAGTGTAATACATGCACCAACCACTGTGTACACACCATTTAGCCAAAGCCATACAAGGTTCAAAGTCACAATGTGAATTTATATGATTATTCATCATTTCAGACCGTAGATACCACTTTATCTTTGATTAATATCATTGTGAAATCAGTGTTGCTGTAAAATCTAGCGACATGCTTTATGGTGATTTAAGGACATTTCGAAATATCTGGTAAAGTTCCCTCACGCCAATAAAATATCTGTTCAGAGGTCTAACTCCATTTTCTCTGACATCCAGGGCTTAGTAAAAGCATGAAAAAACAAACAACCAACATCCAACCAATCACGGTAAGAGGCGTCTCTACTGGCCCGCCAGTAGAAAAACACCAGCTGTATGAAAAACACTACCTTTTGCTCAAACATGAATGAATGAATGTGTTTTAAACAGATTGCCTTTAAAGGGGACAAGGCTGCCATTGAGAGTGTTTGGGCCCTTTCCTTAAACAAATTTTATTCCTCTTGCCTAATCAGGTTGGAAATGCAAATCACAGGTTTCTATTCATGCACTAGTTGTAGTATGTTAGAACTCTATAGTAACCGCTAATTCAGACGCACACTGATTTTTAAAAAAAGCATCAAAACTCACTCTTTATTTTAAGCATTAATCTGCTAAAATATCTATCTACACACGTGGACAAAATTGTTGGTACCCTTCGGTCAATGAAAGAAAAACTCACAATGGTCACAGAAATAACTTTTTTAAATTTAATAATAATTTTTAAAAATTCTATGAATGTTAACCAATGAAAGTCAGACATTGCTTCAACAGAATTATTTAAAAAAATAATAAACTCATGGAACAGGCCTGGACAAAAATGATGGTACCCCTAGAAAATACTGAAAATAATGTGACCAAAGGGACATGTTAATTCAAGGTGTGTCCACTAATTAGCAACACAGGTGTCTACAGTCTTGTAATCAGTCAGTGGGCCTATATATAGGGCTCCAGGTCGTCACTGTGTTGTTTGGTGACATGGTATGTACCACACTCAACATGGACCAGAGGAAGCGAAGGAAAGAGTTGTCTCAGGAGATTCGAAAGAAAATTATAGACAAGCATGTTAAAGGTAAAGGCTATAAGACCATTTCCAAGCAGCTAGATGTTCCTGTGACTACAGTTGCACATATTATTCAGAAATTTAAGATCCATGGGACTGTAGCCAACCTCCCTGGACGTGGCCGCACAAGGAAAATTCATGACAAATCAAAGAGACGGATAATCCGAATGGTAACAAAAGACTTCTAAAGAGATCCAAGGTGAACTTCATGCTCAAGGAACATCAGTGTCAGATGAAAAGCAATGTCTGACTTTCATTGGTTAACATTTCATAGAATTCTTATTTATTATTACTTTTGTCAGATTAAAGTTATTTCTGTGACCATTGTGAGTTTTTCTTTCATTGACAAAGGGTACCAACAATTTTGTTCACGTGTGTATCTATTGAATATTAGAGATGGGAACAATTCAAAATCAGTGAAGTATCATGACTTTTTGGTGTGGCAATTCATGCATCGTCACACTGACTGAAAATATTTTTTTAAATATTATTATTATTATTATTATTATTATTATTATTATTATTATTATTAATGTTTTATTTATTAATATGTTTGTATTTGAGGTTATAAAATGTTGCAGTTCATTTATAATACTACAGATGGAGCGCTCTAAAATACTCACTCTTTGACACGCAGTTTGTTTATAATTGTAACAAAATTTGAACAAAAAACGTAATGTAAATGTAATCAGAATACTTTAAAAAAATCATAATACATACAGAATCACAATGCAAATTGAATCGGCACCCAGGTATCATGATAATATTGTATCGGCTGGTTCCTGGTTATTCCCATGCACACTATCTATCTATCTATCTATCTTTTGGAGATGGGGGTGTCAAAAAATGTTGCAGTTCCTCTATAACAGGTCGTGCGCTCTAAACTACTCACACATTGGCAGGCAGTACATCCTGTGTGGTACAAGCAAATTATTTGCTAAGTTTGTTTAGAATTGTAACAAAACCTGAAAAAATGACATTAAATACCAAATCAGGATATTTATAAAATTTCAATACTTTTTAATACAAATCAAAATGGCACATATGGATTTTGATCATATTGGCATATTGGCTGGTCCCTGGTGATTCCCATACTCGATATACAGTATATGAGAGAGATACTGTTTTTTTTAAGTATCTGAATTTTTTTTCCATAAAAAATGTAAAAAAAAAAAAAAAAAAAAAAAAATATATATATATATATATATATATATATATATATTTTTTTTTTACATTTTTTACATTACATATATATACATTACATTACATTACATATATATATATATATATATATATATATATATATATATATATTTTTTTTTTTTTAATGGAAAAAAAAATCAGATACTTAAAAAAAAAGTATCTCTCTCATATACTGTATTTTTTAAAACAGAACCCCTGATTTTGAAAAGGATCACCTCCCTTCTAAAAACTGAATTAGAATCAGGTGAATCTGAGTGTCCTGTATAAACAACGCGTGTGTGTGTGTGTGCGCGTGCGTACTGTATTGAGCCACTCTGCCGCACCTGGTCCACAGGTAAACACACCTGCTGTTGGAAAAGGAAGCCCGATGCTTCAGCTGGATTTACAGCTGGATTTGTCAGCCTTCAGCAACACAAAAGTTCAAGGTTGTTCTGACGTCATGTTTAAACATTGCGTAATATTTACTCAAGAAGGTCACAGTACACCGATTTTTTTGTTTTCTTAATTTTCAATTTCAAATTGAATTTTCACATTTTTAATGTCAGAGCACTACTCTGGCGTTTGCATAGCTGCTAGTGCGCGCGCGCGCGCGCGTGTGCGTGCGTGTTCTTGGTAAGACTGCGCCTTTAAGCCGAAGGCTCCTGATGATGAAGTGCGCTGGGTGTCCCGGGGGGGGGGGGGCGGGAGCGCGCAAACTTCTCCTCCTGCATTACTCGCGCTTTTTATATTCCTCTCGCGCTCGCTCGCGCTGCTGCGTTCATCCTCCGGCGCTGAAAGCTCGGTGATTATCGCTACTGTGTCCGGTTTCTGATCAGCGCCATGGCGGGTAAAGGCGGCGGGACGGAGGCGCTGGGCACGCGCCTGGCGGAGGATCAGCTGCGCATGCTGGAGGAGAATTTCACGCGCGGCGGCAAGAACCCGGACGGAACAACGCTCTTGCTCATCGCCGCCGAGTGTGGACTGAGCGAGGAGGAGACGCGCGTGAGTGCAGAGCCACTGACATTACACACAGACACTCACACGTCACACAGCAGAAAAGAATTCTCAAGCTTTATTCAATAGCATCAAACTTTAAATAACTATAGAACTATTTACAGTTACATAACAATATCTATCTATCTATAGGAGCCATAGAGTATTTTATTCTTGCTGAACTTTCTGCAACAGACCAAGTAAAAACTTCAGTGAGTTAATATGAATTTATTTGAAATATTTGGAATATTAGGGATGTGATCGTCATTGGTCGTCTATATCGCTTTACCCTGTACTGTATAGAGGGTCACAGGGGGCCTGGAGCCTATCCCAGGAGACCTGGGGCAAGATTCAGGGTACACCGTGGATGGGGTGCCATGCACATATACACACATTCGCACGCTCGTTTGCACACTGCAGGCAGCTCGGGGACTCCAGTTAGCACAAAGTTTTTTATTTTATTTTATTTTATTTAGGCTGTCTTTACATAATCCCACTCCTAATTTAGTCTTGGTCAATTATCACCCCAGTGTTAGGACGCTCAGATGGGCCAGTCCTTGGAAAGAGTCCCAGACTTGATTCACAGTCAGTGACCCCACACTTAGGCACTTTGGATGCAGGACACCCCTAGTGCCATTTCTATGCACGGATAAAAATGTGAGGTTTGCCTCTGAAAGGCGTGCCAAATCAAATGTGTGGACCGGATGAGACCCTGTGTGTGGCCATGTCTAAAGACCAGAAACAACAATAAGTAAGTCTCCCGTGTCATACAACAACTACACATTTAGGATTGACAGCTTCTTCTGGGACACGTAAAGCAAAACGCGTGAGCTCTGAGACGTGTGAAGCCTGCCAAGATATCCTTTCAGACCGGTTCTGATGCAGGACAGTTCTATCTACGATCACTCCTGCATCCTTAACCTTGCAGATTCCCATGATTAACTAATGATTTAAAGTACGCTCAGCGTTGCTTCCCCATCCTCAGATGTCTGCGTCATCGTCAGGATATACTGTGAGCTCATGGTCTACGGATGACAGGGGAAACGCTTTTCTGTTCCATCGCCGAGGTACTGATGCACGGTATCCTGATATCCTCTCTGAGTACTGCGTGTGCTGACACTCATATCCTCATGAGAAGCGCTGAAAGAACGCCCTCAAAGGTTCTGCTGCCAAGTTATGCGAAACATCTTGATGACATTTCATGTCCTGTGTTCACTTTCAGTATCTGTGAATGTAATACCTTAACAGTGTTAAATGCATCTAGGAGGAAAAGGTGCCGAGTCTGAAAACACAACATTTTGAAATGGATTATTTAACACAGAATTCAGCCGCTGATTATAATTTTCGGCTGATTGAAGAATAACAGTTTACTTTGATCGGTTTATTGGTACAGTTCATGTTGTGGAACATCAGCCATTGATTTAGACAGTGTTATTACTCATAAGAGCCTATAAATAATCAGCTTCTCTTTGTTGTTTCTAAGTATAAGATATTGTCATGTTTCTGAGAAAAGCCCTCTTCCTGTGCTTCCTCTAAGTGTTACAGGATGATGACACCAATGGGTTACTTTTAACCGTGTATGCAGGCTGCAGACTTGTTTTACTGGGACAGTTTTAAAGTTAGTAACAAGTACTGCTGCATAATTAATATGCGATTATGGACCCGTACAATTATGTAATCACAAAAGCCTGCATTTTATTACAGGTAAAATACGAATAGTCCTGAATTTATGTAGAGTTGATTGAAGTATTTGTTGTTGTTGTTGTTTTTTTATTATACTTTGAGGTGACAAATAAAAGAAATATTGGCAAACATTCCCTTAATGACATCATTTGCTAATATGATTTGAATTTGCCAATCATTTGATAATATGGTTGAATACAAAATGGTGCATTACACATAGTCACATTTAAAACACAATCGAAATGTGTGTCGAAAGAATGACTTATAATTATTATTATAAATTCTAATAATTATTGTCAAATCGCATTAGGTTCTTTTTGGACAACTCTTTCGGCTCCACTATGATTTTATGCAATAAACTCGAAGCTCTAATTAACAAACTAGCATTAACATTGCATTTTATAAAATTCTATGCAAGTAATCAGAATATCAACTGTGAATATGTGTTGAAAAGTACAATATCTATCTCTTTATTAATGTTATGATGTCACGATAACTTGCTGCTAATTGATCACCTTTTTTTAAAAAAATGTCCAAGATGAGCAAGAAGGGTTTAACAAGCGTTGGATCGTTGCGTCGGATCCTTGCTGTCAAAGCCACGCCTTATGAGTCACGCTAACGAGCAGGTTAGAAATTGGATCCCATGGAAGCAGTTAATTAACCGAGTAAAGTATCGTACTATTGTACACTGTGCTATTTTTCTTTCTATACGACATTGCATACATATTAACTCCTGTTGGGTCAGGACAGGAATATCTAGGTCTCTGCGCTCAGCGAAAGTGTAAAAGCAATTTACCACATTTTAGCGAAATCATTTATCACACATGATATTAATAGTTAGCTTATTCAATCTAAAAGTTTAGTATATTTAATATTGGTCATAATTTCTAGCAAGGTTAGCAAATATTTTGCATTACTGCTTTGGGGTTTTTTTTTTTTTTTTTTTTGCTAAAACTATGCGAACACCATGATTTTTCCATGATCCAGTTTGGGCAGCATAAAACGTTTGGACACAAGGTTGGATTTATTTTCTTCTGTCTAGAACAATACTGGATTTTTTCAAACCTACGGTATATGGCATTAGGGTATTAAGTAACCACAACTACAACAGTCAGATGTTATTTAAAGACATGAAGGTCAGCTGTTCTGGAACAGTAAGAACAGTATTGTGTCGAGTGCGTTTGCAAAACCCATCAAGCTCCATGATGAAACTGAGTCTCACGAAGACCTTCCCAGAAAAGCAAGACCAAAACTTCCCTCTGCTATGGGGAAGTTAATTTAGAGTCACCAGCCTCAGAAATCACAGATTAACAAACAGCACCTCAGATTAGATGCATTATAAAGGATTTACAGAACATAAGTCTATTAACAGAGATTATTGTGTAATTTGGATGTCTTGCAGTTTTGTTTTACAGTGTAGAAAGAATCAAAATCAGGAAAGACAATGGAATTAGCAGGTGTGTTCAAACTTTTGACTTGGTCGTGTGTGTTCCCAGAGCCCCAGTTTTAGTTTGCCAGTTTTAGTTTCCTGTGTTCCCATGGCCAATATAGTACATACTGGAAACCTGAAAAGATGTTCTCCAGCTCTCTATTCGTTTGGTGAAATTCTTTTTCGAAAAATCGTTCATTTGTATTGTGTGTGAATAGTTTCAGGCGGCATGTAGGGGTGTAGTGGTTAGCACTGTCGCCTTGCACCTCCAGGGTCCGGGTTCGATTCCCGGCCAGGTTCGATTCCCGTCTCTGTGTGCATGGAGTTTGCATGTTCTCCCCGTGCTTGGTGGGTTTCCTCCGGGTACTCCGGTTTCCTCCCAAAGACATGTAGGTTAGGTTAATTGGCGTTCCCAAAATTGGCCGTAGTATGTGTGTGTGCCCTGCGATGGATTGGCACCCTGTCCAGGGTGTACCCCGCCTTGTGCCCTGTCTCCTGGGATAGGCTCCAGGCCCCTCGTGACACTGAATACAGGATTAAGCGGTATAGATGAAATAGTTTGTTTCAATATAATTAAACTACAAGTTATTCAAAAAATATTTTATCCTGAAATGGGTCACATTTGTCTCGAAGAGAATAAGAGGACTTATGTGTGTTGGAAAATGAACTAGGGAACGTAGGAACCTTGGAACCTGGGTGTTCTCCCTTTATTACTTGTTAGCCTATTTGGGCTTACAATCGTTAAAACAAAGCATGCCTTCAGTGGTTCTAAGGTTATGAAAAAAGTGTTGTTTTTCTGATTAGAAAAGAAAAGAAAGGAAACCAAAAAAAAAAATAAAGAGCATGCTACACTTGTCTTGGCTGAATGGTAACCCTCGATTTAAGCGAACAGTCAATATAACACAGAACCTGTTCTGTCTGACGGAATACATTCGTGGTAACTGGAGAAACTGCGCAGACGTTCCCTTTTAACTTCATCTTCCACATCCGAAATACTGAGGAATGAGGAAATGTTACTCGCTCTTGGTTAAACGATCCCATGTTTTGCATAGAGTTTGAGTTTTCTCTGCTCTAGTCCAGTACACAAAACTGCTGCTGGACGAGGCATGGACATCCCTGCTCTGTTTCCACATCTCTATCTGGTGTGAGATAAACTGTGCTGACAGTGTGATGGTGAGCAGGCCTGCCTAATGAACCCACTGCCAATCAAATGAGATTGCCTCCGAGTGGCCTCCGAGTGGCGCAGTAAGGTTAAAGCGCTCGCCCTATCATCCGGAGATCGCTAGTTCGAATCCCGGGTGGTGCTGTGTCGCAGCCAGAGGTCTAGAGAGAGCTGATTGGCCGAGCTCTCTCAGAGGGATGAGAGGTACATAGTGCTCCGACATTAATCACGGCTCTACAGCCAGTCAGGGGCGTCTGTGAGCTCGTAAACGGAGGGAACGGATAGCGCTGTCCTCCGAGTGTGTTACGCCGCCCCCAACGGTGCGCGAGCGAGCAGTTCGAAAAGATGCGGTCGGCTGGCGTCACGTGGTTCGGAGGAAACACGTGATAGTGTGAGTGGTAGTAGTAGCCTTAATGTGGGAGCCCCCTAGTGACGGGGAGGAATTGGACACGACTAAATTAGGGAGAAAAATCGGGGAAAAATGCCCCCCCCCCCCCAAAAAAAAAAAAAGAATATTGGTCTCGAAGGAGTGCGGTTATAGGAAAAGAATCAACAGTACCCAGCAGGGACGCTAACACTGGATGACTGTAGTAATACAGCTGTAATGACGTCGCAATGAAGTCCGGTGACATTTTAACCTTTACTTGGAGCATTTATTCCAATCGCCATCCATTCACAAAACGTTTGATCACATCCATTGGTCCCTTGAGGTTTTGAGTTTCGATCGGACACAACAGCTTCCCACGCACAGCGTGTGTATCTCATGCCACACATCTGTTAGTGTTGTAATGTTCCATCCCTGCTTCGTTTTCTTTCTGAAAGATTAGCGTAAGGTATTTTCAGACTGTTCTCAATGTAATATTGTTGTTTGTCGGGTATTATTTCCACACTCGTGTTATGTACACCCATTTACAACATCCAATATCATGGTCCCTAGTGGTCAGTGCTCTCAGCATAGTGATGATAGTTTGGTACCGATATTGTTCTGAAGGCGTTTTTGCGACATCGTGACATTCAGCGTTATCGCATCATCATGTAGTCAAATTAGTTCTGATATCATTCCATCATTTCAAGTCAATATAACTTTCAAAAACAACTGAATACCAGCATTGTCCCAATTTACATACATAACATGGCCAGTTTAAGGTAACCGCAACCTATGGCGATCAAAAATTCCTACTGGATAAGTACAAAGGATAGGGGTTAGTTAGTTAGTTAGTTAGTTAGGGGTTAGACAGGAAAGTTCCTTTCAAACCAATCATCAGAAACACATCATCATTTTTATTGATATACTGGGTATTGATATACTCTATATGACAAAAGATGGACTACTCTTTTTTTTTTTTTTTTTAATAGTTACTAAATTCGTTTCACCAAACATGTAAAGTTTCAGCTTGACACTGGAGGCTCCTTCCGTAACCTGTACATTTCTGTATGCACTGAACTCTCCAGGTTACACAAGGCTATATCCTGCGCTGGTGATTTCCATTGCAAATGTTCCCCGACTCGAGGAAAGCCCGTCACTGAATGTTCTATTTGAATATTGGGAACTAAAAGCGTAAATACGGACGTGCTCAAATGTTCCGCACCTGTCATTTGTCTTCTTTTTTTTTGTTTTGTTTTGCTTATTTGTCATCTTTGTCCAACCAGTTCAACCTGCATGTACTGCATGTTTGCGTGTGTGTGGGTGTGTGTGTGTATCTAAGGGTGGGTGGGCCTTAAGAGTTTGGCTCAGAGTTGCTATGACATCATGATACCGCTGGTACCACACATATTATATAGAGTTTTGTACATGGAATGCTCTCAGGCTCGGTTCTTCAGAGCACAAACCATTACAACATGAGATGCAACATGTACAAGATGTAGGCATGCACTTTTACACATCGTATAACTATTACGTTTGGAAGACTGACTTTTCTTTCCATTAAAATCTGAATCCCTCAGCAGCTATAAACACCACACAGCCATGCGGATAACTAGTGTTGATCGGCCCGTTGTCATGACGACTTAAGTGACGCGCCCTCCCAACCCCTGACATCAGTGTTTCACGGTTTCTTTGTCCCGATCCAACAACTTAAAAACAGCACCATAAAATATCAGCTCTTGCGCCAGCTTCTTTCTTCTTCTCATCCCGAGCTTGACCTTGTCTTTAGATGATCGTCCAACACACCCGACACCTCTCCTGCTGCCATTTAAATCCTCACTGTATTTGCTCCCCCCTTACACAGATGAATACCAGATCTTTGATATCTTTGATATAGTCACACTGAGGTTCATTATTTTAGAGGTGGTTCAGTGTGTTTCCACAAATTTTAACACAAAACAAAGTGGTGTCGGAATTAAAGAGAAATCTGTGGCAACTAAAATTAGACCTCGTGTAATAACATGCAAACCCATAGATGATGCAATCAGAAAATACCCACTGCTTATGACACACACGTCAATGTTTCGTGTTTAGCTTTAACAAAATCCCCTGAAGATTGAGACACACTTTGATTAGATCACAAGTAGACCTATAAATAGGGGAAGTTTGGGCCAGATGGTAGACGTCACGGCGGCTTAATGGTTAGTGGTTAATTGGAATAAATAAATAAATAAATAAATAAATAAATACAATGGTCCCCATTGGCCTCCACGGTCCCTAGTTGGACTACAGAGGTTCTAGATGGATGGATCGATGGGCCTAATGTTGGCACACTGGTGCATTGGGTTATTACATCATGGCTCCCCAGGTTTGATCCTGAGCTCAGGTCAATGTGTCTGTCTGCATGGGTTTCCTCTGGGTTCTCTGGTTTCTTCCTAAAAACTATGTGGGAATATGCATGTGCACGGTCCTTTCCAGCAGACTGGCATCCCAACCCATCGATCCAAGCATTCACCAATATTATAACAAGAGCTGTGTGAGATCATCGATTATGAAATGTAATCAATCTTCATTTAATCATTTCGACGAATTAGTTTTTAATTCAGACTCAATTAATATTTTTTAAATTACAAATTGTATATGGTTAAATGGTCAAAAGGTTTTTGCAGACAATAGAAACCACACACATCTTATGCAAATACTCGCATTTTGCAAGAATATCGCTTCTTCTTCTTTTGAGTCTATGGGTGGTTGATGCAATAGCGCCACCTACCGGAAAGGAGTATGAAGCAGAAAATTGGCAGGGAGGGAAAAAAAGGTTATCGCTTTGTGCAAAATATATATATTTTTTTATTGCAGTCAAGTTAATAAGAGTAATTTGTTATTTTATGCAATGAAATTGCTATATAAAAATCAAGATTTCGATTTATTCTTCAAAACCTGCTGGATCCGGCCGGGCAATTCTCTGGTGTCACTCACTCGATCCATGCATGCTTGATTGTTTTCTGTTCTCAATTCATTTGCCAATTCCCGAGGTGAAGGCATTTTTGTTCACACCCCTTCCGGTGGTTTCAGAACGTAAGACCTGCCACATACACATTTATTTGTGTATTTTCCATGCAAAACTAAAACAGCTGATTCTAATTAGTACAACTGATTCAGCTCCATTTATAAGCACGTTAAACTTATTAGAATCATCCATGCCGGATAAAATTTTTTCAGCAGACCAGGGATTAAAATCATTGCCAAATAATGATTTGATATATATATATATTTTTTTTTTGCATAGAATAACCGAACATGAGAAATTAGGTATGAAGAGAAATTAGTTGATATGCGTCTCTGGCTAATCAGAGACAAATCTAACAAGTGTAAATGCATGTCTCATGGATCTGTCCATTATAATACTAACATGTGCTTTTTTGTCTCCTTTCTCTCTCTCTCTCTCTGATAGAAATGGTTCAAGATGCGTACCGCTCAGTGGAGACAATCAGAGGGACTTCCTCCTCAACCGGGATCAGTCAAAGACTGAAGACTGAAGCAAGACCCTGCCCATCTCCATTCATCCATCATGTCGCTAATCCTCTTTATCCGTCACCCTTCTTTCCATCTGCCGTGTATGTGTCAAGGCTCCTGCTTTCTTACTCTTATGTTCTTTATTGTTGAATTTATACTATATTTGTTGGCTGTATGTAAAGTAAAAGTATATTACACACACAAATGTCAGGTTTACAAGAAATAAATGTATATATGGCTATGAGTGAATGTTATCCTGTCTGTTCTCATTTAACTATATAGTTACTTATGTTATAGCAGCTATAAACAGTGGTTACGTCACCTCTCGCGCTCTCTCATCGTCCCTGCTTAGATCGATAAGAAAATGAAACAGTTTTTACATAAAGTTTCCCTATTATCAAAGGTTACAAAGGTAAGAAAAGTTATATGGGTTAAAGGTAACAATCAAGAAGATAAGAGAGCTGTGATGATGTAATGGGTTCATGTCGGCAGTACAGTATTATAGATTCTGTACAATTTGGAAAAGAACGACCCGAATATGCAAATCAGTGTTTTGCTTGAATAGGCCTTTTAAGCTGATGTGTTTCCGCTGTGATGAATGAGAGTCTGTCATGAAAGAACATCATGCAAAGAGGCTCGGTCAGATCCCGCATGAATCACTTTCAGTAAGTTCTTCTGGCGGATCAGCAAACAATGGTTGAATATAAAGAATGGAAAAAAGAAAGAAGAGTCAAGTCTTTATGGTTTTATATATTCATCTCTGCATAGCATTTCCTGTTTACAGCAAGGGCTTACTGACAGTCAAATGTTTTCATCCTGCTTAAAAATGATGTGAAACTAGAAAACTGAACCTGTGAGGAGAGGACCATGTGTATCAGTGGTGTTACTTACAGTACATCTCTTCAGTAAGGCTCGACTGTCCTGTAACCAAATATCGTCCCAAGTGGTTTCCATTCTGTCAATTTAGTTTTAAGAACTTCATTATATTGACAATAAGAGACATTATTATTATTATTATTATTATTATTATTATATGGAATTCATGGGTGGGCCAGAAAATGTTGATCATCAGCTGGTCATTGGTTTAGTCATTGTAACTGGGAACAAAGGAGATCACTGGTCATTGGGGATAATGGTGAGCATAGATTGGTCATTGGGAACAATAGACAGTGATCAGTGATTGGTCAATGAGAAAAAAAGTGATTAGGGATTGGGCATTAAGAACAGTAGTAATTAATCAATGAGAAGATCAGAGACCAGGAATTGACAAATGGGAATAAATCCTCGCAGGAATTGGGTGATGGGGTTTGGCTTTTGAAACAATGATCATCATCAACTTGTCATTGGGAATGCTGGAAATCAGGGATTGGTCATTGGGAACAATAGAAACCAGGGATTGGTCATTGGGAAGAATGGTAACCAGGGATTGGTCATTTGAAACAATGATCATCATCAACTTGTCATTGGGAATGATGGAAATCAGGGATTGGTCATTGGGAACAATAGAAACCAGGGATTGGTCATTGGGAACAATAGAAATCAGGGATTGGTCATTGGGAACAATGGAAACCAGGCATTGGTCATTGGGAACAATGGAAACCAGGGATTGGTCATTTGAAACAATGATCATCATCAACTTGTCATTGGGAATGATGGAAATCAGGGATTGGTCATTGGGAACAATAGAAACCAGGGATTGGTCATTGGGAACAATAGAAATCAGGGATTGGTCATTGGGAACAATGGAAACCAGGCATTGGTCATTGGGAACAATGGAAACCAGGGATTGGTCATTTGAAACAATGATCATCATCAACTTGTCATTGGGAATGATGGAAATCAGGGATTGATCATTGGGAAGAATGGTGATCATCAATTGGTCATTGAGAACAATAGAGATCAAGGTTTGGTCATTTAGAACAGTGGTGATCAGCAATTGGTCCATGCAAAAAATAGTGACCAGGGAAAGGTCATTCCGAACAATAGTGCTTAGTGATTGGTCTTTGCAAATACTAGTGATCATTGATTAGTGGTTTGGATTATTGACTCAATTAAAAACTGTCTTTAAAGTTGACTGAGCTTTAAAGGTAATGAGTCAAACTTGCTCGCTCTACCCCATAACCTCCTGATAAAAAACGTGAGAAGAGTTGCTAAACTGACGAGCACACGCTAATGAAAGGATGTGACGAGCAATTGTAATCAGTAAGTGGTAACTGGAAACAATAACGACTATTCTCTGCTCATATATGAGAGCCAGTTCTCAATATTCATCTTAAAGTACCGAGTGAAAGAGTCAAGTCTTTCACAAACAGCAAACTAATTGGGTGTGTATATGTGTGTTTTGATTAGAGTTAATGGCTGTCAGAATGGACGCACACCCACTTAGAAAAATAAACATGTTGAGCTGAAAGCAAATGCTGTGCTCTCTAAAACCTGGCACTCAAATACTGTATACACACACGCACACACACACACACACACACACACACACACAGACATGGAAAATATAACAGTTCAGCACTTCTAAGCTACCAGCATAAATAAACAATGAGTCTATCCGTCACACTTGTCTTTAATATTAGGATGTGAATTAGAGCCTCTAGTGGGTGATAAAGGAGTGTGTGGAGTGTGTAAGAACAGATTGGATCTCCATCCAGCACTCGACTGGGCAGTATACACACTGTGAGAATTGAGTGTTGCCACAACGACTAGACAAATACATGTGGAACCTATCAGCGAGGATGAATGAGAGACAGAGAGATCCGGATGTCAGAGAGCCAGCTGGATGCAGATCCTTCCCTCTCTCTCTCTCTCTCTGTCTCTCTCTGTCTCTCTGTCTCAGTTCCAGGAGGAGACGCGTCTCGTCTTAGTGATCTGAAAGCTGATCAGCGGTGTAACTCGGACCAGTTCGTTCTGCACAGCGTGTCTTTGTTCGAATGTCTGTAGTCAGCAGATGATAGCATTTGGTCTGTATTTGCAGTCAGTTGCTTGACTATAAAACAATGCCTGGATGTGGACTAATTTATTCATCATACCTCTGTTCTTCTTAATACACAACAAACCACAGGAGTAACACGAGATCCGTCGCTTGTAGCTCGTAGTAAACCCCTCTGCTATGACATGTCGGTGCAAATTAGAATTAGAATTCCTTGTTCCACACATCACGTAGTGCCCTTGAGCAGGGGTTAGAGAGTCATTTGGAATTCAGCCTTGTGTTATGAGCTAGTTAGCTTTGTAGCTGTAAGCAAAAGAAAATTGATAGTTCAGAGAACAACCTAGAAGCAATTATTAAAGAGTCTATTTGTTTTTTCTTAAGATGACGTAGCGTTATCAGATGTGTTTTTCTGCAGAAATTGCTTCCTCTGCTCCTCTGCTATGCCATGTGGGTGTGGCCACTGCACTTTTGACAGGATCTAGCAAATAATGCATACATATGGTGTCTTGCATAAGTATTTGCCCCTTAAGCAAGCAATCAAGGGAAACTCAGGCTCGCGGGGGCCTGGAGCCTATCCCAGGAGGGCACAAGGCGGGGTACACCCTGGACAGGTTGCCAATCCATCACAGAGCACACACCCACATACACAAACTCACTCACTCATTCACACACAATGGGCAATTTGGGAACGCCAATTAGCATAATCTGAACGTCCTTGGATTGTGGGAGGAAACAGGAGTACCCGGAGGAAACCCACCAAGCACATGGAGAACTTACAAACTCCATGGACACAGAGACGGGAATCCAGCCTGGCCGGGATCGAACCCGGACCCTGGCGGACTGGAGAAGCTGTTCAGGGGAACATAACGCTTGGAGATTGTTTAAAAAAAAAACAACAAAAAAAACATCTACTGCAAACCCTAAATATCATCCTGAGAACACCACGCGTGCTATGAAGCATGGTAGTGGTAGCGCCACATTGAACATTACCCATGGCTTTTTGATTCCTACAGTACCTCTAACGTTTGCTAGGTGGTTCAGCCTCAGGCAGAGTCACTGGAGTACCACATTTTTTCCATTCAACTTTTGTTCAAAATGGATTTTAAGGTCCTGACTTTACAGTATTTTGAGTTAGACCTTAAAAGTACCTATGCTAAACTAAGCTGATCACAGCTAACAATCATCTGCCTGATTTTTGCTCATTTTTGATAGTTGTTATCACTGTTGAGTCGCACCTCCAGGGTTGGGGGTTCTCTTGGATTTGCTCCCAAACGTTGCTCACAGTGTACAATTGACTCATAACATTCCAGGTGTACTCTGCCCTAAGTTCACTGGGATCGGCTCCAAGTCCTGGACATGGAGATTTTTCTATATCCTTCTACCCAGAGGTGAAAGGTTACTTTTAATTCAATATGCATGTACTGTATTTCATGTATCTGTACTTCACCCGAGTAGTTTGATCAGTGTATACTTTTTACTTTGATGCTGCTGCATCTTACAAAAAACATCACTATATCTCAACATACGTAGCATCGTGTTACTTAACCAAAGTGTTTTTTTAGTATTTGAAATGGGAATATCTGCTGACTGTTATGCGTAATTGCATGATTTACCTTCCCGCCGTAAAATGCTTAATCATGATAAAGATCAGAGATTATTAGAGACAGAATAAACTGCATGTCCACAACAGTAGAGAGAGAGAGAGACAGAGAGAGAGAGAGAGAGAGAGAGAGAGAAAAACTTTTTTTCTATGACATAAAGGCTTCTATGTGCTACAGTTCTACAGTTCCACAAGTACATTTGAAAGTGGATACTTTTGTACTTTTACTCAAATAGAATTCTGAATGAAGGACTTCTAGTTGTAATTAAATTATCTTTTTCCTAGAGTATCTATACTTTTACTCAATTAAAACATTTGTGTACTTTGCCCATCACTGTCTGCACCAAAAAACTCACTCACTCACTCACTCATCATCATCTATACCGCTTACTCCTGTACTCAGGGTCACGGGGGCCTGGAGCCTATCCCAGGAGACTTGGGGCACATGGCAGGGTACACCCTGGACAGGGTGCCAATCCATCGCAGGGCACAGACATACACACATACACTCACTCATTCACACACTATGGGCAATTTGGAAACGCCAATTAGCCTAACCTACATGTCTTTGGACTGTGGGAGGAAACCGGAGTACGCGGGGGAAACCCACCAAGCACGGGGAGAACATGCAAACTCCATGCACACACATGCAAAAACTACTATTCAATTATTTACAATCATCTGTGCACATTGTAATGTTTCCTGATCTTTGTTTTCACTGAGTTATGTCACATTTTTCTGTCCTGATGTCACAATCTGCTAAGAGAATGATATCACAATGTAGCTATGAAGCTACGTGCTACTATGTGATCACACACCCATACAGTCACACCCACACAGAGTGGATCAGTGATTATAAGAATTGTGGCTTGATTCAGTTTAACTTCCTAATGGCTCAGTACCAGCTTTTTTTCTTCTTCAGTAAATCCAGTGTTAAATCATAGACATAGCTATTCTTTGTATTATACTTCACTCTTTTCAAACGTATCTTGTGTGCTTTTAAGCTGTTAAAATTGCCCACTATTGGTTGTTAATGAACAGTTTCACCTCAGCACCTGTTAAAATAATTAATTTTGGCTGCATGCTCTTTTATTTTTTATTGCCCGCTTTTTTGTTGTATAGTCATTTTATAAATCACTGCCAGTCACTCAGATGTAAAATTAAAGTTTTGTAAGCATTAAACAAAATGCAAAAGAAGCTCTGGAAGTGATTTAACAGTATGCTGACCCCTAGTGTTTTCAAAAGTAAATGGCAAGTGCGTTCTAATTAGGTTTTGCAAAAGTTTGTACACCCCCTTTGCATGGGAAACCATGCATCTACAAAATCTATGTTCTTTTGTGTGCATTGTGTTTAATGAAAACCTCTTACAAAAGACATTTTTGATGAAATGTTTAGAAAGTCAATAGACAGTCTCCATTCATCCATCTAGGAACCTCCGTAGTCCAACGAGGGACCGTGGAGGCTAATTTGAGAGCACCACTTATCCTAATCTACATGTTTTTGGACTGTGGGAAGAAACACAACCAAGCACTGGGAGAACATACAAACTCCACACACAGACCCGAGGTGGGAATTGAACCAGGAGCATGGAGGAACGTGGCTACAATGAAAACCACCACGCCACCTATAGACAGTCTACACAAGAGGTACTGTATTTCAAACGTCATAAAATTTAACACAGGATAAAATGAGTACCTAGAGTCATTGGTACTGCTTTTAGCACTAAAACAAATAGAAGAAAATAATGTTACACTACAATGAAACAATGCTATGACTATGAGGTAAATCACAAAATTATGTGGAAAAAAAGAACTGCTTTGGGAATTTCCTAAATAATCTAAAACAAATAGTAATAAAACTGAAAAAAGGCGAAATAATTTTGTTTGGAAGAAAATGATCGTTAATTTTCTACAATAGCGACTCTGACACAATTTGTATCGTGGATTTTCCGTAAATGGATTATTTTAACAAAAGTGTGTAACTGTTGATTTTCCAAGCATTTTTGAAAAGAGTCTCCAGTGTGAGTGATTTATATTAAATGTAGCGATAAAGAGGACAACAATGTACGTTTTGTAATAAATTTACATTCATTTTAGTGCTGACAAATTGCTATAGTTTGAGAGGAATAAAACGCTTCACTTTGGTTACATTTGACCTTATATGACATAATCTCCAACAGATTGATTTATCATTTTAAATACAGGGACTCTCCAACTTACAAAGTAGTTCCGTTCCGGGAGCATGTAAGTCTCATTTGTTCTCGTGAGTCTCATACGCCTTTGACATGAATGTACAATACAAAGCTCATCGATCCACTTGAGTAAATGTGTCCCCTTCCCCCACACTGCCATCATGAGGCCAAAAATGCGCCTAAGGAAATTAATCTCACATGTCAAATATAACAGTGCTGTTATGCGCCTTTAAATCACGAGGGGAATCCCGGACGCCATTTTGTCTCGGAGCTGTTTTCCACTGTATTGGACTGTGAACTTTGTTTTGTTGAGGATTATTCATCAGGACAGCTTTACAGCACAGACATATCACACTAGAGGAGGAGGGAGTGCACGGCTTTAGCTTTGGATTTCCTGCACAACAGCATGGCCCTGAGTGTGATACTGCTTTTATACAACAAACAACTCACTCCTGGCAAGTCTGTCTCTGTCCACCATTCCTTCTCTGCAGCTGATCCAGAATGCAGCAGAGCATCTTGTTTTTAATCTTCCCAAATTCTCCCACCTCACCCCACTTCTGCACTGGCTTCCTGTAGCTGCCCGCACCTGATGCTTGCCTACAAAGCTAAAAATGGCCCAGCACCCACTTATCTCTCAGCTCTAATCACACCATGCACCGCACCATGTCCCCTCCGATCCTCCAGCACTGCTCGGCTTGTCCCAGCATCTCTCAGGGATCGTGGAAGGCATTCATCCAGACTCTTTTCTGTTCTGGCACCTAGGGGTGGAATGAACTTCCTCAAGATGTCCGTACAGCTGACAACCTTTAAACATTGACTCAAGACGTATCTGTTTCTTCAATACTTGGACTAACCGCCCCATTAAAAAAATAAAATAAAATAAAAAACTTCCCACTATGTTTGACTGATGGTAACTATGTAGGTTACTTAGTAACCTAGTAACCCTTGGTGTAAGTATCTATCCAATGATGGAAACTTGAAAGCACTTTTTGTAAGAGCGTCTGGCACAGTAAGTGCCAGACATCTGGCATATAAATGGTAAACACCATTTATTTAACCAGTTATTTTGCTCTGCTAACATAACCTGGCAGAGCTCATGACCAAGAGTTGGCAATCCAATAGTTAGTTAGTAATCAACAGGGGTGAAAGTAATTTTAAATGTAAATGTAAAATTTAAATGCAATGTTATCAGATGGGTTTTTCTGTGGAAAGTGCTTCCGTTACTGTATGTTTTTGTATGTGGGTTTTGGCAGACAGCTGCTCTTTAATCAGGACTGACAACCATGTAGACCTAATTTCACCCACACTGTGAATAGCAGTTTTAACGGCTATTAGAACACATGTGAATTAGAAGCCTCTCATCTAATCAGGTCACTCGGTCGGAACTAACCGTATAATATTCAGTGTACACCTATGGAAAGCAGTCTACTCTGTAAAGTTTTTACTGTACAGATGATCTGCGCCTGTGTTTTAACATTTTTTCCCCACACACTCTTTCCCTCCATTCTTTTTGTGTAACCAGAATGATAGCTGTATGAACTGATATGAAAAACACACTCTGACACACAGAAAAGTGAACATTCTCCTGTTTTCTGGCTGGAGTTTACTGTCCTGGCATTTCACTTAAAACAACACAACCTTTCCAATTTCAAATCGAACCGTTCCAAGGTAATGTCTGAGGTTCGCAGATAGCAAAAACAGAAAAACAGAAAGAAAGAAAAAAAACCCATAGAAACTTTTCTCCATGTTTCTTAGTGTGGTCATTTAATCAGTCCATGTGTTATACTTGTTTATTTTTTCTTACTCTCTGTTGTGTGCTCCTGATCCATGATATATAATAGTCATATCCGGGTATGTGATTATGAGGTCTCTGTCTCTTTATAGCTTATTTCAGGGAGGGGAGTAGCTCTTTGGGACGGAGAGCTCTCTCACACGGGCGCTCGCTGTGGCTTTCCTCGCTCCTCTAGACACCTGGTTGTAAAAAGAAAGTCCCTTATGAATAGATTAATATTAATGCGAAGATTTGTCTCATTTTCCAAACTAGATACAGAACAAATCATTCGACTTCTGAAAGCAATTTAAGGTTATGGTAAATCCAGCTAGAATGAAGACAAAAAGAAAACATTTTCGTGTCTAACATTCATGGCAGAGTTTTGAGATGTATGTGGAGTACATTGTAAAGTTTAAATCACATGTTTTATGACATATAAAATTCATAGCAAATATTGAACAGAAAGTAATACAACATAATACGTTTAACAAATAAAACTTTTTAGGATAAAAGTAATGGAACCCTAAAAAAATCAGGACGAGTCAGTGTGTGTCTATAGTCGATGATGAACTGCAGTGGCTGAGCTGTGTTATTGGAAGATTTTTACCTGTTTGTCATCATTTTGCATTTTAAGGTTTTAGCCTTTTATGGATTATTTAACTAGTACTATAATGCAAATCAGCTTAGCCTTAAACAATCTTAGGAGATGGCGAACATTATTATTATTATTATTATTATTATTATTATTATATTATTATTAGTGTTAGGTTTGGAACACAACTACTGTAAATGATTGTTCTGACTAAATAAACCCTGCCACTTTAGCACTATATTGTGTACATGCACACAACAGCATGTTTCTTTCAATTTTTATTAATTTCTCGCACCGCAAGAGGCAAAGTGCTAATGTTTATGAATAAAAATCTAAATGTATATCTGATTACCACGGACAATAACTTCGACATGTTCCTCATAAAAATAAAAAAAAAATTAAAAAAACACACAGAATACTAGTCAAAAGTTTGGACACACCTTCTAATTCCATGGTCTTTCCTAATTTTTATATCTTTCTACCCTGTAAAACAATGCTGAACGCGTCCAAAATATGCAATGGTCTTCTTTGAACAGTTGACTGTGAGATGTGTCTGCTACTCCATATCGCCTCTAATCTGAGTTGCTGTTTGTTAATTAGCGATTTCTCAGGCTGGTGACTCTAAATGAACTTCTCCTCTGCAGAGGTGCGTTTTGGTCTCGCTTTCCTGGAATAGTCTTCATGAGAGCCAGTTTCATCACACGACTGATTGTTGTTGTTGCTTAATTTTTTAATTCCGGATGTGTTATTTTATAGTTTTGAAACCTCCAGTATTGTTTTATAATGTGGAAAATAAATGACTGATCAAAAACCATTTAATTAGAAGATGTGTCCACATGTTTGACTGGTACTACATATACTGTACTATATATACTGTATATATAAAACCCATCAACTTGAAAAATTCAAGGTCTTGGAATGAGATAAACATGATGGAATGTTTTACCAAAGCCAAGATTTATGGAGTTTTATCCAACTTTCCACCAATTAAGTACTACAGTAAAACTGACCTCTGATTACTTTTGATTTTCCAGAGGGCTTTGTGGGATCCACAGCAATCAGACCCACACCACTGTTTGTTGGTAATGTAACCACAAATTCCTCTCTCTCTCTCTTTCGCAAAAATGTAAAACCCATTTCTGAATAGAGAACTTACACACACAACGCCTTAATTTACAAATACATGTGGCAAAAAAAAATCTTAATACACCAAACTGACATGATTCAACAACTGAGCTTAGACTTGGAGCAATAAAAGTTTTAATTGTAGACTTTTAAATACAAAATACTTGTTCGTAGTCTCTCGCTCACACACACTTACAGGCCTGATGGAGCTCTCAGGACGTCCAAGCTGGTAGAAGAGTTTGTTCTCTCGCAGTCTGGGCACACACAACTGCTCGAGTCTCGGACTCGCCTGAGCTGATTTAGCTGCACATGAAACGCATGTTTCTGTGTTCTACAGTGCACACACACACACACACACACACACACACACACACACACACACACACAGTTTTATGGATTAAACTGCTTTCGTAATCTATTCATCATGATAGGTTTTGTGTGTGTGTGTGTGTGTGTGTGAGACCTGGCGGTTGCTCTTGAACTCAGGGTGTATGTGTCTGGGCTGAGAAAGCTGGAGGATTCGAGGAGAGGCGACAGCTGTGCGGACTGCAGAGCTGATGTGCCACACAGGGCAGCTGTGCTCACATCGGTTTGTGTGAGGGGGACTACTCGCGCGCGCGCACACACACACACACACACACAGACACAAGAATAATTGTCACAGTTTAAGCAAATCTTAGTAAATCATGACTAAACTGAATTGATTTTAAATCTGACACAATTGGTCATTTATAATGATATAACACATAATTGGTGATTTATTAATGACTATTAATTGGTGATTAATTAATGACTATTAACAGTTGCATCATTCTGAATGTCATGTGTGTATATTACTGTAGATATTCCCATAGACTGGTGAATCATATCTCAATGTTTGATTCATTAAAAAAAAAAAAAAATTATAAAAACTCAGGAGCCATCATGGCTCTCCTCTGTATCACACACCGACTCCCACACAAGTCACGGGCTTCCTCTGTGACCTCATACCTGACCACCCTGAAGCTCCTGCGACGATAATTTGGAGCTGCCAAGCGCGTGACACTTTCATATTGAGCGGTACTGGAAGGAAGCCACGCCCCCTTCTTCTTTTCTTCCTCAGCCTCCGCGCGCCTTTTCCTAAACAAAATGAAATACAAAAAGCGCGTGAGGGCGAGAAGATGTCGCTAATCGGAAAGCTAATCATTATGGAACGCCAAAAAGGGTCAGATTTGCCCATAAAACAATTGTTTTAGTTTTATTACAGCGTAAATAAACGTCTTTTTGTCCAATGTGAAATTGGAAATTGTATTTAAATTGTTGTAATTTTACGCTGTTTAAAAGCACGTTTAAATATCTAAAATACTGAAGGGAAAATCGAGAATGATAACATACTAATGGCAGACCACAACTGGGAGGAAAAGACATTATACACTTATAGCAACATTAGCACTGTTGGTGGACACCAGTAAAAAGCTGCGGTTTTGTTATTAAATTCATTGCCCATGTTTGACTTGTCCAAGCAGTTCTAACAATTACAGTATGATGGTAAGATAACAACAATATCAGCAGCGCAGTGGCTTGGTGGTTAGCACTGTCGACTTGCACCTCCAGGGTTCGGTGTTCAGTTCCCACCTTGGGGTCTGTGTGCATGGAGTGTGCATGTACTCCCCGATACTCTGGTTTCCTCCCACAGTCCAAAGACAGGCAGATTAGGCCAACTGGCGTTCCCAAATTGCCCGTAGTGTGTGAATGAGTGAGTGTGTGTGTGTGTGCCCTGCAATTAATTGGCATCACCTCCAGGGTGTACCCCACATCACAGTTTCTTTGGATAGGCTTCAGGCCGTTCGCGGCCCTGTATACAGGATAAAGCGGTATTGATGATGAGTGAGTGAGTGAACAATAATATCTTACGAGGGCATTGTTGGTTTAGTGGTAGGTTTCTCGCCTACTGCAGAAGGCCAGTTTAAATTCCCATACAATACGCAAACCCCCAGCCACTGGATGCAGTGATGGTTTCAAGCCCTGATAAAATGGGATGGTTGCTTCAGGAAGGACACCTGTCATAAAACCTGTGCCAAGTTGTGTGCGGATCTGATGGTCCTCTGTGGCAACCCCATGATAAGGGCAGCCGAAAGCCCAACGACAATATCATCTTATGACAAATTCAAATTCAAATTCAAATTTTATTTGTCACATACACAGTCATACACAGTACGATATGCAGTGAAATGCTTATACGACCGCTCCGTGACCTTAAATAATTTTTACAAAAGGAACCTATAAAACAGATTCCAACAAAGTTACAAAATATATATATATATACATAAAATCTGAAGTATATACTATAGTCTGTGAAGAAACTTGAGGTAGTTTTTTAATGAGATGAGGGGGGTGTGAAAAGAAGTCCTCTTTTCACACCCCCCTTTCCAAATTCTTGGAAAAAGTGAAAAAATATATATAAAAACACACAGAAAACTTGTCAAAAGTTTGCACACACCTTCTAATTCCTTGGTCTTTCCTAATTTTTATTTCTTTCTACACTGTAAAACAATTCTGAAGCCGTCCAAAATATGCAATGGTCTCCTTTGAACAGTTGATATTGAGATGTGTCTGCTATTCCATAACGGCTCTAATCTGAGGTGCTGTTTGTTAATTGGTGATTTCTGAATGAACTTAGCCTTCAAGTTTTGATCTTGCTTTCCGGGAATGGTCTTCATGAGAGCCAGTTTCATCATGGAGCTTAGTGGGTTTTGCAAATGGACCCGTCAGTGCTGTTCTTGCAAGAACTGTTCCAGAATGGCTGGCCTTCATGTGTTAAAATAACAACTGATTGTTGTTGTTGTTGCTTAATTTTCTAATTCTGTATGTGTTATTTTATAGTTTTGAAATTTCCAGTATTGTTCTAGAAGGCAGAAAATAAATCACCTAACAAAAACCATTTAATTAGAAGATGTGTCCAAATGTTTGTCTGGTACTCTCTCTCTCTCTCTCTCTCTCTCTCTCTCTCTCTATATATATATATATATATATATATATATATATATATATATATATATACACTCTCGCAGTTTGGGCACTTTGATTGGCCATTTGATTGGAGCTAAACTGAGAGAATGTTGCTAAAAAGAATGGATCTTTATAGTGCAATAGTTTAAACTACCCCCTTCTTTTTCTTAACTAATTAATTGATTGATTAAATAATTAATTAAAAGAAGATTTGTTGCCAAAAAACACATGCGTCATGTATGATTTATATGATTGTGTTTTATACATTATCAAAACACTGATTTATCACTGGGCATCACAGTAAATTCAATTCAATCAATTCAATTTTATTTGTACAGCTTTACACAATCAAAATATTTTTTTTTAATATATAAGTAGATTTTAGTTTTGTGCATCTTTAGATCAAATCGTACCTGAGGTTAAGTTGTATGATGTACGTCCTTACTGAATTTTGCACCTACCTAAGCATTTCCTCACGGAGGGCAGAGAAATCTTTTTTGGGTTGCGCCAGAGCTAGAATCCTTGATGTCGGTACGGCTTGTAACGCGGACCAAGACGGCGACCATATTGTCTCCTGGTTTCCCCAATTCACCTTTCTATAGTGTGCATGACAATTTACTAAGGATAACTTAATGCCCTGAATGAAATACAAAACTAGAAAAGTTATGCATTTTTTTGTCCTCACACATATACACAGAAAATAAAAACTATAGATTGTCATTTGTCTTACCTACATACAAGTAATATCAAGGTCAATATCTGTATGAAGCTTTAAAATACTTACACGGGTGTTGTGAGCCAAACCGTTTTAGATTCTCGGGGACGAGCAAGTTGCAGGATTCTGAAAAATTAAATCAATGTCCAACAACAGACAACATTACAGTACATGCTCAGGAATTATGAGCATACCTTCTTTACCTGGGTGATGGATTTGACCTGAAATGCCCTGTAAAAAAACAAAAAAAAAAACAATATTATAAGAAAAAATTGTATATGTTAAATATTCTTGTACATTAAGAATATATTAGTTATCAAATAAACCGAGACATTACTTGTGTTCGGAGACGCCATGCTGATCAGGTGGCTGAATCACCGAGCGGAACTCTCAGCCGTTTCCACGGCACTCGTTACCTGAGCTACAGGTCTCACATGTCTTAGCACAGATACAGTAGCATGGAATTACAAAAGCAGGCTGTGGTATCATTTAAGTCTCTGTGATGAAGGGGAAACCTGAGCTTGACGATCAATCAGGAAGGGTTGCAACGAAATCAGAACACAATTTCATCCCACAGGAAAAAGAAGTATGTATGATAAACATTGTAAGCAATAAAATACTGTAGGAAAATAAACCTGTGACAATGTGGTGTAATTTGTCCCAAATCAGCCTTGCTCCAAAGTTAATTATTTTACAGTTGCAGCATGTCCAGAAGTGTGTTTTTTTTCTTTTCTTATCCCAACCAGCAACTATCCAATCGCTTTTTAAGGATTTTTATGTGTTACATTTGAGATGAAAATGGAAGCTTGTGTTGGAGATGTCAGACATCCATCAACTAAGCATTTCGTACATCAACTAAGTAAAAAACCTGGACTCTTACTATTCTAAGAAATCATGCATGGATCCAAGTACACTTGTTTGGGTACACCAGTCTGGTCTATTTACACAAAGTGAACACGACGTACCATGCACTGGGTCTACTTTAGAAAGGCGGTCTGAAGCACGGCATGCTGTACTCAGGTATGGTGCGAATCAGATATGAAAGCTATCCGTACCAGAAGCGTGAATTGGACTGTTTAGAATGTGACTTAGTGATCAACACTTGTTTCCTTTGAAACCTGCATATATGTGGAGCACATGCTGATCTCATCTCTTGCTACCATAACTGATTAAATAAGAAGTCAGGCCAGAGGCCACGTTTTCTCCAAAATATGAATAATATTAGGTTAACTAACTTGTACTGTTCTTTGTCTTTATTGGTGCATACTGCCACCTACTGTATCGCAGGGACTGTTGCTATACAAGTGCACTCAGGTACAGAAAGGTATTACATGTGAATGTTTTTTTTTCCCCCCTGATTTTCTCCCTAATTTAGTCACGTCCAATTCCTCCCCGTCACTAGGGGGCTCCCACATTAAAGCTACTACTCCTGCTCAGTTGGGAGGGCCGAAGACAATAATATGTTTTCGATCTTTCCGAACTGCTCACTCACGCACTGATAGGAGCAGCGTAACACACTCGGAGAACAGCGCTATCCGCTCCTTCCACTTGCGTGAGCTCACAGGCCCCCATGATTGGCTGTAGAGCCGTGATTAAGATGGGAGCACTAAGTACACCTCATCCCTCCCATCCGAGAGACCTCGGCCAATCAGCTCTCTCTGGGCCTCCGGCTGCATCACCCGGGAAACTCAGGCTCTCTGGATGATACACCCATGTGAATGTCGATTGTGAAATAAGAACAAAACATTTTAAAAACAGGAACATGCTGATATCAAAAGATAAACAGCTATAGAGAGCCATAACGACTCATCTGTTTAATTTTTGGCTGTGTCACAGGACTGCAGTCTTGATTACGTTTCCCTGTTCCCTGATTATGTTTCACGATTAACAAAATACTTTTTTAAACGAGTGTGATGATTTAACCACATGGTTTGCTTGACGCTAAACTGGGGGGTTTAAAACGCGGACTTCATGCCACTACATCGACTTTTCTAATCGGGTTATTTTGTACATTTCATTTTCATGTCTTTGATCCATGATAATATTTTTAACTAATGATTAAAAAGTGAAATGTTGGTAATGACAATAAAAAAGCAGCATCATCCATGTGAACATTTTTATTGGATACTTGCATAGTTTTTAAACAAATATATTGATTTAAAAAGCTAACACAAAGTACCAAACATCTATAAAATTTACAACAATATAACAACCGCATCCATGTTAACCACAGATACATCCATAACAGTCTTTACAGTATTAAACATGGTGATCAGCAACGTGCAGTGGTTATACAAGAACATTCAAGCAACACTGCATGAGCGCAAAACCAACTAAAATAAAAGCACTCGAATAAGTGTTTCTTAAGTTTTATTTAAATACTGATGTAACAATCAGTAACCCGTAACCTCGAACAAACAGGCTTAGTGCCTTTTGCTTAAGGAATGCCTTTGGTTTAGCAATACAAGCCCTGATATCTTAATCTTAGTTAAAAAACATGTAACCATTAAGCACCATTGTTGAGGCTGATATTAGCCAGTCAGATGCGGCGCTGGTACTCTGATAGTCAGTTACTGTTCATCATGTCGAGGATGAGGGTGTAAGCGTCCTGTACGCTGGTATCGGGCGAGCCTTTTTGGACTTGCGTGCCCAAAACACACAGCTTACGACCATCGCAATCGGACCCCAACGCCATCGACTCGTACAGCTCGGTCACCCCAGACGCACCCGGGAGGTCCTGAGTGGTATAGACAGAGACAAATAGAGCTCAGGATGTTATTCAGGACAAAACACAAATACTACTTGTGTTTGCAATAGCAGTGCATTTTGAAGGTCTTTTATTACTATAATACTAACAACAACAACAGCAACAACAACAACAATCAGAAGAGGAGTATATATTTTGCTATTATCTGGTTTCACCTTGACATCATTATTATATAAGGTTCAAATCAAACTGGGACTGGTGATGTAAATTCTGGTAAAGGAGATGTTAAAGCGGTTGGCCTTTACAGAAGAGCTCAAGCAATGAGACAATAAAACATTTGAAAGGTGCAAACATTTTAAAGCAGGCTGTACGTCTGTGAATGAGAGACATCTGTCTGTGTGAACTGTACATACAACCATTCACTAATCCCAATTGCACATTACAGGAACTCGGCTTGAAGTTATTGCCACATCCCCCGTACAGTCCTGTCCTGACCTCGCTCTAGCCATTTCCACATGTTTGGTCTAATAAAGGAGTTCTTGGGAGGCCAATGTTTCAGACAAGAAACAGGAAGTCTGATCATGGCTCTGGTATACTGAGAAAACGCTCTATCTTGATGGTGAAACAATGGGATGCATAAATGAGTGTAGCAGGGGTTTATATAGAGCGTTTTTACTTTTATAACTGTGCACAATCAAAGTCCCGGTTTGACTTGAATAAGCTTAATAGAACCTTACTGAATCTTCTCATATTTAATACACTTTATATTTACCAGCCCAACACTTGAACTGTTGCTCTAGTGAACCTAGTAAACCTTTACCTGTTTATTAGCCAGCAGAACAAGCGGCAGGCACGGGTCAGAGGCCAGAAGCTGGTGCAGGCTGGTTTTAGCCAGAGGAAAACGCGTGCAGTCGGCCGCGTCCAGCACGAACACCAACAGCCGAGCCTTTTCCATATACTTGGGCCAGAACTCTCTGAGCTTCTCCTCACCTCCGACTACACACCATACAGGAAGAGTAAAAAGCAGACATGTGCAGATATAAAAACTAGACATTACATTAACATGCATGCATACG
The DNA here is from genome assembly GCA_013621035.1 of Clarias magur. Classification (NCBI taxonomy): domain Eukaryota; kingdom Metazoa; phylum Chordata; class Actinopteri; order Siluriformes; family Clariidae; genus Clarias; species Clarias magur. The sequence goes on along the minus strand of QNUK01000440.1, from coordinate 377,925 downwards.
ATTGTTGACGAAAGAACAATCGTAAATAACGTTCAATTTGGGATTTTCAATATGATCGAAGACTAAAGATAAACATAAGAATCTTTAATGTGACGGCTGTGGCATATTTGTGGAAAAATAATTAGAATGTTGAGTTTCAGGTTTCTTGGTGCCATGACAAGCTAATATACAACAAACAAATGGAAAGTAAAGAGAATGACTAAGAACTAACTTCACAGACATTCCATCCATGGATTAAAAATAGCTTTTAATAGCATTAACTGTTGTGGTGTAAGAGGAATGGGAAAGCAATCGACCTCTGGGCTGTAATAGCATCGCTCCAGCCTGTCATTAATTATTTTCCTATAACAGAACATTCCTAACTGTTTCCACATTCCTGTTTTAATTCTTATACAATTTAATAAACAAATGTCTTCATCTTTATATTTAACTTGCGCTACCAAGACATTAAGTGACCACACAGGGTATGTACTTTGTGTGCATACTCTCTAAGAAGTCAATGCGCAGCTCCTCTCTGTTGATAGAGACGGCATTGAACCCCTTAGTGGGTGACACTTCCGTCTCTGCCGTGCCTGTCACAAAGCACTGAAGAAGACTTGTCTTGCCTGCGCCATCCAAACCCAACACCAGCACCTGAGAACCTCTTGCTTGTTCCTGCTGCACACACACACACACACACACACACACACACACACACACACACACATATAAAAGCAAAAATATTAAGAATGAACCGATGCTCTATATACTATATACAGTCCTGTCAGAAAGTATTAGAACAGTATTTTTCTGTATTTCTGTATATTTCCTTAATAACTATAAAAACCATGACCAGTCACTGCTGTTACTGTTTATCATGTGAACACTGGCTTTTGGATGGCATTTCATCACAAGGCACCATGTACAGTACATACATATTCACATACTTATTCTCACTTAGGGGCAATGCAGTCTAGTCAAGCCACCTATCAACATAGCCCTATTAAAACCCCCATGCTGATCTTATGCACTTGTGCTCATATCTAATAGCAACATACGACAAGGACGAAAGAACAATTGTAGGAAATAAAACGTCTTGACAAAGTTATTTCATCGCCATGGTGTCTGACTGCCTTCAGTCACAGGATCAGAGAAGCTGAGATTATCTTCTTGTTTTTAGAAACGCTTGCACAATTGACCTCTGCTGATTGCCAGTTACAGTATTTATTGTGATATCCAGTGGGCACAATCATGCTGGAAAACAAAAGGAGCGTCCCCAAAGTGTTGCCAAAACAAAGCAGGAAGCATATATTTTTTCCTAAAACATCACTGTTACCCTTCACTGGAAACAAACGCTGGAACCCTGTCAGAGATATTATTATGTATTGCAGTAGGTTTGGCTCTCTTGGTATGTGCCAAACCCAGATTTATTAGACAACCAGAGCGTTGTGAGTTTGCAGTGTATAATGTTTCGAGATGGCTACAGATCGAGTCAGTTACATATCACGATTCTTTAGTAGAAATGAATAACTCTAAAATGTATATTTTTGTAAAATATTTTTTCATTTTATATACAGTATGTTTGCACTTGTGAGGTAGCACAGTGTCAGTGGGCGGGGCCTGAAGCCTATCCCAGGAGACTCAGTGCACCGGGTGGGGTACATCTCTGACAGGGTGCCAATCCATCGCAGGTGACTCTCAGAAACACACACACACACACACACTAAGGGCAATTAGGGAACCCCAATTGGCCTAATCTGAATGTTTTTGGACAGTGGAAGGAAACTGGTGTACCCTGAGGGAACCCTCCACGCACGGTAACATGCAAACTCCAAACACACAGAGGCGGGAATCGCACCCGGACCCTGGAGATACAAGGCGACAGTGCTAACCGCTAAGCCACCCTTAACCATTAAGCCATACTCAAAACAACCTCAAGCTAAATTTAAAACCAGATCGCATAAAAAGAAGAGCTGTCGAGTAACTGTATGTCTAATCATTTAATTATTTCAGTAATCGATAGATGAGTCGATTAAAAAATAATAGTTAGTTGCAACACTAGTCCAAAAACCTGTAAAAAACAAACAAACAAACAAAACCCATAACTGCGTGAAATAAATGAGACAGTAATATCACAACGCTCCATGGCAACGGGTTTAAAGGTCACAGTGTGCTGACTGCTGATTGGTTAAGGTGTATTCTTTACATTTGAGCAGGTTAGCTAAGCAGTTAGCTAGCACTAGCACCGGATAAACGAGTGAAATGAGTGTGTTGAGGTGAAATATCTCAGACCTGAGAGACAGGGGCGGGAACTTCGCGCGCGCTCTCACTCCTCACTTTGGCCTCGACTAACTTCTCCCGTTTCCTCGCGCTCACACTCGGCTCTGAAGTCGGCGTTTGTGCTTCGCGTTTCTTGTTGCTTCGTAAATTCCAGATAGCATAGGCGACGCCTCCGGTTAGCGCCAGCGCAGCTGCAGCTAACCCAGCGTCTCTCAAACCGGGCATGTTTGGTTAAGGAGTTTGGACTCTGAAAAAAAAAATATATATTAAAAATATTTATAAAAATAACTCTATCCGAGTCACAGCCATGATGAGCCTCCCTCAGGACAGGTAGCGCAGAATCCTGGGGTGCCAGATTGGAGAGATTTCCTCCATTGATTCGGTTGCCAGATTAAATTAAATCTATCCATTATTCTAAAGCAGTACTCTCTCTCTTTCTGTAAAAAAAACACCTATCTGAGGAAACATTTTCTAAAAAAAAAAACATCAGAAAGTGTACATAGTTCCCATGTAGCTTACCTGTAAAAAACTTTTTTCATGGTGTGTGTAGAAAAAGTTTTGCTACATTAAAAAAAAAAAATTAACAATAAACAACAACAAAAAAAAAACCCTACTATTATTATTTTCCCCTTGGGATTTTTTTCAGATTTTCCAGATCAGTAGTGCTTTTGGTGCAAAATAATCAACTACAAAGTGGTCATTTTCTGTGCCTTGCAAGTGTTCATGCCCCTTGAACTTTTCCATGTCTTTTGTTACAACCACACACATACTGTATCTCAGCATACACATTTAATCCATAGGAAATAATGTAAATGCAGACATCCTGTTCCAGCCACCCAAAAATATTATGAAGATTACCAATTTCAAATTCCATATTACCAAACTCATTCCTTAACAAATACTTAAATTAACTTATTATACTTATTAAACTGCAAAACCCACTTTATCCTAAAGATTTTCATTATCCCCCCCCTCCCTCGAAGATCCTTGTATCCTTACTGCACAATGGTACAAGATGAAAAGTCATGCTTCACAGCTCCAGGATCCTGGTTCGATTCGGAGCTTGGTGTACTGAGTTCATGGAGTTTCACTTCCAAAAACATACCAGTTGGTGGACCATCCCCTAAAATTATTTGTTGTGTAAATGTGTACATGTGTGACTTGTACCTGATCCACTTGTAGCAGGACCACATAACCATGGGATCAGTGTCATGAGTGATGTCTAATATATATATGAAGGTCTGAGTCACAAAAGTGACACAGTTGATACATCAAGCTGTACAAAGAAATTTTCTGTTCTCAAGGAAATTTTATTAAGACTTTACACGGGAGCTGGTCATTCTGTTAGATTTACACTTTCAGCCTCCCCTACAACGGAAAAACGGCTGAAGAACACACCTTTCTTGAAATTATAATTACAAGTGATATTTATCAAGGAGTTTGAAAAATAAATATATTTGAATTTGCATAACAGCCTCTTTTTTGTTTGACACAAAATCACTGTCTCTGCATACGGATTTTGCAGGTGAGTCTGTAAAATAAATCGGTTATGAAATATGAATTCAGGCAGTTTTTTTTTTTTGCTCTTACTTCCTTGGAAAACATGGTCATGGAACAAAGAATAAAACCAATGTCCTTTGATAACAGGTATTACAGTCTTCTCTTGGTTATACAAAACGAAATGCAGACCGTTTCATACACACATCTGATCATGATACTTTCCTCACTTAATTATTCATTTTAAAAAGCGGTGTCAATTTAACAGTGGATGTGATTGTGAAAAACTAAAAAAAAAATCCCTGGGTCAGATTTCTGTTACTACATGTCTCCACTTGTCTAATCCAAAAATCACTCCTTGATCCCTTAGGCCAGCTAGCGTTTCAAATCTTCGAAGATGGACACATGAAGGAGCTGCGGAGCGACTCTGAGCTTCAGCTTCTCATCTACCATCCTCCTTTGCCTCCCTTCTTCTTTTTCTGTGGGGCTTTTTTGCGTGCTGCTCCAGCAGTGGCAGGTTTTTGTTGCCGCGGCGGCACGATGTTGGGGTTGGGATTGGTGCCGGTACCAGAGCCAGGGCGAGGGGACGTAGGAGGGCTGCTTGCTGTTTTGCTAGCATCTCTGAATCACAGAAAATATGCAATGAGAAAATGTACGATATAAAAAGGCTGAAGAAAGCATAACAGAACTTGACAGAACATCATTAAAAATGAATAGTGAGGAAGAAACAGCTTTGACATCTGATTCTGAATAGATCCGACTTGAATTAAGTAAGAGAGGTGCTGAACTGAACCATATGAGATCAATACTGCAGCTTATTGAAAAGTTAATCTTTTAACAGAGCTATTTCAGCCTATTATTCATCAATCAATTAACTGATGTGATGAATCTAAATGATTAAAAACATAGTAACATTTATTTAACATAATATTTTTTATAGTTTAAATTTATTTGTACAGCACAATAGGGTGCACTTCCAGTTCTGGCAATTTTAGCAGCCCTGTTTTTCGAATAAACAGAGATAAATGTAGTACTTTCAACAGTCCTATTATTATTTTATTATTTGTTTATTTTAACTATTTCGGCTTTAATGTTTACTTATGTTACTAATTCATTGTTTTTTGTGAATTATTGTGAAACTGAGGGAAAACATGTGCATCTTATGATTTAATAATCCATGACTGCTTGTTAAAATGTTCAACTATCAGCAAAGAAATTGTGTGTGTATTTAAAAAGAAAAAGTGTAAAATTTGCAATCCTATTATGGACAAGTGACTAGTGAGCACTTTGTAGTTCTGACTGTGTTTAGACTCACAGTTCTGCCGCAGCTCCTGCTGTTGCTCCCTGAGTTCCTCTTCCCACCTGCTCCTTCTTCTTGCCCTTCTTCCTGCCTCTGTAATATGATCGCTCTCGCATAGGCAGCCAACGCTCAGGGTCAGGGGTCGATTTAGGATCACAGTTCTTGGGTAGTTTACCTGTAATAAGAAAATACACATTAAAATGTCAACCAAACTCTTTTAATTACACAGAACTATTCTGATATGCAAAATGCAATCATACCTTTCTTCTTTTTCTTCTTCTTTTTAATGTCCACTTGGCTGAAATGAAATATGAAATTTATTTCACTTTAAGTAGATTTTTCAGTAACATTGATAAACTAGTGTGTGCAACAATATCTGGGAAAAAAAATAAAATAAAAATAATAAAAATAAACACAGTATGTACCCTTGCTGCTTGGGTGGGTTTTCCCCGACGACTTTGGCTGCCTTCTTTCTGACGTTTGTGGCTCCATGCGAGTTCTCCAGCTCGTCCACGTCGATGTTAAAGGACATGGTGTCAGGAGAGGGCAGATGCTTACTAAGCCTGAGAGAGACACCAGCTCAGGAAAACTTCAGCATACACTTTGAATAACAAAGATTCTCAAATCTCCACAAACGGCAACCATACAAAAACACCAAAAAATAAATGAAAATACTTAGATTACAAATACATGTCCTGGATGCAAATGACTATTTTCCCCCCCAACAGCGCTTCTGCTATAAATATTGGAAAAGAACATGGTGTACAAGTGCACAAGGATACGCTTTGGCCTTGTCCTGGTCCACTAGTGAGCAGGCGGAGATAAGCTGTGCCAGCGTGTGGACATCTTTTGGGTTTCGCTTCCACAGCTGCTCCAGGTCACTGATGCACTCCTTCTTTCTGCCGTAACGGAGCTTAAAATTCGCTGCTTCACGGACCAGGGAGAGATGCACCGGAGAGCCAGGCTGAGAAGAGGAATAACATTTTTTTAAATATAGAAATAGTTTTAAATGACTTGAAATTTCGCTTGATTGTTACCCAAGAATGTGTTATTCATGAAAGAATACCTTGCTAGCTTGCATCTAGAACCTGCATTTAACTTATCAAATAGAAGATGCATCCTGAAACATTGAATGCATCTACACATTTCCAACCATATGCTACTGAAGAACAATGTAATTTTTCAAGACCCAAAAATAGCGGATTGGGAATAAAAACAGACGCTCGGTTTTACCTTTTCTGACTGATAATACTGGATGGCTTGGGTAAAGACATCGATGGCACTGTCAATGTCCTCCTCGTGTGTGTACATTGTCACCAGGGCAGAAACCTGCATCACAAACACCATATGTTTAATTTCAAATAAAATGTCTGCCTACTATTTAATAAACGAGAGGACTGCAGTAGTAGATTTAGCAAATCGTACCATTCCTTGTTTGTGCTTAAAATCCTCTATTGACCTCAGGATGTCGCAGGCTTTAGTCACATGACCTACAAGACGACAAGAGAACGTGTGTAAATTCCAGAAAGTGCTAGAAATGTATCATGTAATTGTGTGTGTTACAACACAGCAGAATCAAACCTTGAGTCAGGTAGAGTTGTGCCATGGTCAGTTTGATTCCAGATGCACTTTCCGGATGCTTTTCTGAAAAAGACTAGAGAGAGAGAGAGAGAGACAGACAGGTGGTCAAGTACAATATACATCACTGGAATTTAGCAAGTATTTAATTGCATTTATATTATTAAAACAGGTTACATGATGTCTAGTTAATGCCCGGCAGTAAAAATAAAAATAAATGTATTTGTTGCAGTGCAAAACAATGGTATGTGGTGAAGTCACACATGCATTCGTACCTGCAGCAGCTCCACGGCCTTGCTGTGCTGTTTCTCTCGACACAGCTGAGCCACCTGGATAAGAACTGGCTGTGGGTGCCCGGGGTTGTGCGACTGCAGATTTGTCAACAACTTTCTGCACTGATCAGCCTGTAAAATCACACAATAGTCAGAATTACTGTTAACTCCTCAGAATTCTTAGAAACTTGATTACAAATCGTCAGAACACTGGAGGCACACTATATTTACTTCTTACTCATAAATTTCACAGGATGCAATTTATTGGCTCCATCACTTTGGTGGTTGTTTCGATCTTGATGATGTTCAGATACAACTTCAACACATGTATTCAATCATTTCTCCAAAATGTTAATGTGACCTGCATCAGCAGTGTGTGTACCTGGTTTGTATACATTGCTAGCAGAGCTTTGTTAAAGTCGATGGCTTGCAGCTGCTTCTTGGCCAGTTTGTACTCCACACCCTCTGCACTCATCAGCTTCACCTTCTTCTTGGAGTCGAACACGTTTTGGTCCTACAAGATCACAGATGAGACAAAAAGTCATGTTTGTTACTAGAGCTTGGTGATATAAAAATACGTTATAGTAATGACACATACAGGTAGTGCCTGATTTACGAACGAGTTCTGTTACAGGAGTATGTTCTTAAGTTCGACAAAATGAGTCTTATACGTCTTTGACACAAATATACATTGCAAAGCAATATCAACTGTTAAAAGCGCTATACAAATAAAACTGAATGTAAAGCGTACCAATCCACTTGACTAAATATGTTCCCTTTCTCCACACTGCCATCATGTAGCCAAAAACCGTAATTGCGCCTAAGGAAAGCAATCTCACTTTCCTTGTGAAACGCAACAGTGGGATTTCTGTGCCTTTAAATCGCGAGGGGAATCTTGGACACAATTTAGTCTCGGCGCTGTTTTCCACTGTATTGGACTGTGTACTCTTTTTGATAAATTAGGAATATTCACCATCGGGGCAGGTTTAAACGGAACCTTGGAACCTGTGGTGGCTCAAACGGTTAAGGCTATGGGTTACTGATCGAAAGGTTGGGGGTTTGAGCCTTAGTTCTGACACCAGCTTCATAGCTGGCATATGCGGAAAAATACTGTGTACTTCACTCGATGTGAAGTACAATGTGACAAATAATTGAATAACTATTATTAATCATTTTACAAGACTGCCATTTTCTATAATTGTGCTTCAGAACTGATTCATTGAAACCAGTGAGGGTTGACTCATTTCTCCTGAACCGGAAATAGAACCGCTGTACGTTCTTATCTGTGGAAATTTGTGACTTGAATGTTTGTAAGTCGGGGATCTGCCTGTAGTGGGTCATGATTCGATGTCATGACAATACTGCGTTAACATAAATCAGCTTACGTTAACAGCACGCAACAGTCAGAATTACTGGTAATTATGACTATGTTTGTACCTACTTATTTTCCACTTTTGGCATTCACTTAAAGCTAGAGTTTAAATATAGAACTCTGCATATTTATTGTTTTATGAAACCCCATCGAGAATCTATTCCTCAAACCAGTAGAAAAAAACAGCTTGATTCTTATAAAGACATAGTGCTTCCGTGAACTAAAACAACCCACTTTAACACCTCGCCACCCACAAGCAGATGATGTGTTACTCTATCAATGAACTGTGCCAATGTGCTTCTTTCATAACTTGTAAAAAAAAACAAAAACAAAAAAAAAACACACACATTGCAAATAGCATTGTGATATTCAGTGGCAAGACTGTATAATTAAACAGTTAAAATGTTGCCTTACCTTGTTGATGGTGATGATGTTATTGGCAGTGACTGCTAGCAGACCCACATCAGATGGCCTGAGAAAAAGAGTTATTATAACAGTCATAAAACTGGCTTTTAATGGTTTATGCAACATGCTTTTTTTTGTGTTTTCCAGGGCACTCTTGAAGTCTTGATTCTGATTGGACAGAAGGTACTGATTAATACAATTGGCAAAAAACACTTGAAGACGTGCCACATCACAGCAGCATCGATGGTCAAGTCTTTGTTTACAATATACAATGATCAATCAACCTAAAAACCAGACACAACATGCGAGTGCCTTTATAGCTGCAACTAGTGCAAAACTATGTGCGCTCACTTCAGTTTGACGACTTGGTTATAAAGCTGCAGCGCGTCCTCTGTCCTGCCTTGGAGCTGCATGATGTAGGCCATCTGAGAGTGGATCACTGCCAGCTCAGCGTCAATATCCTCCTCAGTCATGTCCTACACAACACACAGTACAGGTCACACAGCTACTGTTAAATCCAAACCATGCTTAACTTTATTAATCATCTCATTATATTTTGCATTCTGTCTTTCTTGCTTTAAATTATAATTAATTATCTGGGATGAAAGCATAACATTTTACATGAATAAATGTAAAAGGAAATTAAAAATTTTAGGGAGAGGAAAACTTACTGAGTCTTCTGCCAGAGATAACCTACAGAGCTCTGTAATATAAAGACAGAATCAGATCACATCAGGTCGTTCTATAACGTCGTGTCTCGAATGTGCCATTAGCATAACAATTCAAAGAATATGGACAGAAAAATTACAGTAACAACCTCAGTCACCGGCTAAGGGTTGTAGTACCAATGCCATTATAAAAGACAATACACAATAAAGTATGTAAAAAAAAAAAATAAGGAAAAAAAAAAAAGATCTATTCTCATCTTCCATCACCACTATGTAAGATTCCCTTCTAATTCCTGTAAATCAAAGTGTTGAAGTTTCACTTTAGATTCACCCTTTAAGTGCCTCAGTAATTAGTTGTGGTGTTAAATGTGGTGTGAAAGTCTGCAATCCGTTTAGCGCTTTAGCACTTGAGTCAGACATACTGTTCTAAATAAATGTCACATGACCCCTGACCTTCAGCTTTCTGGAGTTTCTTCATGGCCTGAGAGAGATGGCCTCTGCCGATCAGCTTGCAGGCTGCATTGTAGCAAAGCTCGTACGTTGACTCAGGCAATCCCAGGTCCTCCTGCACACAGTGACCAAGGGTGCAAGTGAGCAAGTGCACTCTGTTAAAGTAACTACAGCTTTTCAATGTGTTTTAAATGTGTTTGGTTATTGCTAAGGCATATAAAAATATTAATAACCATTTAATTACCCAATGCATGAATTAGAGTTTTAACAGCCAGTCTGTTAGTGCAGCAGAATAATTTGAATGCTCAAGTATTTTCTTCATTTGCTATTGGGCTTTATATACATATAGTAGCTTCAGCTTTACTTTCCTCCTTTTATACAAAATTATACTTTGTCTACCATCTATAGTGCACTGTATATTCAAACTAAGACATCTAGGATTCACTCGAATGCCGAGACACTTCCCATATGGCAGCTGCTCATATGGCATCATATTTTATGATGAGTACTGATCCTAATAATTTACTTAAAGTAAATGCACTACTGCAATTTTTAAAGGTGGATTTTATATTCAACCTTCTGTAGATGCTGTGCCTTGGCTTCTTTTTTGTTTCGCTCATTGATTTTCTGTTTCTGCAAATGAAAATTACTCATAACCATTCATTTAGAGAGCACGTTGCTGCCATCTACAGGACATGTTCTTTACTGCAGTAACAAACACTTCAAATTATACAGTAGGTGATTAAGAATAAAAAAAAAAATCTGAAATAACATCCTAAAATAAGAATAATGTTTATATTCAATTTGAAATAAAGAAAAAGTGATGTCCTAGACTCTTCCTGATTTCCCCCTAATCATCTGGCGTTTTATCTGACTTTCTAGGATTCTAACTGTGTGTTTGCGGTGTGTGTTACAGTCCTTTTTGAACTACATGTGCTTTGACTCACAGGTATTGCTTTCTCCCAGGTACTCCGTGCAGCCTGCACTGCGGCAAGGTTCGTCTTTCTCTCCTCCTCGTATTCATCTTGTGAGTTTCTGATCAGGTCTTTATACACGGCTTCACACTCTGTGTACCGCTCCAGTCTATACAGCTACACAAACACACAATTTCAAAGTCTGTAGTTGCTAAGATTATTTGATTAATAGTTTGTGGTCCATAACCAACATTTCTGTACAAAATGCAATTTTAACTTAGTATGCAACAACTATCTAATAACCATTGATTATTAAAAATATGTGCCAAGTTTGCTAAAGGCTGCCATTTTATTGTTTGCGATACAGTGAGTGTTCTTACCACTTGGCCATAGAGCTCTTTGAGTTTGTCAGTTTGTTCAGAGATTCCCTCAATGGTCTTCAGTGCGCTCTCTACTCTGTTCAGCCGGTACTCGCAGTATGCCTTCTCAAACCCGATCATGTCACTGTGGACCAACAGCACAGATCTCATTCAAACCTTGCACTGCTTTTTTAAATTTCTTTCTTTCTTTTTTTTTCTTTTTTTTTTTACATCAAAACCACAACAGATGCGTCACTTTCTGGTGTTGGGTCAATTCAGGGTCATAGGACTCTTTATATTACACTAGACCAGTCTAACTAGAACTGGAATGAGTTAAAATTAGGTAAAAAAAAAAAAAAGTAAACTGAAAGTAGAAATCAGAGCCATGTTTATTAGTGAAAATAAGAGCACATCCACATGCACAATGTGATGTGAACTCATGGATTGGGAGTAAACAGCGGTGTGGCCATAAGAAAGTTAGTGAGACTACTCAGGGGGATAAAAACAAAAACCAAACACTTAACTAGAGAGCATAAACATTGGACTTTGGAGCACCTGATAATGTGGTCTGATGAGTTGAGACTGACCCTATTACAGAGCGATGGGTGCGTAAGGGTAGGAACGGAAGCACATGAAGCGATGCAACCATCATTGTTTAGTGCCCACTGTACAAGCTGACGACCTGAATGTATTGATTGACCAGGTTTATACATCAATGGAGCTTTTCTTCCATGATGGAACAGACAAATTCAAATTCTAAATGTTTCATTCTGGGAGAATGATAAGATTTTCACACATGAATTTGCCACCATACTGTGCACTCAAGCCGGTCAATGAAATCTTGGAGTGTACAACATTTTTTTTATCTGGACATAATAACTGTGTAATGTCTAAAAATACTAAAATATGTCTAAGATTTATTTTGCAACAGTTCAATCAGCTAATACTACACAGATTTCAGAGGAGACAGATAGCACTGTCACCCCTCAAGTTATACTTTTGTGATATGCATCAAATAATCTGTCACAGCAGAATGATGAGTATGATGCTCCTGGTACAGTGTTTACCTTGTGAGCGACTTGGTGTGGGTGTTGATGACATTGAGAGCCTCCTTGAAGCCACCAGTCTGGATGAGACACACGATTTTACAGCGCAGCGCCGTCACGTCATCCTTATTCTCATGGAGAACTGAAGAAAAAATAAGGGGACAATACAAACAAAAAAAGTTAAAATCAGCCATTCCTAAATTTAACAAGGCTGCAGTCCAATTCGAAAAATTAAAATCTTCCGCGGCCCACCCAAAATTTTAAATCATACCATGGTAAACACGTAGGACTAAGATAAATTAAGTCGTTTAAATCTCATGCCCAGAAACGACTGCCCCTATCTAAGTTTATAACAGAGAAGTACTGGATGATCAGCCAGTGACCAGAATTTGCTGGTTTTCAGTTTGATTGGCCATAACTGGTGATCAGCCTCAGATATAAACAATTCTGTCCCAAGCACAGAAGCTTCCGAACGGCGCAACAAAAACGCATTTTTGGGTGTTACACTATTAAAAATTGTGTGCATTAAAAGCCTTCGATCTGCCGAATTAGTTGAAAACCACATGCAGCAGGAATTAAGTATTTGCCAAGTTTGAATAGAAATAATAATTATGAAGTACAACGGAGTTTAATGCTACACTTGCATTTAAAGTTTGTTCGTATTGGTTAAATGCTGTGCTGCACTTTTATTAAGTAAGAACACTAATGTTATAGAAAAGGGGCTATATTGAATTAATCATTAAACCTTTCTAAAGGTTTAAAACAGAATCTGGAAATCTGTATTATTGAATAAGGATATTTATAAAAATCGTGATACTAATAGCACTGCAATTTTGGAGACTGGTGATTCCCATCCCTACTGCAGTATACTATACAATGAGAAAATAATACACTGTACACGGAGTGTTCACTGAGTTCTCTCCTATTAAATGCCATTGTAACTGTAAGACCCCCTCCTCTGTGACGTCATCACGGGACCCAACCGCTAAGTTCTCCTGGGCGAATAACGAAAATACTGGACCAAGCAACATACCACAACCTGAACCACTAAGCACAACACGCAATGTCTAACACAAATTTGTTTAATCAATGTCATGGTGAACTTTTCCCTTAAAGCCAGTGCTATATAAGGCAGTGCTAACCTGATGACTGAAAAATACGGACACGTAATCATTCATTGCCTTTACATTACACTCCAGTGCCACACAACACACACAAACAGCTGTCTCTCACACACTGCAGGAAGACACTGACGTTTACAAAATGCCCCAATGGGTCGTTAAATTTTTTTTTTCTGAGTTAAAGAGAAAAATAAACAGCTGACTTGCAATATAACGTCCACGAGCTACACGCCGAGTCACATTAGCTTAGCACGCTACATACCGCGTATATGCTAACAAACTAACAGCTGTCAGGAGGCCAGTTTTCACTAAGGACATTAAAAAGCAAATGGATATTATAAACACTTACTCTTATTGATAGCCTTGATGGCTCTCGTGAAGTCGCCATTCTGCCCGCAGCGGTTAATTTCAGTCCAGAGCGACGCTACAGAGCCCGCACCACTCGCCATCTTCACCAACCTCAACCAACCCCTGTGGGTTTTCTTTTTCTCCGTAACACTTTCTCTACCCGTTTTAGCGTACGCCCCACCTCCTCGGGCTCCTTGCTGCGCTCCCTGAACTGTGATTGGCTGAGAACCGGCGCTAGCGAATCCGAGTAAAGAAGGCGGGACTTGTTAAAATGTACTCAAATAGAGCGGTAGACGCACAGGAAATGACATCTTTTCTATAATAAAAGTGATGCGCTTTGAGTGACCAGTATGCGCAAAAACATAATTATTGGCACCCCTTTTTTCAGAAAATTACTGAAAAGGAGCAAACATTTATAATATATGCACGCTGAGATTGTAATAGCCTTGAGCTCATACACATGGTAATATCTGGTGAAATCAATAGCCATGTTTAAAAAATATATAACGCCATTAATAAGATCTGCAAAATGCTGGTTTTAGAATTAATGGCACCCTCAAACACATACTGTATAAAGTGGCCCAAAAATGTATACACACTTCAACAGTTGCTATTTAGGGTTGGACCCTTTTTATGCCTTTTTTAAAAAGTTATTGTAGCAATGTGCAGTATTGTGTTCTCTTTAAAAGATGTCAGTAGTCATACCATCATTGACGCTATCATGTGACCTTCAGAAGACAGAAATATATTTCCACTATATTTCCAATATTATAAGTTCCAATGTGTATATGTTTTTAGGTCCCTCTGTATAAAAATAATTAATCTTCAAAGTACCTGCTTTTTCCGGGTCAGGGTGGATGTGAAGACCACCCTGGCCTCCTTAACACTTAAACCTAAGGTTGATTTAGCGTGATATCTAAATTCACTGCAGATATGGCTAACTCAAAAATTCTACGCCTAAGTCGTTTTTGCCGATCGGCACATACGCGTGTGAAAGCTGGGCACTCAAGAAGGCAGACAGAAGGAAAATCGACACTTTCGAACTGCAGTGTTGGAGACGTATGCTGCACATACCATGGGCATCAATGGTCACATATAAGACAATCCTAGAGCGAGTCAAACTCAAAATTTTGCTAGAAGACAAAATAACCAAAGAGGCTCTCATACTATCAGGTGAACTAATTACCTGGAAACAACATTAATGCTCAGCATAGTCAGTGGGACAATTAGATGAGGACGTCAAAAAAGGAGGACTGGAGGAACTGAAAGTAGTGCAGAGGGCAATGATCCAGAAAGTGACTGCTATTCTGTTTCTACGACCAGTTAAAACAACAACAGCAGTAATCTTAGAATTCGGGAGTTAAATGGTTATCACAATAACTACAATAATTTTACTTTCATCTTACCATTATGGGCACTCATCACTCATGACCAAGATATTTATTTAACAGAGACAGAGACAGTTTTCCGAAGAAAATGAGAATATTAACCTTGAGAATGAGAATATTAATCTTTGGGATTTCAACAGAAGCTGCTGTGGGTCGGTTTTTGTTTGTCAAAATGCCTAGGTTAATAGATCACTACATTTCAAGTACAGATAACATTTTACAAGAAAATGTACTTTCACCACGTATGCTCTTACATCAGTAAACCAACTATCCTTAAGAGTTTAATGACTTTGTAATAATACAAAGTAAATTAAAAAATGTTAAAATAAAAACATTTCTGTATTCCACTTTTTCATGCAAATATGATTTAATATGTAAATTTGCATACATTATAAACCCAATAATCTGGTCTTTTAAAATACAATTAAATGAACATAATATTGTAAAAACTAATTGTAAACTGATCTGATGGAATCTCTTTTATTTATTAGCAATCAAGAAAACACTATGTTTTTTGCCATTCATTTTCTAATGTCTTCCTTTGAATGGTTTCTGTTTCAGGATCCTGTTGTGTCTAAAATCACTGAAAATAATCATTGTGTTATGAATGAAAAGTGCTGTTGCTAAGAAAAATTCTTGCTTACAACTAGGCAAGTTGATTTTATGGTGTCTGTGAATTCTTACTTAATATTTGGATGTAAGATGCTGAGATTCATGATGGTCAGTAAGATCAGTTGTAAAACACTGCACACACTGCATAAAGCACACATCAAAATCGAAGACAAACCTTCATATGAAATATTTCTAAAACCATATAACATGGTATTACTCCATTTCTGACAAAAGCATATCCAGCATATAATAAAATGTTTCATTTTATTTTTCACAAGAATAACATTCTTGAGAACCAGGGAGTATCATGATGCACTGTGATAAGGAAGTCTATCAGTTTGTTCTAAATGTATAAATGTGCAAATTTCCATTTAACTAACCAAATAGATAAAAAAAAAAACATAGCAGACTGCTTCCTCTTAAAACTTTTTGTTGGTTCAACTTCCTGGTGTCAGTGTCGGCAATACTATAAAATAAGATAAGCTATACCTTTATTCGTCCCACAGTGGGGGAATTTCAATGTTACAGCAGCAAAGAACAATGTGCAAACATAAAGTAGTGACAGTACAGTATAAGCACAAAAAAGGATACATAAAAAATACATGATACACAGTGCAGTGTATTAATACAAAAGAAAATGGAAAAAATGCAGTAGTTACACTTTCGATCAAATTGCACTCGGTAATATAATATTGCAGTTAAAAAGACATTATTGCACAGAAATTAAGATATTGTAACTATATTGTGAGATAATGTAACTAAATTTTATCACAGTAATGACAGTGTGTGGTGAGTGAGCAGCTCTGACTGTACAGTTAGGATGTAACAGTCTATCACTGAAGGAGCTGCTCAGTGATGAACAGTTTCATACAGGGGTGAGAGTCATTGCCCAGCAATTATTAAAGTTTAGCTACCATCCTCCTTTTCCCCACCTCCCCAGAACTGAGCTGGCCTTCTTTAGTGTCCAGTCTTTTCCTGTCTGCAGTCTCATGGGTTTTGCATTCTCTAACAGGTTTTTTTTCTCTAAGCCTGTATTTGGCTTTATCCATCTTCCCATTAATCTGACCACTTTCCCTATCCCTGCTTCAGAAAAGTATCCCCACAAAATGATGCTGGCACCACCATGTTTCACAGTGGTTTCAGGGTGATGTAGTGATGAGTGTTAATTGCATTTAGGTCAAAAAGTTACATTTTGGTTTTGTCTGTCCAGAGCAGCTTCTTCCACATGATCGCTGTATCCCTCACATGGCTTGTTGCAAACTACAAATGGGATTTATGGTTTTCTTTCAACATTGTATATCTTCTTGCTACTCTTCCAAAAAGGCCAGATTTGTGGAGTGCACAACAACTATTATCACATCAACACCATAGTGAAAGTGGCCCGGCAGCGTCTCTACCACCTCAGGCACTTGAGAGACTTTAGACTGCCGTCTAAGGTGCTTGGGAACCTCTACTCCTGCACCATACAGAGCGTTCTGATGGGAAAAACCTGATTTGGGAACAGCACCATGCAGGACAGAAGAGCAGAGGGTGTGGTGATCAGCTGAGTGCTTCATCTGCACCATGCTCCCTGAACTGCACTCAATCTACAACAACCGGTGCTGGACCAAGGCCAGGAAGATTGTGAAGGACCTCAGCCACACCAACAACATACTGGTCTTTTTGTCGCAGTCAGGAAAGAGCTTCCGCTCCTTGAAGGCCAACACAGAGAGACTGAGGAGGAGCTTCTTTCTGCAGTCTATACAGAGTCTCGCAGAACACCACATAGGACCTAACACTCTCACAGTCACACACTACACATGGCAAACCTGGACATTTTGCACACTACACTATACCTGTGAACTGTGACCTTCGCTAATTATTCTGCACGTTCTGCACATTGTCTTGCCCATATGGTTCTACAACAGTGGTCAATTTCTCGCCTGCCATGAGGGAGGCCTTTGTTTGATTTCCAGCCAATGTCCAAACCCCAGCTACTGCATGCAGTGCCAGTCCCAATCCTAGGTAAAAATGAAACGGTTGCATCAGGAAGGGCATTGGCGTAAAAACCTGTGCCAAGCTTGTGTGCAGATCGAATGGTCTGCTGTGGCAACCCCTTGTCAGGGGCAACCGAAAACCCAACAACAACCTTAGTACAGTGGGACACGACTGACAAACGCACATAAACACACATACTCAGAAGAACACCATCTAGCAATCTTCAGATTTCAAGATCTAGCTGTTAGGTTTTACTGAGCATGCTTCGTCACACTTGCTCCTTTCTATTTTCAGGCAAAACCCAGGAGTCGACATTATTGATTTTTTTTTTTTCCCATCTGAAAACTGGTCTGTCACGTAATATGTCGCTTTCTTTACAGGCATGCAAATATTCTTCTGTAATGTTATTTATTCATTAATTTTAGTGTATCTTTGTAGAGAATGGTCTTGTACATAATAATGCAGACATAATAAACTTATATAACAAAATTTGTACTACAGATAATATGACACCTAAGACTTTTGCACAGTACTATACACTGCTCAAAAAAAATTAAGGCAACACTTAAACAACTCAGTGTAACTCCAAGTCGATCACACTTCTGTGAAATCAAACTGCCCACTTTCTGTAGGAAGCAACACTGATTGATAATCAATTTCACATGCTGTTGTGCAAATGGAATAGACAACAGGTGGAAATTATAGGCAATTAACAAGACACCCCAACAAAGGAGTGGCTCTGCAGGTGGTGACCACCTATGCTTTCTGGCTGATGTTTTGGTCACTTTTGAATGCTGGCGGTGCTTTCACTCTAGTGGTAGCATGAGATGGAGTCTACAACCCACACAAGTGGCTCAGGTAGCGCAGCTCATCCAGGATGGCACATCAATGCGAGCTGTGGCGAGCTGTGTCTGTCAGCATAGAGTCCAGAGCATGGAGGCGCTACCAGGAGAGTGGCCAGTACATCAGGAGACGTGGAGGAGGCTGTAGGAGGACAGCAACCCAGCAGCAGGACCGCTATCTCTAAAATGACCTCCAGCAGGCCACAAATGTGCATGTGTCTGCTCAAACGGTCAGACTCCATGAGGGTGGTATCAGGGCCTGTTGTCCACAGGTGGGGGTTGTGCTTACGGCCCAACACTGTGCAGGACGTTTGGTACTTGTCAGACAACACCAAGATTGGCAAGATTCTTCACAGATAAAAGCAGGTTCACACTGAGCACATGTGACAGGCGTCTGCTGCCTGCAACATCTTCCAGCATGACCAGCTTGGCAGTGGTGTGGGGTGGCATTTCTTTGGAGGGCCGCACAGCCCTCCATGTGATCGCTAGAGGTAGCCTGACTGCCATAAGGTACCGAGATGAGATCCTCAGACCCCCTGTGAGACCATATGCCAGTGCGGTTGGCCTTGAGTTCCTCCTAATGCAAGACAATGCTAGACCTCATGTGGCTGGAGTGCGTCAGCAGTTCCTGCAAGACGAAGGCATTGGCCCGCCCTTTCCCAAGACCTGAATCCAATCGCGCACATCTGGGACATCATGTTTCGCTCCATCCACCAACGCCACATTGCACCACAGACTGTCCAGGAGTTGGCGGATTCTTTAGTCCAGGTCTGGGAGGATGTCATCCCACAGGAGAGGGATGTAGTGTGTGTTTTTCCACTTCATTTTTTTTGTGTGATTTTGTTGTCAGCACATTCAACTATGAAAACAACAAAGTATTTAACAATGAAAGTATTTCATTCATTCAGATCTAGGATATGCTATTTTAGTGTTCCCTTTATTTTTTTGAGCAGTGTTTGTATACGATAGCTCCATGGAGCTCACAGAGGACGTTCCAGTCTGTTGCTTCAAAGCAGGTCTGCAGAGTCTCATTAGATTTTTTTGCGTCCACCGTCGTACCTTTGATGTAGTTACAGACTGCTGGTGAATGATGAGTATATCTACGTGAAGGTGAGAAATACCACATTGTGGTCTTATCTGCCAAGAGGGCAAAGTTGCTAATAATGTGTATGCATATATAACTGGTCACATAATTGGTTACATATAATTAATCAATGTAATTCATAGCTTACCCATTAAAAAAAAAAACAACATTACATCCCTGGTGGTAAAATAGCTAAACCTAAGTTTGTCTAATGATTGTTCTGGTGATTGAAGATGAGAGATGTGTGAGCTGAGCAGCTGAGAGTCTGTGTGTGTGTGTGTGCTTGTGGTTAGAGCATTAAAAATAGAACCTGGTGAAATGCAGGAGTGTGAAAAGAATGATGTACTGAAACATATTGTTATAAGACAACAATCCACTTTGGTTCAGTAATCATAATTCTGCCTCATTAAACGAGGGCATTGGATATTTTCTTTTAACAGATGCCCTGTAATGTTTTATTTTTTATCCAATAAACAATATCTACTTCATGGCAACGTCCTGTACTAAGCCTTCAATTTACCTTAAGGCAGGGATGTGAATCTTTAAATAAATGAATAAATAAATTAAACATGAAACTAAAATTCTGAAAAGTACTGATTCTAAAAGTACTGAAACCAATTGTAACATTCTGTCCATTTCATTAGGTATGAAAACAGGAAGTGAGCCATTACAGAAACGTGTCACTTCCTCTTTTCCTCCTCACAAGAATTCTGTCATGTAAAATATTTTCATTGCTTCACTCAGTCTGCGGTGCTTCCCAGAACTAATGGTGTGTGTGTGTGTGTGTGTGTGTGTGTGTGTGAGAGAGAGAGAGAAAGAAAGAGTGTGTGAGAGAGGCTTCTCACGCATTTGGAGTTAGTTTCTGCGTTTCTGGATGTTTTTAATCTTTCTACATCAGATTTAGCGAGGAGAAAAACAATGAAGGTCATTGTTGGGATCCTGCTAATGTTCATGGGAGCTGCCCCAGGTAGGTTTCCTGCAGAAACGTTATTTTAATGAAAGTTTGCTGTACTAATTAATTTGTGTATGGTTTTACTCAAACAATTGTTTGTCCTAAAATCCATAATCTAATATAATTCAGATAAAAAAAAATAATAATAAAGTGAACCTTTAAAGAAATATATCATTCTTATACAAAAATATGGAAAGAAAAAAAACATTTCCTGAGAATGAATATTGTCCTATAGTTTAGGGAAAGAAAATCTTGTATGTCTTCTACTCAAACACAGATATACAGTATATTTGCCTGACATTTAATCTGTTAATTAAAGTCTAAAATTAGACCATTAACCTCCGGAAAATATTCTGTTTGCCAGGTTGGATCGCTTTGTTTAGCCCATTGCTAACGATTCTTTGCTTATCCACTTTGTGTTTAAGGAATCATGTCCAGTTTCATACTTTAGTGCCGTACACTCTAATGATGATTTCACATCATCTTATTATAGTCAAGTTATGTGCAGTTATGTCTTTTGACATTGAGAGCTAATCTTCAAAATACAGAGGTTTACAGTTTGATTAACATCATGAAACCTTTACACAAGTTTCTTTTTTGGTAAAACTTGTAGATTCTGTTTTTGCTAATAACTTTAGACTCACTTCACAATTTTCTTAATTTGCACCATTAAAAAAAAAACTATTTAACATTTAATCAAATTAGGTTTTCATTTAAGCAAATTACAAACTACAAATACACCAGGAAATGTTATTTCTGTATTTAAAAGCACTGCATTACAGATTTTGTGTCATATTGCAATACATTTTACAAGGGGTGTGTTTAGGTGTGTAATAATATTACAAATGAAACTAAATCAGTTCATCTTTTTCTCTGCAGGTTCCCTGGTTCAGGATCCTGTTGTCTGTAGATTTACTGAGAGGAATAATCAGTGTTCTGTAGCTCTGGGACAACAACTGCACCTGCAAATACCCCTGGAGGATTCGTTTAACCTAAAGATCACAGACAAGACATTTAACGACCGTATCATTTTAAAATATAGAAAAACGCAAAGTAACCCACCAACACCAAATATCCCAGGATGGCAGTTTGTTAATGATAATAAAACTCTGATACTAACCAGTGCAGAGAGGAGCAACTCTGGAACATACACTTTAGAGATCTTTGATGCAGGAGGGACTCTAAAAGGCAGTTATTCTCTCCAGCTGAACATTGAAATTGGGATCACAGGTAGGACTCTCATAAGTCACATACATTTTATATAGTTTTAAGATGCACTTTAATGTTAGCATATTTGAAATGAGTCTATAACTAAAGCTGTGATACAACTGAATGAATTCTGTTGAATTCTGAAATTTGATTTGTGAGAAATTCTTTTCTACAACAGCAGTTTTGACAGTAGTTCGGATTATTAATCAAATCACAGGTTTATATGAATGCACTTGTTCTAATGTATTAGCATTTCTATAGTAACAACTTACTGACAGGATCCTCAAATCAATTTGGAAACTGTGTTACCAAAAAGATACAATAATAACATTTATGGAAGGAGTCTCCAGTTTTTTGTACAGCAAAGAAAAGTGAGAGAACAATTGTTTATAGTTGCTACAGTATAACATAAGTGATAGCAATAGTCACATTGTTTTGCAGATGTTGCAACTCATAATGTGACTTTAAAAAAGAAAACAAATGCAACATGTATTTTTTTTCAAAGTAATCTGTAAAAGAAAAAAAACAGTTGAGGGCAAATTCCTGTATGTGTCAAGTGTCAAGATTCTGTGTATTAAGCAACGGATGGAAGGAAACAGTTGATGTGAGCTTAGTGCATCAGTCTAAGAAGGGAAGTGCATGAAATGCTGCACCCATCATGCATAGTGGCTACCGTACAAGCCCCTGGAGGCAGTGGTATTATCTATCTGGAGTTGCTTCAGTTGGTCAGGTCTAGCCTCAGAAACATTATGTGGCAAGAAAATCAGTCAGCTGATGACGTGAATGTACTGAATCCCATCCATGCATTCTTCCCTGATGGCACAGTCATATTCCAGGATGACAATGCAAAGATTCAACAGGCACAACTTGAAATGGAGGAATAATTGTCATACATGAAGCCAAACCCCATTTAAAGTCTTTGTGACATGCTGGAGAAGGGATTACAAAGTGGATTGACTCTCCCATCATTAATACAAGATTTTGGTAAACAAAATGTACTCAACTCTGGACGGAAATAAATGTTGCGAAATTGCACAAGGTTATTCAAATTATACCGTGACAAATACATACTGTATATAGGCCTATATAAAAAATGTGTATGTTTGGTACACAGCATTGTACACAGTCTGAATTTCTCTTTTAACTCTTACTTTACTTCCGTTTAAATTACTGAAATGTTTGCTTTTCAATCTGATTCTAGAGTACACTCCGCATATTTTGGGCTTTGTTTGTGTGCTTCTCATCATACTATCCGTCATAGCGTTCTACATATACAAGAAGAAACGAGGTCTAATGAACAAACAAGGTCAGAAAGTTACACTTTTCTTTTTTTAACTTTCAGAATGCAAGATGATTTAATGATATGAATACCTTCACTGGGTAATCAGTGAATCATATGCATGCAGAGTAATGCATAGTCTCATCCAGAGACATTAGAGGCATTCCAGTTAATGTATAGGAATAAACCAACATCAGACAGTGGGGGAAAATTGTGATCTTCATGGCAGTATGTTCTAGTTTGATTATTTCAAAACTGATCTCCTGGGGTTTTCGGACACCACAGTCTTTAGAGTTTGAGCATACTCCAACCCACTTCTCTGACATACACATTTGCTGTGGACATTTTTTTTTGAGCTCATACTTAAGCATGTTTAATCAAATAAGATTAAGTAATAAGCATGTTTAATCAAAATTCAAACCACCATACCTGGCAAAAGAAAAAAAGAAAAAAAGAAAATCACTAAGATCACCTTTTTTTTGTGATATGAACATTAAACATTGTTGGGGGACGTTAGTTTTTAAAGTAAATAATTACATTACAAAAGTACTGTCATTAAAAAGTAATCAGTTACATTACTGCGATACTTTCTGATAAAAGTAGCTAGTTCGAGTACTTTTCCATTGCAGAAAATGAAAACTCCTTTGTGCTTCCTCATGCATGTTGTTTTAGTCAAGACCTTTATAATTATTCTACCATCATCACTCAGCTTGTTGGTTTGGCCCATAATCTGTTAACTACTAATACCCCTATCTCACCTACGCGGGTTTCGCGCGGTTGCCGTAAGTACGGTTCATCATAATTCACCGCGAGTTTTGGCGGGGGGGGGGGAAGGGAGTGGGCGGGGCTTGTGGGACGACTTTCACACACACATTTTTATTACATTTTTGAAAATATAACTAAATAAATGAGTACTTAAAAAAAAGTTAAATCAAGCAAAAAAAAGCAAAAAAAGTTAAATCAAGCGTGTTACACCCAACATTGAACATTAACCAAAGATCTTGACCTATATTTTCATGATCTTATGATTGTTCTGTTGTAAAGGTATTTCTGATTAAGTGAATACTGATTGTATTCCAGAATCCTTTGGTATTTTCTATGTATATATCTAATAGTTGTGTGGGTGTGTTTTATTACCCCCACAGTCCAATCTCAGGATGGCAAGGAGATGGCATATGGGCAGGTCACTCCTTTACCCTCGAGCAGTACAGAGAGAACAGGTATGTCTAAAGGTTTAACACTTGCACTGGATTACTCCAAACATTTTACAGGTTTGTCCCCACAGTCATGTTGGGATGACTTTCTATAGCTTACCAGAATTATTACGGAGGTTGCTTGCCCATGCTGTTGATGAATGCAGAGCTACTGCGGAATGCTATTGGAATCAAATTCTTGTTTGTAAACGGGTAAAAAGGTATTGCAGACAGTGAGCTAGTTAGCAATATTCACGTTAGGAGAGCCAAAGTCAAACAAGCAAACATTTTGGATTTCAGAAAATTCTTTGTTTATTAACAGCAAAAGACAAATACCTGGCATCATGTACAACGGTTATTTCAAAGAACATTTCCCTGTTTTAACACATCCTGGAGAACAAAGAGAGGAAGTTGTGTATTGATATCTGTCCTGAAATGAACCAGGAAGTGATACCTCAAGGGCGAGAGAGAGTGAGAATGAGAAAGAGAATGTGGGGGAGTTAGATCCATGAGAAAGACAGGAGCACCGGAAAATTAACATTTTATATTTAAAAAAATGCAACGCAACAGATATCTTTTCTCTCTCTCTCTTCTCTTTCCAGGTAGGGTGAATGTTGGTAAAGTGGGATACTTAATATTGATCCTGTGTATCTACAACTGTATGTTCATCAGTGATTGCTTTTTCTCCACTTGACTATTATAAAGGCGATTTTAAGCATTTTATGAAAGTATTTTGGAAAGTGACAAAATTATGTCACACGTCATGTACCCATGATTCCCCCATCTTTTCTCTCTTTTCTTTTCAGCAAGGTCTCTCTTTGTTTTTGGTTATCTTTTCCTCACTTTATATTTTCTTCTTTTACATATTTGTCATATCTTCAAATATTCATTTTCTATATATTTTTTTCTTTTCAGATATTTTTTTTAAACATTCACTCAAATGGCTGCACAGTGGGGTAGTAGTTAGCATGGTGGCTTGCACCTCCAGGGTCAGGGTTTGAGTCCCACCTCAGGTCTGTCTGCGGAGTTTGCAAGTTCTACCTTGGTGGGTTTCCTCCAAGTGTTCTGGTTTCCTCCCACAGTCCAAAGGTGAACTGGCATCCCCAAATTGCCCATAGTGTGTGAATAAGTGTGCATGTGTGATGGATTGCCACCTTATCAAGAGTGAACCTCACCTCAGGCATCCCAGGAGGCTTCAGGCTCCCTGTGACCCTGTACAGGATAAAGTATTATAGACAATGAATGAATAAATGAAGACTTCCTTAAGCATGTGGAATGAGGCCACTGAGAGGCTTAATAAAGAGACGCAAGCGTGTGCTGCACATTTTCCTGGATTGCCTGAACAATGTTGTCACTACGTGACCTGATCTGTTTGTAACATAGACTCCTGTCCCTGGGTCAGGATGTTGCCTCAAACTGTATGAAAGAGCCAGGAGAAAACTAGTGAGAGAGGCTACCCAGAAGCCAACAGCAACTCTGAAGCAGTTGACAAAGTGAATTTATGACAAAGTAGTCATTGTGTGCATGCGACAACAACATCACAAATTCTCCACAAATTTGCCATGTATGAGTTGGTGGCAGGAAAAAGCCACTCCTCAAGAAAGCAAAATTACTTTATAACGTGATGCCTAGAATAACTTCTAGTAAATATCAGTTTACATTGGACGTGTGACATTGAAACTAATAGTAACGCTACAAATTTTATTTGTCTAAATAACAATAAGGACAAATAAAATAAAGAACTTACTCTCAGATATGTGGAGTTAAGGTACTGCAGGTTTTCTATATTAGTAATAAATCGATCAATCAGTTGCAATGCTAGAAAAAAGGAACTTTAACTAGAAACCAAAATGACGCACCAACACGTGAGAGCAACGGCAGGAAATGAGCAAATTACACAAGACACGGTGACTTAACTGATTCATGGAAAACTTGTTTCCATAAAAGCCTAATGAATGCTACATCTTTTAAAAGCAAAACCTATATCATCGCTTATTTTTTCCTTGTCATCCAGCCCAAGCTCAGGGCGATGCCGTGGAGTATGCCACAGTGGTCACTAATCCCAGCCAGAGGAATCAGAAGAAGAAAGGAGACGAGGTGCAGTACGGCGAGCTGGTGTTTGACAATCCTGCTGAAAAAAAGAGCAAAATGCCCAAAGTGCAAGAGGAGTGTCTGTACTCAGAAGTCAAGCTTGGCCAGTGAGGAACACACGCTCAGCCTGCCTCAGCACATATCATTAACATTGTTTTATTTATGAATTTTCCTTCAGTTTTTAAAAAAAAAATTTTTTATAAAAGTTTATGTTTGTTTTGTTTTATCCATTTATCCATTGCTGTGTTGCAAAAGTATAATGGCAGACAAAGGACAGTAGTTGTTGCTCACATTTTACCCATACACACTCATCTCTGGCTCAAAACCGAACTTCACTGATTGTGAAATGAAGCTATTACTGTACCATTACTCAATCATTTCATGCTGTAGGGAAGCAGAACTATGGTTAGTCTTGAGGTTAGACTGGTTTCTGTCTGTGTTGAGCTGTACAGTATGTGTTCAGGTTATTCAGGTTACCTCCGACCTCCCTGTGGGCTTGGACAGACCTCGGTACTGACCACCATAAGGTGATGAGTAAAGAGGAAAGTATTCATTTATACATTTTGTTTCTATTTGAATATAGTGGTTTAGTCCAGTGGTTTCCAACCCTGGTCCTGGAGTTCCCCCTGCCCTGCACATTTTAGCATTCACTCTTCTCAACCACACCCACTTCTATTCAGAAAAGTTGCTGTTTAGATAAATTGCTGGGAGCAGAGAAAACACTAAAATGTGCAGGTCCGTCAGGATCTGGATTTGGAACCAATTCATTAGTTGCCATTTTATGACCATTCTATTAAGTTTAAATAACTAATAGCTGCGTCCGTTCAGGTTGAAACCAAGTATTGAGTGCCGTGTTCATAGTTAGTTAGTTAGCTTAGTATTAACCTTTAGAAACATCATTGTTGCTGTCACAACACTACTATAATACATATAATATAATACATATAATATTTGAAAGGCAGTGGTGTTGAGGTGTGATTGGAGAATCGGGGGCTCAAGCCCCACCACTGCTGGCTTTCCATTTTGGGCCCTTGGGCAAGACCCAGAACATTCTGCCCATACAAAATCACTCCGCTGTTGCTCATCCCAAAGATGAGGAAGTTTTTTGGGCGCCAGGCTCGCAACACAGCCCCATAAAAACCACTACTGCTATAGGAACAGTGAAACCTGTCACTGTAGAAGTGTGCTTTATACATTTTTGCTTTGTGTTTATTCTTTCTTATTTCTGGGTTAACCTTCTTAACCGCGAACACACATGCTATCAGGATGCTTCTTAATCGTAAGTAAGACTCTTTGGAATCAATCTTTGTTTTTCACTACTTGTATTGTCTCACAGATTAAGAGGAAGCTTATTTACTGCACTTTCAAATGTTGAACTTGAGCCACAGTTGCTGCTCACTCGCAGTCAGCTCACACTCACACTCACACACACACTGCTGTTTGGGTTGCTTCATATTGCAAAACCTACATTTCTGCTTTTTTTTTTTTCATTTCTTTTGAAGAAACAAATCTGCCTTGTTATTGTGATCAGGCTCTGTTCATAAGACCTGTGAAAATCATTTTATGTGGTTGTTTTCTACTTTCTAATACTACCATTTAATACATTGATAAAATACAGTAAATGATCAAAATGTATAATATTGTTCTCCTATAGGTGGATTTTCAGGTGCCTTAAGGTTTGATGCCTGATGTTTACACATGAGGAGAATCTTTTTGTTTCTGTTGCTCTGATCAGAGATTATATTGTAAATTTCAATAGTTTTATATTATATTGTAAATATTAATGGAACACATGTTTCTGTAACTCTGCCTCAGATATTATATTTGTTCTTGATTAAAGCGGTGTTGTTTTACAATATTGCAGTACAAATGAAGAAGTTTGTTGTGATTTACATCATTTGGGGGAAAAAAGAGAACAAACACCCTCACTAGCATGAGCACATGGAGAACATTCATCTGTCCTCATACTGTAAGTCTCTGAAATTGTGTGGTTAGTGGAGAGCGATTGCAGGGCTTGGTTGCAAAAAACACACACAAATCAGGGCAAGACACAAGAAGCTATTAAACATTTTAGACAACTGGGTCACTGATCAGCCATAACATTATAACCACCTGCCTAATATTGTACAGTTCTCACTTTTGCCGCCGAAACAGCTCTGACCCGTCGAGGCACAAGCTCTCTGAATGTATGCTGTGGTATCTGGCAACACAACGTGAGCAGCAGATCCTTACAATCCCAGAAGTTGTGAGGTGGGGTTTAAACTTGTTTGTTCTTTGAATTCAGAACTAGGGATAGGGTGGACATCATTATCCTGATTAAAGATAAAGATCATGACACCAAACTGCCTCCATCAACTTGTCTATGTTTCATAGTACCATTTCATTCCCTAGCTACGTGACATACACCGTTCAACATGGTGTAAAAGAAATTCATAATTCATCAGAATATGCCAGCTTCTTTCATTGCTCAAGTTCTGATCTTTTGGTGCTTTTGGTCATGGACGTGTGTCAGCACAAGCACTCTGACCAGTCTTCAGGTACTCAACGACATACGCAGCAAGCTGTGATGCACGGTGTTCTGACAGCTTTCTGCAGATATATATCTGCAATCCAGATGCCAATCTGATTGAGCACCCGTGGAATTAATAGAAGTACACCCTGCAACCCACAGCACCCAAAGAATCCATTGGCAATGTCCTGGTGCTAGACATCACAGCAGTCCACCAGAGGTCATGTGGATTCGTGCCCCAAGGGGCCAGAGCCACCCCAATGGCACAAGTGGAACCTCCACAATACTGCGCAAAATGTTGCTGTCACAAAGTGACCTGTTCGGTTTGCACAGCACTCATATACACACACCCACACACACCCACACACACACACACACACACACACACACACACACCATGTCTTACCTCACTCCTCCGTAATCCCCCGGCTGTGGTGATGCGGGTGCACACGCATGCCATTTGCCTACCGGTTCATATACACGCAAACATATCCACTCCATTTCCATTCCCAACAGTAGTCCACGCTGTGCATAACAACACATTCACCCACACAAATTTAAAGCTGTTTGTCTTTTCCTTTGGTTTTTGTCTGGTGTTTTATAGTGTTTATGTATTTACCGGTGTTCAATGTTTTGTTAGCGTCTGCTTAGTCGGTCTTTCGCGTTGCTTTCAGACCATCGGCCGGCCAACCCGAGCGGCACCTGGCGGCCTGGCGATATAGTGCCAGAGTTACGGCGTGCCGGCGCAGAGCAACCGGAAGCCGACTCGTCCATTGTTTGTTGTGGAGGCTATGGATGAGGACCGAGCGGAGATCTACGCTGACTTGAAGGAGGCGCTCTTGGAAAAGTTTAACATCTCCCCAGAGACCTACCGTCAGCGATTCCGTGCTGTTTCCATTCCAGCTGGGGAGTCACCAAGTGAAACCTACTATCGGCTGCAGAACTTGTACCGTCATTGGGTGAGGCCTGAGCTGCACACAAAGGAGGAGATCGGTGAGATAGTAGTCCTGGAACAACTACTTCGTGTTCTTCCCTATGAGATCCGAGTATGGGTGAAGGAACATGAGCCAACAACTGGACTTGATGCTTCTAAATTGGCTCAGCAGTACATCAATGCTCACCATGGTATTCAGCGCTCTCAATCCACGAAAGGTAACTTTAAAAGTTCTAGCAGTGGCTCTGATGCACCTCGTGTTGACTTGAATGTTGCTCATGCTCAGAAGGCAGCTTCAGAAAAAATACTTATTTGTTATTATTGCCAACAACCGGGTCACAAAGCAACTGTGTGTCCAGTTCGTAAAACGAAATTGACTGGGTTTTGCTATGTCCCAAGGGAGGAGGACATTGATCTGAACAATCCATGCAAAACACAATATGTTCAAGTGACTGTAAATGGAAAATGTCTGAATGCTCTCTTGGACACTGGTAGCTCATTAACATTGCTCAAAAGAAGTCACATGTCACATGTTCCATTTGCTAATCTGGTCAATGTACAATGTGTTCATGGGGATGTGAAGCAGTACCCTCAAATAGAAGTTAATGTGTGTGTACAAGACCAAACTTATTTGTTGAATGTGGCTGTTGTTGATGATCTACCTGCTGATATGATTGTGGGAAGAAACTTGCCAGTGCTTACTGAACTGTTAAATTCCACCAATGACTTAATCGCTTCTGACCATACTGAGGTTGCTTATCCTGTTGTAACACGAGCCCAGGTTAGAGCACGTCTGCAGCCGTTGCCAGACTTACACCATAGTCTGTTGCAAGGCGGGACTAAGGGCCCCAGAAAGACACGTCGTCAACGACGGCTAGAAAAAGGTCTTGGTACCCCAGCCCCTGAGATCCAAACTGAGGGTCTTGAAGTTCATGGGTGGAAGGTCCCAGAAAATATTGCAGAACTGCAAAGAACGGATGAGTCTTTAAAACCACTGTTTGCTAAAGTGTTTGATGGAAAACAAGCTGACTTGTGTGGTGAAAGATATGTTGTCATCAATGATGTGTTGTATATGCAAACTCCTGAATTCACCCGTTTGGTTGTCCCTACATGTTGTCGTCCCATTGTTTTACATTTAGCACACAGTATCCCATGGGCAGGACATATGGCACACCAGAAAACATATGCTCGCATAAGCTCACGGTTTGTTTGGCCCTCCATGTACACTGATGTACAAACTTACTGCACCACATGCCCCACATGCCAAAAAACAAGTGCTGTGCACCGACAGGATAGGGCACCTTTACTTCCTCTGCCTGTGATCTCTGTCCCCTTTCAGCGTATCACCACCTTGGATCTTTGCAAAGGGTATTGGCAAGTGCCCCTGGAGGAAGCGTCCAGACCCTACACGGCGTTCCGTACCCCACTGGGACTGCTTCATTTTACAGTTTTACCGTTCGGACTGCATGGGGCACCCGCGACGTTTCAACGTCTGATGGACCAAGTCATCAGGGGCTGTGAAGAATGGTCAGCTGCCTACCTAGATGATGTTGTAATATACAGTACAACCTGGGAAGACCATCTTCTGCACCTTAAAAAGACCCTGAGCAAGATCCAAAAAGCTGGCCTGACCTTAAATGTGGCTAAATGTGAGTGGGCTAGGGCAGAAACCAACTACCTTGGATACCACCTGGGAAATGGGGAGCTGAGACCTCAAGTGGACAAAGTAGAAGCTGTACAGCATAGTCCAAGACCGAGGACCAAGAAAGAGGTCCGGTCTTTCTTGGGGCTGGTGGGATGGTATCGACGCTTCATCCCACACTTCTCCACTACTGCTGTCCCACTAACCAACCTGCTTGGCAAAAATGTTAAGAACCCCATTACTTGGACAGAAGAGTGTGAAGCAGCCATTAACACCTTAAAAAAGCAGATGTGTTCAGGCCCAGTCCTCAAGAGTCCAGACTTCGTGAAGGGGTTTTTTGTGCAGGTGGATGCTTCTGCTGTGGGGATTGGTGCAGTCCTGGCCCAGGGAGAGGCAGGTGAAGAAAGACCCATTGCTTACCTGAGCAGGAAGTTGCTGCCAAGAGAGACCCGATACTCCACAGTGGAGAAGGAAGGCCTAGCGATCAAGTGGGCATTGGAGAGCCTCAAGTACTATCTGCTGGGTAGGGAGTTTCTACTTGAGACAGATCACAGAGCCCTGACATGGATCCATACAATGAAGGACCATAACTCACATGTCACTAGATGGTATCTTTCCCTCCAACCTTACCAGTTCAAAGTTCGACATCGACCTGGGCCCCAGAACAAGATAGCCGACTACCTGTCTCGATACCCAGTCAGTTCACGGCCTGGAGAGAGGAGAGGTGATGTCACAAAGTGACCTGTTCGGTTTGCACAGCACTCATATACACACACACACACCATGTCTTACCTCACTCCTCCGTAATCCCCCGGCTGTGGTGATGCGGGTGCACACGCATGCCGTTTGCCTACCGGTTCACATACACGCAAACATATCCACTCCATTTCCATTCCCAACAGTAGTCCACGCTGTGCATAACAACACATTCACCCACTGTCTGGTGTTTTATAGTGTTTATGTATTTACCGGTGTTCAGTGTTTTGTTAGCGTCTGCTTAGTCGGTCTTTCGCGTTGCTTTCAGACCATCGGCCGGCCAACCCGAGCGCTACCTATAGTGCCAGAGTTACGGCGTGCCGGCGCAGAGCAACCGGAAGCCGACTCGTCCATTGTTTGTTGGAAGGGGGAAGTATGAATTTTGTGTTTTAATTTGTAATGTTTCGTTTTGTTATTTGTGTATATGTTTAGTTTGTTTAGGGTAATTAAACAAAGGAGCTTGAAGTGGATGCGGGAATATATGTATTTTATGTGTGTTTAAGAGGATGCATACAATTAGCATTTCATACTTCCCTTTTCAATGCATCTCACTTGGTTTGTTCTGAGGGGGCGGGGTTTGAACCATAAAAGGGAGCCCCAAACCAGTATGCAGGGTCAGTTTACCTGGCGAGCGAGCGTGCAACTGTGGTGCCGTGAGCGATATTTAAAACATTTGTGCGAACATATAGTTATATGTTTGTTTGTTTGTTTGTGGTTGGTTTTTTTTTTGTATACTATTTGTTTGTTACTTTGTATATAGATTTGGGTTGTTATTTTCCACTGGGACTCTTACACCTCTCAAACACTGTAAATAAATTATCACTTTTTATTTAACACCTCTGCGAGTATTGCCATCATTTTTGGAACTATTTTTTCCCTTTTTCCCCATTTTTTTTTTTTTTTTTTTTGGACATTGGGCTGCAAAGACCCGTTGTCTCACAGTTGCCTTGTCATGATATGACTCATCAGTGTATATGTATGTATAAAGGAAGTGAGAGGTCAAACTAGTAAATAGGGAACTTCTGTTTCTCAGAAGTATACAGGGTGGGTCATTTATATAGATACACCTTAATAAAATGGGAATGGTTGGTGATATTAACGTCCTGTTTGTGGCACATTAGTATATGTGAGGGGGCAAACCTTTCAAGGTGGGTGGTGACCATGGTGGCCATTTAGAAGTCGGCCATCTTGGATCCAACTTTTGTTTTTTCAATAGGAAGAGGGTCATGTGACACATCAAACTTATTGGGAATTTCACAAGAAAAACAATGGTGTGCTTGCTTTTAACGTAACTCTATTCTTTCGTGAGTTATTTACAAGTTTCTGACCACTTATGAAATGTGTCCAATGTGCTGCCCATTGTGATGGATTGTCAATGCAACCCTCTTCTCCCACTCCTCACACACTGATAGCAACACCGCAGGAGAAATGCCAGCACAGGCTTCCAGTATCCGTAGTTTCAGGTGCTGCACATCTCGTATCTTCCTCAGGGTCCGGTCACCTCTTCTTGTTGTGCAGCATTTTCTGCCACACTTTTTCCTTCCCACAGACTTCCCACTGAAGTGCCTTGATACAGCACTCTGGGAACAGCCTATTCGTTCAGAAATTTCTTTCTGAGCCACCGAGTGGCGCAGTGGTTAAAGCGCTCGCCCTATCATCCGGAGATCGCTAGTTCGAATCCCGGGTGGTGCTGTAACCTCTCGCAGCCGGAGGTCTAGAGAGAGCTGATTGGCCGAGCAGGGGAGGGATGAGAGGTACTTAGTGCTCCCACATTAACCATGGCTCTAGAGCTCGCGCAGCGGAGGGAGCGGATAGCGCTGTCCTCCGAGTGTGTTACGCCGCCCCCAACGGTGCGCGAGCGAGCAGTTCAAAAAGATGCGGTCGGCTGGCGTCACGTGGTTCGGAGGAAACACGTGATAGTCTTCGGCCCTCCCGGCTGAGTGGTAGTAGTAGCCTTAATGTGGGAGCCCCCTAGTGACGGGGAGGAATTGGACACGACTAAATTAGGGAGAAAATCGGGGAAAAATCCCCCCCCCAAAAAAAAGGAATCAGATTGTGAGGAGAATTTGTGATCTCCAGGACTGTGGCATGGTAGTTATTTCAAAATATAATCTCCGGGGTTTTTTTTTTTTTTGAATGAAGAAATCTTTAGAATTGACACAAAATGCTGTGAAATACACCAACCAGTTTATTTTATAAAGAAATTTCTTTCTGTCAATGGTGGCCTTCTGGACAGCAGTCAGGTCGGCAGTCTTACCCATGATTGCCCATGGTTTTGAGTAATGAACCAGGCTGGGAGTTTTTAAAAGCCTCAGGAATCTTTTGCAGGTGTTTAGAGTTAATTAGTTGATTCAGATGATTAGGTTAATAGATCGTTTAGAGAACCTTTTCATGATATGCTAATTTTTTGAGATAGGAATTTTGGGTTTTCATGAGCTGTATGCCAAAATCATCAATATTAAAACAATAAAAGGCTCGAACTACTTCAGTTGTATGTAATGAATTTAAAATATATGAAAGTCTAATGTTTATCAGTACATTACAGAAAATAATGAACTTTATCAGAATATGCTAAATTTTTTAGAAGGACCTATATATATATATATATATATATATATATATATATATATATATATATATATATATATATAAAGTCTCTCTTGCATGAGTGTGAGAGAGACTTTCTTCTCTCTCTCTTTCTCTCTCTCTCTCTCTCTCTCTCTCTCTCTCTCGAGAGAGAGAGAGAGAGAGAGAGAGAGAGAGAAGAAAAAGTCTCTCTCTCACACTCATGCAAAATCATTCAAGCTTTTGCATTTACCACATCTCCAATAAGTTATTTTAGCTAGCTTGGTTAGCACCACATGCAGCCATGGCTAAAATTACTGACATTGGCACAAATATTAAGTTTCAGTTGCAAAGTCTGTTGCTTAAGTGTTTTCATATCTTAAGGTCAGATTTTACTACGGTATACTTAAGTATAATTACAAGCATTTCATAAGTGTTAAAGCCTTTTATAGACAATTATATAATTTTTACGCAAAGAGATAATATCTGCAGTGCTGAACATTCTTGCATAATCAATGCTCGCGGTTTGTTCAGTCATCCTTCTTGTTTCAGGGCTGCTTCTGCCTTCTTCTGAGAAAAAGTTAGCATTTTGCCTCTAGTGAATGCAAGACACAAGAGAAGAGAATCTCCAGAAAATATCTAACAAGTACAGATGGAGCATTCCCATCTCACTACCTACTGTTTGGGGTTGGCTGATTATTTAGGCCACCCAGTGCCAATGCCAGTAGGCTATGCAAGTGGTCAACTGCTTTGCGATCATTTATACTTGTGTGCTGGTGTGTCTGTGTCTGCTTGTAGGCGGTGAGGTTTCTATGCCACTGTACTGTGTCACTTTTTCATTCTCTGGTACCTACTAAGATTATTGTCAGTCACGTGTCAGTTATAGTCACCTATTATAATCACCATCTCTAAATCTTTAAATCAATTAAGTGAAGATTTAGAACAGAAATGAAACCTGAAGAGCATACAGGAAAGTCCATTTCTTTCTTAGTTATAAACATGAACATGAATACAACTAACAAGCCACTTTTTGGAATATTTGAAAGAATATATGAATTAGCCAGTAATAAGGATTCAATTCACAAATCAAATGATTAAAACACACAATAAAGAAAATTGACAAATCAATAATTTGAGGAAGGAAAAAAGAGCAAAAAAAAAAAAAAAAACTAGATCAAATAACCCTAGAGTTCATGAGATAGATTGAGGAAATTAATATAGACCAATGTGTGCATTTTCTTTCTTCAGATATTAGATAAAGTTCATTGTGAAATGCAAAAAAAAAAAAAAAAGTTTAGTTTTCCTGAATCGTGATGTGTGAATTAAAAGAAATCTCCAAAATAATAATTCACAACAGTGAATACTCCAGGTGCACGAGCCTTTACTTAAAAAAAAAACAGTCGAAGAAAGCGAAAGGAGTCAGTCACGTGATTCTGGCAAACGCGAAGCCTCGATCGTCATTGGTCACATGACTTTAGGAGCCCGACACGCGCCTCGAATAGCGGCTTTATGTGGACGATACAAGCGGCTCTATACAGTACAAGCTTCAGAGCTTCAGCGTCATAATAAAAAAACACCCATAAAATAATGTTTTTTCTTTTGCCTATACGTGTGTAAAACAGAACAGACACTGCGCGTCATAAAGCATGGCAAATACTGCAAACAACTTGGGATTAGATTTTACTTCTCTGTTACGGTGTAAGGAAAAAGTTAATAAGGTAAATAAGGTGTAAATAAGGTAAATGTGTGTGTGTTTGACAACAATTAATTTAAAGTTGAATGTAAAGGTCTAATCATAAATTAAAAATCTGCCTAGACAATATTGTTTTTTTTAGGAGATGTTTTTTGTTAATGTTAATATAAAAAAATCAAATGTACACAAGTTTAGGAATTAATGTTTATAATTATAATTTGTAAAAAAAAAATGCTTTTGTGTGTGTGTTTTACAATAATTTCTTTAATCATAAATTAAATTTATTTGCTTAGACAATATAGATTTTCTTATATAGGATTTTTGTTTTTAAAGAAATCTATTGTTTTTGTTTAAGAATAAGTGTTTTTAATCTGTAAATAAGATTTAGTCTGTGTGTTTTTTGACAAAATTAAAAAAAAAGTCTATCAGATGTTTTAAAATAGTTTTTGCTCAGTCTGGTTAAAATGAAAGTAAATTAAATTAATCATATTGCCTAGGTTGTGCTGTTAGAAAAAGATATAAGACACTCTCTATTGCACAATTTCTAAGTCTTATATAATGAAATATAATCAATAAAACATATTGATGCCAAAAAAGGAGGCTTTAAAGGTTATATTATACTCTTTATGGAGTTGGTTATCATGTCATCTCCAAGGGGCTCACACAGGCTGCTGCTATTGATGGGTATCAATGGGTATGTAGATAGGGATGAGATTTACCACATTGTGGTGTGTGTGAGTGTGAGATATTCCAGGGAAAGTGTTATTGCAGAACTTTCTCTCAGTTCATTTCTCAGTTTGTTTCTGCAGGATTATGCCTCTCTTCTCCAGATTTGGCGATAATTAAAATGCAGGACATCGTTGCGATCCTGATAATGTTCATGGGAGCTGCCTCAGGTAGGTTTCGTGATGAGACATGATTCATTTAGAATGCAAAAGTTATTTCTTTTAATGGGGGTTTGCTGTATTATTTAATTTGTGTATGTTTTTACTCCATTAAGACAACAGTCTTTTGTCCTAAAATACATAATCCACAATCCTAACACTGAGTGTGCCTACTAAGATTATTCAGGACATTAAAAAAATGTATTAATATTATACAAAAATATATATATTTTTTCCTGAGTATTAATATTGTCCTATAGATTAGGGAAAGAAAATCTTGTATGTCATGCTGTACATTCACTACAAAACCACAGATTTTATATTTGCCTGACATTTATTCTGTGAATTAAAGGATAAAATTAGATAATTAACCACCATAAAATATTCTGTTTGCCAGGTTGGATCGCTTTGTTTATGCCCATTGCTAATGATTCTATGCTTACCCACTGTGTGTTTCATTAATCATGTCCAGTTTCAAATGTTAGTGTCATACACACTCATGTTGATTTCACATCATCTTATTATAGTCAGGTTATATTGTATATGGTTATGTCTTTTGACATTCAGGGCTAATCTTTAAAATACAGAAGTTTGCAAATTTTAGCATTAAAAATTTATGTTGTTTAACCATTGTTAACATATTGAATATATGGCTACTTGTATTCATGTCTTCACATGGTAGTTAAGTACTCCTCTTTTTTTTTGATAAGGTTTGTAGACTTTATTTTGCTAATAACTTTAAACTGATTTCACAGTTTTTGAAATGAATTTTTTTTTCTTCCTCTTCAGGTTTGCTGTTTCAGGATCCTGTTGTCTGTAAATTTACTGAGAGTAATCAGTGTTATGCAGCTCTAGGGCAACAACTACACCTGCAAATGCCCCGAGTGGATATGATTCACCTAAAGGTCACAGACAAGACATTTACAGATCGTTTAATTTTAAAATATAGGCATCACCATGATATCCCACTAACAGTATATATCAAAAGCTGGCAGTTTGTTAATGATACTCTGATACTAAAAAGTGCAGAAACGAGTGATTATGGAACGTACACTTTACAGACCTTTGATGCAAAAGGGAATAATAAAGGCATATATACTCTCCAGCTCAACATTGAAGGTAAGACCACACATTGTCTAACCACATGGACCCTTTATAGTTTTAAAATGCACTTCAACATTTCACCTATATAGTCTATACCTAAAGCTGTGGTACAAACGAATGGAGTCTGCTGAGTTCTCAAATCTGATTCATCTGAAGATGTTTTCTATAACAGCATTATTCAGGTCACAGGTTTATATTAATGCACTTGTTCTAATTGTGTTGCCATTTTTATAGTAACAAATAATTGAGGAGATCCTTAAATCAATAAAAAAGAAGAAAGTGTAATAATTGTTGATGCAGTCTCCAGTGTCAGCACCTTTTTTTGTCCAGCACATGTTTAAAAGAGGTAAAAAAAAAAGTGAGGGAATAGCAGTTTATAGCTTCTAGAACATAATTGATAACATCTCTAAATAGTTTGCAGATAGTGCAACTTATAATGAGATTTTAAAAATAAAAATAAATGCAGAATGTATGTTGTAAAATAAATCTTTAAAAAATTAACGAAGTTTTTGACAAATTGCTGTATGTCAAGTTCCAAGATTATCTGTGTTATGCAACGAGTTGAAGGAAACATAAGGGTGGAAATGATTAACGACAGTTATTTTATTTTATCTGCAGCTGAGGTGACCTCAGTGAAAGTGTCGTACAGATGCTTGTCTCCTTTGGTCCGGAGAGTGTACTGTTCAAGGAAACCTTTCCTTCAACTGGTCTTCTGGATTCGTCACTTGGTTTGAGAATGGGAGTAGCACTCTGGTGCTGGATAAAATCCATAAGGAAAATGTAACCTGCCATGTACAAAACCATGTCAGCCATGACAGCAATTTCGTTAGCCTCCAGAAATGTCCTGATAAGTCTGTCTATTTAAATAATAATGTTTAAAATAATAACAAAGCATTGTACATGTTTTTAGCAAGAAACACAAACTAGTCCACTGCACCAGGCTTCAGACGTACCCTGTGGCATGTTACAATGCCCACATCCTATCTGATGGGACACTTGTAGCAGGAATAGAGAGGCACTTCTTTGCCTTGGAAAGTTTGCCTCAGCTTGCATTTCATGTTTCTGAAAAATACTTTCAGCTCATATCGGGGGTCGACTATTTTGAGCATATGAATAAATCCAGACTTTTTAACTGTGTATATGGGCATAATGTCTTTAGTGATATAACACACCACAACATCAGTAATCTCCATCGAGGCCACTGCCATAGTATATGGTATACAGTGGGAAAAGGCTGCTATTTTTACCTGTCTTTAATTCAATTCAATTAAATTCAATTTTATCACTATAAAGCTTTTAACAATGGTTACTGTCTCAAAGCAGCTTCACAGAAATGAAAAGAAAATTTAAGGAACTGTGTATGTGTGGGAAAAAACATTCTGTCTTTAGTCTGTGTTTTGAGGCTGCCGTGCCAAACACACCTCTGATTCAACAGTGTGGCTCTTTTTGAGGTGCTGGAGTAAATTAGTCGTGCTGCTTACTTTATGGCCACAAACTTCACACAAATTTTACAGCGGGCTTCGGCTTGTTCAATGTCTAGAGTTTCAAACCTGAAGAATTTTCATACTACTGAAGTGTGCCTCTCTTGGAAACAAGCTGTTTGGTTTCATCAGCGCATGCTGTCATGTTGTATTTCGTATTTCCCACGCATAAATCACTTCTACAAAGTTGTATGGACCTACCATGGTCATAGCACAAGCCTGAAGAGGTTGTTGTGAGAACATTTTTGACATAATAATAATGCAGTGTCCCAATGACAGCTGTCAGAACGCCATCCAATCTTACATTCACGCCATGCTTGTAGTATGTCAATGAAGTCCCCAATGCCATCATTCTTCACCAGGCTGAGTGACATCATACAAAATATGAAGTAAATCAGCCATACATTCCAGTAAAGCTCAAGTCTGCGACAAACATCATTAAAATGAATCTATTTAGACTGGATGAGTAGATTGATACCAAAGTAATAAAGAACAATTTTAACAGATTTTTTGCATAAACTGTTGGAAAAACACAGCCCCCAAATTTCCCCTTCATTTGTAATTTGATAAAGCGTATATGATCACCATGACTCAACCTTGAATATGAAGTAATATTGCACTCCTCAATCATTAGAAGTTAAATTCGGCAATAGTTTTTACTTTTTTCATAGACATAGAAATAGACCGGAGAAGCTGTAATTATGTGCTCGGTCAGTGAAAGAAAATACACATTCGTTCATACAGTATGTACAATTGAAAGGTGGGAAAATCTCTTTTTTTATATCTGTTTTATTTTTATTATTTTCTTTCATTGACCGACCTCATTGTTACAGGTGCTTGTGGAAATAGCAAACAAATGTCAGTGTGAACACTTTTCACTTCTTCATGCAACGTTTAATCATTAAATGCTCCGATTTAAATATTGTTACATATTTGCTCAGAATATATGTAATTCGTCTCTAAATATCTGTCAAGAAATATGTCCCTACATTGTTCGCTTGTTCGCCATAACAATTTCCGTATTTTGTTCTTGATTCAATACCATTAATTTGAACATATTTATAAAAGATGCGCTTTTCTTTGCCCCGCCCGTGAAAACAGCGCAGGGAGCTCGCATTCAGAGGAAGACTCGCCCGCGGGAGATTGTGCGTGTATTACTGTCTCGAATTCGAAATCTGTCGAATTTTCCAGAACTGTTATATTAACAAAATATAAGCTTAATTAGATCAACTTGGAGCCATCAAAACAAAACACATGCATTTAAACATGCACAAGTGTCAAAACTAACATTTGACAGTAACATTTCCATGACTTTCATCATGGGGAGAATTATAAGAGTAGAAGAAAAATCCACATAAACGTTAGTACTGAAATTATTTAATTTAATAGTACTGTAGTTTTGTATGACTACGCACCAGTCTCTCTCTCTCTCTCTCTCTCTCTCTCTCTCTCTCACACACACACACACACACACACACACACAAATCATGCGCTTCTTGCGCTGTTTTCACGGGGTGGGTCTAAGATAAACGAGTCTTGATGGGGGAACCAACTTCGGCACAACACTGGAAACGCAACAATGGTAAATGACCGATTAAAAAACTAATGTAGAATAATGGCGGTGTGTGTCGACAGAGGAGACATAATGCAGCACACTGCAGCTGGGTTTCAGGATATGGCATGTAGAACAAAATGTATACTTATTTTTAAGATGTGTAGATTTTAACGCTACCGAAATATAAGAATGGACTCACAAAAATACCTGTATTATTATTGTTGTATAGAAATAAAATCAACTAAATCAAGCTATATTGCACAATAATGCGATGCGTTAAATGTGCGTATATACCATTGAAACGCATTGATATGCCGCTTATTTTGACCAGATATATGTTACTAGTAATGATGAGATGAATCCCCATTTACAGTAGGTGTCGAGGCTTCCCAGCCAATTATTTCACCAAAAGGTTCATATTATGAAGCTTCATTTAAGGGCTCATTATACTGACATCTATTGGACAAATTTTGTGTAACAAATAGACAAAAAAACAACAACAACAAAAAAACAAAATCGCAAACCGCACAATCAACATGTAGATGTATCTATAAATGATGTTGAATTCATCATTGACAGTCGTGTGTCAGTTATAGTCACCTATTATAATCACCATCCCTGAATATTTGAAAAGTAAGTGAAGATTTATTTTCTTCAGAAATGAAAAAAAGAACAGAAATGAAAAGTGAACAACATACAGGGAAGTCCATTTCTTTTTTTATTATATACATGAACATAAATACAACTACTGTACCAAGCCACTGTTTGGAATATTTGAACAGAATATATGAATTCGCCAGTGATAAGGATTCAGTACGCAAATCAAATGATGAAAACACACAATAACGAAAATTATTAGATAGTTTATTAGATAGATTGAGGTCATTAATATAGTGCATTTTTTCTTCATTTATTAGATATAATTCGTTGTAAATTGCAAAAAAAAAAGAAAAAGTTTAATCCTAAATCGTGATTTGTGAGTGAAAGAAATCTCCAATATAATGTTTCACAACAGTAAATACTCCAGGTGCACGAGCCTTACTTAAACCAGAAGAAGAGTCACGTGACTCTCAGGGAACCGACACGCGCCTCGGAATAGCGGCTTCGTTTGGACACGCCCCTTCTGCTCTGTACAAGCTTCAAACCTTCAGCTTCATAGTAACAAAAACACCTATAAAAAACGTGTTTTTTCTTTTTCCTTTGTTACCCACGTGCGTAAAACGAAACAGACACTGCGCGTCATAAAGCACGTTAAATACTGCAAACAACTTGTTGGAATTAGATTTTACTTTTCTTTATCGGTGTAAGGAAAGATTTAATAAGGTAAATGCCAACAATTCATTTTAAAAGGTCTAATCATGAATGAAACATCTAAAAGAAAAAAGCATCAATTTTTTTATTTCTTTTGTTAATGTTAATATAAAAAAAATCATATGTACACATGTTTAAGAATGAACGTTTATAATTGTAATTTGTAAACAAGATGTAGTGTGTTTGGGTGTTTTACAACAATTTCTTTGATCATGAATTTATCTGCCTAGACAATATAATTTTTGAAAAAAATATGGGATGAAAAAAATTCTATTGTAATTGTAAGTGTTTTAAATCTATAAAAGGTTTAATCTGTGTGTTTTGACAAGAGTTTATTTAAAAAAAAAATCTATCAGATTTTTTAAAATAGTTTTTGCTCAGTCTGTGTGTCTAGCTGGTTAAAATGAAATGAAATTATTTCATCATATTGCCTAGGTTGTGCTGTAAAAGGATATAAGACACTCACTATTGCACAATCCCTAAGCCTTATATTAGGAGATATAATCTTTAAAACATAGTGATGCCAAAAAAGATTTGGCATCACTGTTGTGGAGTCAATTATTATGTCATCTCCATGGGGCTCACAGAGGACATTCCAGTCTGTTGCTTGAAAGCAGCCCTGCGAAGTCTCATTAGCTTTCTGTGTCTGTCCACCTTCGTACCTCAGTTGTGGTCACATGGACTGTAGGTATTACAGGAAGAAAGATTTCAGGGAGAATTTTATTGCAAAACTTTCCCTCAGTGGGTTTATAGATGTTTTTGTCTCTCTTCTCCAGACTTGGCGAGAAATAAAATGCAGGACATCGTTGGGATCCTGCTAATGTTCATGGGAGCTGCCTCAGGTAGGTTTCATGATGAGATGTTATTCATTTAGAATAAAAAAGTAATTTCTTTTAATGGGGTTTGCTGAATTATTTATTTGTGTATGGTTTTACTCCATTAAGACAACAATCTTTTGTCCTAAAATACATAATCCACAATCCTAAAATAGATAATCAGCGTGCCTACTAAGATTATTCAGATTAAAAATATATATAAAGTAAAGCTGTTTCAGAACATTAAAATAATGTATTATATATATATATATATATATATATATATATATATATATATATATATATATATATATATATATATACACACGTGGACAAAATTGTTGGTACCCTTCGGTCAATGAAAGAAAATCTCACAATGGTCACGTAAATAACTTTAATCTGACAAAAGTAATAATTTTTAAAAATTCTATGAATGTTAACCAATGAAAGTCAGACATTGCTTTTCAACCGTGCTTCAACAGAATTATTAAAAAAAAATAAGCTCATGGAACAGACCTGGAAAAAATTATGGTACCCCTAGAAAATACTGAAAATAATGTGACCAAAGGGACATGTTAATTCAAGGTGT
The DNA here is from genome assembly GCA_013621035.1 of Clarias magur. Classification (NCBI taxonomy): domain Eukaryota; kingdom Metazoa; phylum Chordata; class Actinopteri; order Siluriformes; family Clariidae; genus Clarias; species Clarias magur. The sequence continues at coordinate 333,871 of QNUK01000440.1, read as the reverse complement.
GTCCACTAATTAGCATCACAGGTGTCTACAATCTTGTAATCAGTCAGTGGGCCTATATATAGGGCTCCAGGTAGTCACTGTGTTGTTTGGTGACATGGTATGTACCACACTCAACATGGACCAGAGGAAGCAAAGGAAAGAGTTGTCTCAGGAGATTCGAAAGAAAATTATAGACAAGCATGTTAAAGGTAAAGGCTATAAGACCATTTCCAAGCAGCTAGATGTTCATGTGACTACAGTTGCACACATTATTCAGAAATTTAAGATCCATGGGACTGTAGCCAACCTCCCTGGACGTGGCCGCACGAGGAAAATTCATGACAAATCAAAGAGACGGATAATCCCAATGGTAACAAAAGAGCCCAGAAAGACTTCTAAAGAGATCCAAGGTGAACTTCATGCTCAAGGAACATCAGTGTCATATCGCACCATCCGTCGTTGTTTGAGCCAAAGTGGACTACATGGGAGACGACCAAGGAGGACATCATTGTTGAAAACAAATCATAAAAAAGCCAGATTGGAATATGCCAAACTACATGTTGACAAGCCACAAAGCTTCTGCGAGAATGTCCTATGGACAGATGAGACAAAAATCAAACTTTTTGTCAAAGCACATCAGCTCTATGTTCACAGATGGAAAAATGAAGCATATGAAGAAAAGAACACTGAGAGGAGGAGGCTCTGTTATGTTCTGGGGCTGCTTTGCTGCATCTGGCACAGGGTGTCTTGAATCTGTGCAGGGTACAATGAAATCTCAAGACTATCAAGGGATTCTAGAGAGAAATGTGCTGGCCAGTGTCAGAAAGCTGGGTCTCAGTCGCAGGTCATGGGTCTTGCAACAGGACAATGACCCAAAACACACAGCTAAAAACACCCAAGAATGGCTAAGAGGAAAACATTGGACTATTCTAAAGTGGCCTTCTATGAGCCCTGACCTCAATCCTATTGAGCATCTTTGGAAGGAGCTGAAACATGCTGTCTGGAAAAGGCACCCTTCAAACCGGAAACAACTGGAGCAGCTTGCTCATGAGGAGTGGGCCAAAATACCTGCAGAGAGGTGCAGAAGTCTCATTGACAGTTACAGGAATCGTTTGATTGCCTCAAAAGGATGTGCAACAAACTATTAAGTTAGGGGTACCATCATTATTGTCCAGGCCTGTTCCATGAGTTCATTTTTTTTTTTTTTATAATTCCGACTTTCATTGCTTAACATTCATAGAATTCTTATTTATTATTACTTTTGTCAGATTAAAGTAATAGATTAAAGTGTATAAAGTGTGTGTATATATATGTATATAGGAAAATATTTTTTCACAGGATATTATACATATATATATTAGTATATATATTAGTATGTGTGTGTGTGTGTACACATGTATGTGTGTGTATAATATATCCTGTGAAAAAATATTGTCCTATAGTTTAGAGACATTTAATCTGTGAATTAAAGGATAAAATTTAAAACAATTAACCACCAGAAAATATTCTGTTTGCCAGGTTGGACAGCATTATTTAGCCCATTGCTACTGATTCTTTGCTTACCACTGTGTGTTTAATGAATCATGTCCAGTTTCAAACTTTAGTGCCGTACACTCTAATGATGATTTCACATCATCATATTATAGTCAAGTTATGTATAGTTATGTCTTTTGACATTGAGGGCTAGTCTTTAAACTTGTCGTATTTGAATTCTTTAGATTTTTTTGCATTAAAAATAACATTGTTTAATCATTGTTAACATAATGAATATATGAGTACACATGGTATTTAAGTACTCCTCTTTTTTTGGTAAAGGTTTATCTGTTAGAGTTCACAGTTTGTGTAATTGAATCTTCCTAAAAAAAGTTTTCAACTAAACAAATTACAAACTATAAATATGGCAGGAAATTTTATTTCTGTATTTAGACATTGTACCAAAGCACTGAATTCCAGATTTTGTGACAAAATGCAGTAAAGTTTACATGAGAGGGTGTTTAAATAGTAATTAACAAAAAGCCTCCCCTCTTTTTCCCGTCTTCTTCAGGTTTGCTGGTTCAGGATCCTGTTGTCTGTAGATTTACTGAGAGTAATCCATGTTATGTGGCTCTAGGGCAACAACTACACCTGCCAATGCCCCGGGAGAGTGGCTTTAACCTAACGATCACAGACAATACAGCTACCGATCATATCATTTTTGATTATGGAACTCGCAATTGTATCCCAAAAAAAGCATATATTGAAGGATGGAAGTTTTTTTATGATAATAAAACTATGATACTAAGCAGTGCAGCGAGAAGCGATTATGGAACGTACACTTTACAGACCTTTGATGCAAACGGGACTAGTACAGGCAGTTATGCTCTCCAGGTGAACATTGAAGGTAAGACCTATTTTTCTATAACTAAAGCTGTAGCACAAATGAATGGAGTCTGCTGGGTTTTCAAATCTGATTCACCTGAAGATCATAATAGCAGCTCTGACGGCGGTTCTGGCTATTATTCAGATCACAGGTTTATGTTAACGCACTTGTTCTAATTGTGTTGCCATTTTTTTAGTAACAACTAATTGACAAGATCCTTAAATGAATAAAAGAAGAAAGTATGATAATTCAGTGTCAGCACTTTTTTGTACAGCACCTTTAAAAGAGGTAAAAAAAAAAAAAAGTGAGGGAATAACAGTTTATAGATTCTAGAACATAACTGATAACATCTTCAATTATTTTTGCAGATGTTGCAACTAAAAATGTGATTATAAAAAAGAAAATAAGGGCAGCATGTATTTTTGAATAAATCTTGACAAAGAAATCCAGTTGTTGGACACGTTGCTGTATGTGTCAAGTTTCAAGATGATCTGTGTTAAGGGTGGAAATGATTAACGACAGTTATTTTATTTGTACTTTCTGTAATCTGCAGCTGAGGTGAGCTCAGTGAAAATGTCATACAGCTGCTTGTCTCCTTTTGTCTGGAGAGTGTACTGTTCGGCTGACGGAGACAACCTTTCCTTCAACTGGTCTTCTGGATTCGTCACTTGGTTTGAGAATGGGAGTAGCACTCTGGTGCTGGATAAAATCCATAAGGAAAATGTAACCTGCCATGTACAAAACCATGTCAGCGATGACAGCGATTTCGTTAGCCTCCAGAAATGTCCTGGTAAGACTGTCTATTTAAATAATAATTATCAAAATATAGTTGCAAGCAGCGATGACGGGCCCAAGCACCCTGTGCCACCGCCACCCTGGGGGCACCGCACAACCTGCACACATCACACACTATACAGGGCTGATGTCAGTTTGAGCCCTAAATATTTGTTGAGTGCGTTAGTGTGTGTGAGGGTTAGTGTGTGTGAGGGTTAGTGTGTGACGTGCGGATGTGTCAGTCTGTGTGTGACGAGTAAATGTGTGGATGTGAGTCTGTGTGTTAACATGAGTGATGTGTGTGTTATTTTGTGTGTGATGTGTGTGTTAGACATGTGACTTGTTAGTGTGTGGGTGTGTGAGACAGAGATGTGAGTGTGTGAGTGTTAAAATTTGTGATGTGTGATATACATGAGTATGACTGTGTTTGTGTATATGTGCATGTGTGCATCTGTGTGAGTGTGAGACTGTTAACATTGTGATATAATTGTGTGTGTGCGTCATGAGAGAGGTGTGTACGTGTGTACGTGTGTACGTGTGTACGTGTGTATGTATGTGATGTATGAGTGTGTGTGTGCGTGTTAACATTTGTGATGTGTACATGTGTTCAATAGACCGCAGATGCCGGAAGAAAAGTATCACACTATGATGTTTCTCAATGTGATGTCGCTGAACGCGTCACTGAATATAATGTCACTCAATATAAGGGCACACAGAAAGTTATTAATCATTTTACAGTGTACGTTTAAGACATTATCACGGCTTGAGCCCAGGACGTGCAGTGCGAAAGTTGTTCGGCTCAATGAGCTCTAAATGTGTACCGAGGTTTGTGTGTCTATGTGCAGGTGTGTATGAGCTATGCAGCAAGATCTTGTCAGGGGCCACGAGACTCTCAGGCGTCCGAATGGCAGCAGATTCCAACCTGTCTGCCAATTTTTATGAGTTTTCGAGCATGTTAAGACCCCCGAAAAGTGCAAAAGGGTGAAATAAAAAATCCTTAGGAAAACAAGAGGGTCCTGCGCACCCTATAGTGCTTGAGCTCTCATAACTGGGTCAAAATGAAGTTCATACTACTTCCTAGACCCATCCATTCCGGGTTCTCAGTGTGTCTGTCATGTTGTCACTAATTTCCTATCCAACACGTGGTCAGGCTCTCACCAGGCCCAATGAGATCAAACCAAGTTATTACTATGTGCGATCAGATCGCACCACGCCCTTCCCCAGCACTTATCACTTGCTTAATATTTTGTCATTGAGTTCAGCAGGTTTGTGTAAATACCGTTCATCACAAATGATGGTGTGAGAAATGATATCCAGTTTTAGTATAAAATTCTCTAAACGTGACCGACGCATTCATAATCTGCTGCATGCACGCCATAAACGTGTTAAGCTCCACAAGAATGTAATATTACTTTAATGCGGTCTTCTAGAAAGTGGTATGGACCTACCATGGTCGTAGCACAAGCCTGAAGATTAGAGAATAGAGAATTCTATTGACGTAATAACACTGCAGTGCCTCAATGACGGCTCAGTCAGAACGCCATCCGATCTTTTACATTCGTGCCTTGCTTGTGGTATGTCAGTGACGTCCCTAAGAGGGGATCGTGATGATGGTAACTGGACGATGCCGTCATTCCTCACAAGGATTTTCTGAGCATATGCATAAAAAGCATGGCAGCTGTCAAGGGAGACAAAACTACCTTACAGACAATGTTCTTACCAAATTTGGCCTGCATAAAAAAAGGTCATGTGGTCTGATAAGTCCAGATCGAGCCTATTCCAGAGCAATGTGTGCATCAGTGTACGAAGTGAAGTGCATGAAGTGGTGCAGCCATCAAGGATAGTACTCCTACTGTACAAGCCTCTGGGGGCAGTGTTATAATCTGGGGTTGCTTCAGCTGCTCAGGTCTAGGCTTAGCAACATTATATGGATCTCACAGTCATGATCCAGGATGACAATGCAAAGATTCATCAGGCATTTTGATACATGAAACTAAACCCAATTCATTAAAAGTCTTTGGGACCTGCTGGATAAGTGGGCTGACTCTCCCATCATTAATACTATATACTTGGTTATAACGATAAATTCAACTATGGACTGAAGTAAATGTTCTGACATTGCATATGGTTATTCAAACTACAGTATGCTATGATAAATACAGGCCCATGTTTGGTTTACCTCTCCGGTAAAATTCCATTCATTTTCATTACCAGTTGCAGCATTGTTGTTGCAAACACCTATAGCCTAAATTTCTCTTTGCTCTTTGAAAGTTTACTTGTCTGAAATGTTTTTTTTTTCCCCACCTTATTGTAGAGTACACCCTGAATCTCCTGGGATATGTTTGTGTGCTTCTCGTCATGCCATTCGTACTCTTCAACGGCATAGCGTTCTACATGTACAGGAAGAAACAAGTTCTTATGGACAAAGAAGGTCAGAAAGTTGCTCTTACTTTTTATTTTACTTTCTAGTTGCTAGATGGTTAATGATATAAATGTACTTTCACTGGGCATTCTGTACCACATTCATGCAGCTATCCAGTCAGCCAATCAGTGGCTGCAGAGCAATATATACTGTACCCTCATCCAGACACAGGACGTGCATTTTAGTTAATGTTTAGAAATCAGATTGGGCCTCCGAGTGGCGCAGTGGTTAAAGCGCGCGCCCTATCATCCGGAGCTCGCTAGTTCGAATCCCGGCTGGTGGAGGTCTAGAGAGAGCTGATTGGCTGAGCTCTCTCAGAGGAGAGGGATGAGAGGTACATAGTGCTCCGACATTAATCACGGCTCTACAGCCAATCAGGGGCGTCTGTGAGCTCGCGCAGCAGAGGGAGCGGATAGCGCTGTCCTCCGAGTGTGTTACGCTGTCCCACACTCGAAAAGATCGAAAAGTTGCGGTGTTACGCTGTCCCACACTCGAAAAGATCGAAAAGTTGCGGTCGGCTAGCGTCACGTGGTTCGGAGGAAACACGTGATAGTCTTCGGCCCTCCCGGCTGAGTGGTAGTAGTAGCCTTAATGTGGGAGCCCCCTAGTGACGGGGAGGAATTGGACACGACTAAATTAGGGAGAAAATCGGGGAAAAATCCAAAAAAAAAAAAAAGGAATCAGATTGTGAGGAGAATTTGTGATCTCCAGGACTGTGGCATGGTAGTTATTTCAAAATATAATCTCCGGGTTTTTTTTTTTTTTGAATGAAGAAATCTTTAGAATTGACACAAAATGCTGTGAAATACACCAACCAGTTTATTTTATATTCACGAACATGCTGTGAGATCATATTTCAGGAAATAAGCATGTTTAAGCAAAATTTACCTCAGTCCAGCTCGCAAAAAATCACAGCGATGATGTTTATATTTTGTGATCTGAACGTTAACCAAAGGTCTGTTTGTTCATGATCTTATGAATTGTGCTGTTGTAAAGGTATTTCTGATAAAGTGAACAATAAATGTATCTCAGTCATTTGGTATTTTCTGTATTTCTTTGGAGTTTAATAGTTGTGTGGGTGTGTTTTATTGACAGCCCAATCACAGGATGACATGGAGACTGCGAATGTTGAGGTCACTCATTTACCCCCGAACAGTACAGCGACAACACCAGGTATGTCTAAAGGTTTTAACACTTCATGGATTTTAATACAGGTTTGTACCCACAATGTTGGGAAGACATGATGATGGTGTTCAATAGCTTACTAGCATTATTACTGGGTGATGATGAATGCAAAGCAAGGTTCATTTTTATATGAATGGACATGGACTGCTATTGGAATCAAATAGTTGTTTGTAAATGGGTGGGAAGGTTACCGATGTTAGGAAAGCAACAGTCAAAGACCCGAACAAGTTGAGCCTCAAAAAGTTCTCTGTTTATTAAATGCAAAAGACTGACGCCTGGTGTCATGTACACCTGATGTAGAACATAAACTAACATGTCCTAGTGAAATCCTAGAGAACAAAGAGAGGAAGTTGTATAGATGTCTGTCTGGAGATGAACCAGGAAGTGATATCTCAAAACAGAGAAAGAGACAACGAGAAGGTAGGGACACTTAGGGAGGGACATTTTATGGGACACTTAAAATTGATCCTGTATATTTTCAGTGTTTACAGTATATTCATCAGTGATTTTATGATGGTGTCTTGGGAAAAACTGTGAATAAAATAAACACCTTTCTCTCTTTATTTTTAATTAAGGTTATCTTTTCTTTTTAGATATCTTTTCCTCGTTTTTTCTTATTGTCCGCTATTACATATTTCCTCCTTTTTTCTTTTCAAATATCTTTGTATCTCTTCAGTGGCGTAGTGATTAGCACTGTGACCTCAAACCTCCAGGTCAGGGTTTGGTTCATACCTCGAGTCTGTGTGCATGGCATTTGCATGTTCTCCCCGTGTCTGGGGGTTTCCCTTTGGGTACTCTGGTTTCCTTCCACAGTCCAAAGACATGAGGTGAATCGGCGTCCCCAAATTGCCCGTGTGAATGTGTGTGCATGTGTGACGAATTGACACCTGTACCCTACCACGTGCCTGAAGTCTCCTGGGATAGGTTTCAGGCTTCAGGCTCCCTGTGACCCTGTACAGGATCACACATTATAGACGATGAATAAGTGAATGAAGACATCCTTAAGCATGTGGAGTGAAACCATTGAGAGATGGTGAACAGGTGCAGCAGGTTTTCCTTGATTGCCTGCACAATGTCGTCACTTAGTGACCTCATCTGTAGTTGACCACATGCCTGCTATGTGTTTTGTTTAGCTGTACCAGAACACACTTCATCCGCACTAACAGTCTGGCGCACATAGCCTGTTTAAAAAAAATAAAAAATTATTCATGTCATTTTTTTCATGTACATAATTATGGTAAGATGTTGTTGTGTGACAACTGCAGAAGTGTTTTAAACCCTGGACAGAGGACCAATCTGTACAAGTCCCGTACCCATAAATTTAAGACCTGTACGTTACTGTACATTCATAATCTCTGAACTGCTTCGCTGAATGAGCACCAACACAACAACAAGATAAGAAAACACTCAGTTTGGTTTAGTGGCATTAGCAGGTTGGAATTGACCAGTGGGTCAACTCTTTGTTGGGAATCTCATAAGGATCCACCCATTTCCAAGGTGCAAAATACCAGTCGCAGGCTTCATTTGACATTCATTTGTCATTGAAAATCTCGTTCTCTTTCTCAGATTTTTTTTTTTCATTTTAGCATTTGTTTACAATCAAGTGTTTGTGTCAAAAATGTCTCACCCAGACTTTTTGATTATCTGTACCTGACTAGTTTCAGAGGAATGTTTTTGGTGATAAGTCACAGTTACATATGAATTATTAAACCATAAATAAAATACAACTTAAAGCATGACGCAGAGTGAATCAGGTGCATGTGATGACAGATGATCAGGCCAGTGATTAGTATACAGATGACGCCGTGTTTGGAACACATGAGAGGAGAAATGAGGTTGCTGCTGAGGTTTCTACTCAAGCTCAAGATTGTTTGCACAGTCCTGTATACAGTGGCTATAGATAAGAATCGAGTTAAGTCAAGTAGGCTTTTATTGTAATTTCAACCATATACACTTCAGTATACAATGAAATGAAAGAAAGTTTCTTCTGGACCAACGTGCTACATACATTACAATATAAATTAACAACATAACAAAACTAACTAGCTATCCAAGACACCTAATTAAGCTGATTAGCTAAGACAAAACAAATGTTTTAACACCACTCACTCATTCATCTACTATACCGCTTTATCCTGTATACAGGGTCGTGAGGGGACTAGAGCCTATCCCAGTAGACTTAGGACACTAGGGGGGGTTACACCCTGGACGGGGTGCCAATCCATCGCAGGATTACAAATTAACACCATAAATGAACAAAACTATCTAAGTACTAAACAAATGACAGAAAAACACAACATATAGTGCATGTGCCATATGTGCAAACAGAGCAACTACATGACAACAACACAATTCAAGTAAGTGCAAGTACATTTTCTGACATGATAAACGAAAAAAAAAAAAAAAAAACCCGTCACAAGTCCAGCTCTTTGACATTTCTGTTCCCATGCTATCATGCTTCTTTTTTCCAATGCCCTCCATACCACCCTCTCTGCACACCAGAGACGCATTCACAGCTGACTTCTTTGGGCATTTAAGGAAGCTCCGTGTGCATTCTTATAAACTTATAAACTGTCAATCACCTTATCAATGGAACACAAAGCCATTTGGCTTTTAACTGTAATCAGCTGTGGCCATTTCGATTAGCTCAGCATGAAAAGCTGGAGCGTTTCAGTCCCTGGTAGTAAAACTAAAGGAAACAATGGAGGGCAAGACAGTGTCAAAAGATCTCCAGGATAAACTTGTGCACAGATACAAGTGAGGAGATGGATACAAAAACATTCATAGGCTTTATCACCGCCAAGAAGCACAATGAAGTCTATAATTAACATTAAGAGGAAGGTATTTGGTAAACACAGATGCTCCCTGGATCAGGACATCGCTCCAAACTGGGTGAAAGAGACACGAGGAGACTGGTCAAAGAGGCTACCCAAGAGGCCTACAGCAACTCTGAAGCAGTTGCAAGAATTCATGACAAAGAATCGTCATTGTGTGCATGTGACAAATTCTCCGCAAATGTGCCTTGTATGGGAGGGGTGCAGGAAAAACCCCACTCACCTAGAAAACCCACATGCAGTCACGACTGAGCTTTTGCAAAAATGCACGTGGTCATATGAGACTAAAATTCAATTTAACACCAAATGATGTGTCTGGCAGCAATGCAATACATAGTTTTATCTTAACTTTATTTCAATTTAACTTAATCCAATCCGCACACACCATGGCACAGGTTTTTATGCCGGATGCCCATCTTGGTGGAATCCTCACATTTTCTCTTCTGTTTATTTCCCATTACAATGCGAGTTACAGGAAGTGTTTCTACTAAACCAGTAAATAAACCTAGTCAAAAACGCTTTCATGTGCATTTATTTCTTGTTCAGCCGAGTTTGACATTATAATAACAAAAGCTACAATGTACAACAATCACCATTAGTTAGCATTGATTAGGGAAGCTTGAAAACCTAACTATTCTATATTAACCTCCTATTTGGACAGTAGCAACATGAGTTTAACAACCCATTAAACTCATGTTAATGGGTTGTTAATGGGTTATGACATATGGTTTGAAGGGAGCCTAATAACTTCTAGTAAATATCGGTTTACATTGGACTTCAGGAGTGACATCATGAGTCTAATAGCAATGCTGGAACTTGACCCAACGTAAATAACAAAGTCAAATAAAGAACTTGATCCCAGATATTTTGGTGAAGGCATTTTTGAAGGCACTGCAGGTTTTCTGCATTTGTAATGAAGCAAACAAACAAACATTCAGTTGTAATGCCAGAAAAAAACAAACTTTAACTAGAATCCTAAAAGGCTCATCAACGTATGAGAGCAGCTACAGGAAATGATGAAAAAACGACAGTGACACAGAGAACTGGAACTTAAATACACAAACTGGTTTGTGGTAAATTTGTTTCCATAAGAGCCTTTAATGTTGCCCTCCATTGCATCATCGTTCGAATGCTATGTAGATAAATGAAACCAATATCATCGCTTATTTCTTTGTGTGCTTGCTGTCTCCTTGTCATCCAGCCCAAGTTCAGGGTGATACCGTGGAGGGAGCATGCTGCAGTGGTTGCTAATCCCAGCCAGAGGAGAGGTGTTTAACAAGGAGAGCAAAATGCCCAAAGTGCAAGAGGAGTGTGTGTACTCAAAGGTCAGACATGGCCAGTGAAGGACACACTCTCAGCCTTTCTCAGCATGTCATTAACATTGTTTTATTTTATTTTTTTCTATTGGATCAAAATGAGGAGAGGGGAAGTTAAGTTTTTTTTTTTTTTATTTTTTTTTTTTTAATGTAATGTTTATTTTTTATCCATTGCCTTGTTGCAAGACTATTACAATAGACAAAGTACACTGTAAAAAAAAAAAAAGTTTAAATGACTGGCAGCAAGGGAAAAACAAAAAAACTGTAAAATTAACATAAAATTCATATTATGTGAAAAAATATAACATTTAAATAAATTATTTAATCTTTGGCAGAGAGAGAAACACCATTATTTGACTTTTTTTTTTTTTTACCTAAACCTATATGATTACATCACAGTAACAGCACTTGTTTCACTAAATTTTTTTGAAATAAAACACCTTCAATAAAGCCATAGCATTAAACATTTAGCAGAGAAAAACTGTTATGTTACATTTTTTGTAATAATATTTCTATTTTGGAAGATAAAACAACAACCTGAATAAGTGAGACAGTACAGTATACGTATAATTACAAAATACAACTCAATTATTCTTATGGTATTACAGTGCAATCTTAAACTGGAAACAAAATGCAATATTTAGTGCTGTAACAGTGAAATAGTCTCTCACAAACTTTAATATTATTGTGAAATAACCTTGACCAAAACGTATAAAGAAATAAATAATTTCAAACAAAATTTCCAATGTTCCAATTAAAGGTGGATTGAAAAATTTTTTTTGTTATAAATTTTTTTTGAATTTGCATCATAATGCACCTCTTATAAATGGACAGTAAACAACTGGAGCTTTAGTGCATTAAGGTGGATTGGAAGAAGGAAGATGAGAACAAATTCATAATCAGTCCAGTATCGAAATGGCTATGAAGTGTAATCCAATGAGACAAGTATGCATGTCAGTGTAAACAGCTTATTTTCACCACTGATAGGCTCATAAAGGTTATAAGTAAGACAATATAGAAATTATTCTCTATCTACATAGATAGACCAGAGTGTTATACAGTATAACTATATCTATAGGTATCCTTTCCACATTGTCAGATGCTCATATTAATATAGCAGCAGCTAAAACAAACAGTTTACTTAAATACAGTACATTGTACACACGTGGACAAAATTGTTGGTACCCTTCGGTCAATGAAAGAAAAACTCACAATGGTCACAGAAATAACTTTAAGCTGACAAAAGTAATAATAAATAAGAAGTCTATGAATGTTAACCAATGAAAGTCAGACATTGCTTTTCAACCATGCTTCAACGGAATTATATTTAAAAAAATGAACTCATGGAACAGGCCTGGACAAAAATGATGGTACCCCTAACTTAATATTTGTTGCACAACCTTTTGAGGCAATCACTGCAATCAAACGATTCCTGTAACTGTCAATGAGACTTCTGCACCTCTCTGCAGGTATTTTGGCCCACTCCTCATGAGCAAGCTGCTCCAGTTGTTTCCGGTTTGAAGGGTGCCTTTTCCAGACAGCATGTTTCAGCTCCTTCCAAAGATGCTCAATAGGATTGAGGTCAGGGCTCATAGAAGGCCACTTTAGAATAGTCCAATGTTTCCTCTTAGCCATTCTTGGGTGTTTTAGCTGTGTGTTTTGGGTCATTGTCCTGTTGCAAGACCCATGACCTGCGACTGAGACCCAGCTTTCTGACACTGGCCAGCACATTTCTCTCTAGAATCCCTTGATAGTCTTGAGATTTCATTTTACCCTGCACAGATTCAAGACACCCTGTGCCAGATGCAGCAAAGCAGCCCCAGAACATAACAGAGCCTCCTCCATGTTTCACAGTAGGGACGGTGTTCTTTTCTTGATATGCTTCATTTTTCCATCTGTGAACATAGAGCTGATGTGCCTTGGCAAAAAGTTAAAATTTTGTCTCATCTGTCCATAGGACATTCTCCCAGAAGCTTTGTGGCTTGTCAACATGTAGTTTGGCATATTCCAGTCTGTCTTTTTTCTGATTTGTTTTCAATAATGGTGTCCTCCTTGGTCGTCTCCCATGTAGTCCACTTTGGCTGAAACAACGACGGATGGTGCGATCTGACACTGATGTTCCTTGAGCATGAAGTTCACCTTGGATCTCTTTAGAAGTCTTTCTGGGCTCTTTTGTTACCATTCGGATTATCCGTCTCTTTGATTTGTCATTAATTTTCCTCGTGCGGCCACGTCCAGGGAGGTTGGCTACAGTCCCATGGATCTTAAATTTCTGAACAATATGTGCAACTGTAGTCACAGGAACATCTAGCTGCTTGGAAATGGTCTTATAGCCTTTACCTTTAACATGCTTGTCTATAATTTTCTTTCGAATCTCCTGAGACAACTCTTTCCTTCGCTTCCTCTGGTCCATGTTGAGTGTGGTACATACCATGTCACCAAACAACACAGTGACTACCTGGAGCCCTATATATAGGCCCTCTGACTGATTACAAGATTGTAGACACCTGTGATGCTAATTAGTGGACACACCTTGAATTAACATGTCCCTTTGGTCACATTATTTTCAGTATTTTCTAGGGGTACCATTATTTTTGTCCAGGCCTGTTCCATTAGTTTTTTTTTTTTTAATAATTCTGTTGAAGCATGGTTGAAAAGCAATGTCTGACTTTCATTGGTTAACATTCATAGAAGTTTTTTAAATTATTACTTTTGTCAGATTAAAGTTATTTACGTGACCATTGTGAGTTTTTCTTTCATTGACCGAAGGGTACCAACAATTTTGTCTACGTGTGTATATCCATTTTGCAGTTGCTGCTTTCGTCTGAGACAGCTCAAAATTGGAAATGTTTTGTAAAAAACTGGACTCAAACATTGTCCACGGTTCAAGGTTGAAAGAGTTCCCTTTTAAATCACCATGAAAGGATTCAAAGTAGTCATACTTACTAGTGATGGACATCTCCCACGTTCCAATGTTTAAAATGTAAGCAGGTTTCATATTATTTGCATAATCACAGTTATAAAAAGTTAATGTACAGTATCTCACGAAAGTGAGTACACCACTCATATTTCAGCAACCACTTTTCTGTATGTTCACAATGGACAATACTATAGAAATGAAAACTGGATATACTTTCGAGTAGTCAATGTGCAGCTTGTATAGGAGTACAGATTTACTGTCCTCTAACAATAACTCAACATGCAGACTTTATAGTCAAAATAACTGACAACGAAAATAAGTACACCTTAGGTGCACATGTCAAAACTGTGTTCAAAGTGCCAATACTTTGTGTGATTGCCTTTGTTATCTAGGCAAAAGACAGTTTTCTTGGTACTCATCAACATGCTGTGCACCATCTAACCCAAACCAGTTTATTTTAGTCCCATCAGACCATGCTCTTGGACAGGTTGTCTTCAGCAAACTGTTTGCAGGCTTTCTCCTGAGACAGCTTTATAAGAGGTTTCCTTCTCGGATGACTGCCATGACCTGTTCGGCGTATGGTCTGAGCACTGAGAAGCTGACCTCCCATTTCTGCAACCTCGAAAGCAATGCTGACAGTCTATTTTTTAAAGCCAGCTTCTGCACTTGACACACAGCATGAGGAGTCAACTTTTTTGATCGACCCTTCCGAGGCCTGTAGTGTAACTCTTTCACGGCGTTACCGATCTTCTTATAGCCTACCAAATCTTTTTTTTGGGGGGATTTTTCCTGGATTTTCTCCCTAATTTAGTCGTGTCCAATTCCTCCCCGTCACTAGGGGGCTCCCACATTAAGGCTACTACTACCACTCAGCCGGGAGGGCCGAAGACGTTTCCTCCGAACCATGTGACGCCAGCCGACTGCATCTTTTCGAACTGCTCGCTCACGCACCGTTGGCGGCGTAACACACTCGGACGACAGCGCTATCCGCCCCCCCCCGCGCAAGCTCACAGACGCCCCTGACTGGCTGTAGAGCCGTGATTAATGTCGGAGCACTATGTACCTCTCATCCCTCCCCTCTGAGAGAGCTCGGCCAATCAGCTCTCTCTAGACCTCCGGCTGCGAGAGGTTACAGCACCACCCGGGATTCGAACTAGCGATCTCCGGATGATAGGACGAGCGCTTTAACCACTGCGCCACTTGGAGGCCTACCAAATCTTTGTGGAGAGTGACAATACTATTTCTCACATGATCTGAGTGTTCTCTGCTATGAGGTGCCATGTTGATCATCCAGTGGTCAGTATGAGTACTCAAAGCACCAAGTTATAAATGCTCTAATATAAGATACACAGAATTGTATGATCCTATTAAGCTGGACATGTGACTTTGCATGGTTAAAGATGTACAGCTGCTATCACTTAGGGTGTACTCACTTTTGTTGGCAGCTTTTTTTGATAATAATGGGTGTATGCTGAGTTGTTTTCAGAGGACAATAAATCTATACTGTTATACAAGCTGCACATTGACTACTCTAAAATATATCCATGTTTTTAATGTATTGTCCTTTGAGAAGATATACTGAAATGTTTGCTGAAATTAGAGGGGTGTATTTACTTTTGTGAGATATGCAAATTTTACACAGAAGCAGGCAGCTACACTCACGTCAAGGGTTTTAACCAAATGGGCCTGGACAATAATGAGAGAATTTAAGGATTGTTGCTACATTTGTTTTCACTTGTTTTTCATGCTGGCGAACATCACCTCGACATCTCTGGTATTAGAATAAGATGTGTCAGTCAGTATGTGAGAATATGTACATGAATTAACTTATTCTGACTACAATTTATTTGCATTTATTTACTCAATAGAATTGAGTTGTTTAAACGTATACAATATATAGGGTTATCTAGAGTATGACCCTGTCAGGCTAACATGGCTTAGAAATAAATACTTATACTCGGGTAGGTTTCAGAGCACACTGGCTGACATTCTCGAAACTGTAATTGTCTTACAAAATAGATTCTCCTAATGCGGATGCTCTCAATGAGCTCGCTAACCTGACGGTGACATGACGGAGTAATGTTAACGGTACCGGATACTGCATGATAGATTTCTGATAGACAAATGAGGTTGATGCTTTAATGTCCTTAGTCACCCATGGTTTATTATTCGGAAAGCACAACCATTGTTAAAAGCACTATACAAATAAAATTGTCTTGAACACATTTCAAATATGTTTGCATGCTTAATAAATATTTTAGGATTTGGATGATGTTGGTGAAAAAACACTAATTTCAACACAATCCTCAAAGAAAGGCATAAACCAGGGAAACTACCAGTAGAGTGCGCATTCCGCCTAGCGCTAATGCTAAGGAAGCGATCTGCGAACTGTATGGAAAGATTAGTGAACTGCAGAACACACACCGCGAGTTCGGGTTTATTGTTGCTGGAGATTTCAACCATGCAAATCTGAAGTTGGTGCGTATTAAATTCCATCAGTATGTGGACTTTGCAACGAGAAGGGAAAACATCCTGGATCTGGTTTACACAAACATCCCTGGTGCATATCAGGCAGATCGCAACAACCTCTAAATGTTGCTAAAACAAAAGAAATGGTTATTGACTTCAGGATGCCTGTGTTCAGAGTTAAGCAATCACATTCAAATTTATGTTAAATAGGAGTCGATACACACTTGAAGTGCCTATTTAACCCCGAATAAAGTTCAGCTGTTCTAGTAGACTTTTCATTTTGCAAAAGCAATGGTCTGCAGAGAGAAAGACATATCAGAGGGATGCTCATTGTTAAAAGTTATCAATTTCCAAGACATTAGATATACCATAGAACAAGATGAAGAGTCATAATCAAGTGGAGAAAACAGTAACATTATCAAGAACTTTCTTGATAATGACACAGAACTATTGTGCCATTGTGCTGTTGCAACATGATTGGCTCATGGGACAACTGCATGAATGAGAAGTTGTTTGAGAGTGCCTCTCATAGAACACCAAGTCAAAACATGTTCTTATGCAGTTCATGTTCAGTATATTTGTTTATTTTGGCAAAGTGTTCATTCAGTTGACTTCTTCCTCAATGGAAATGGAATCTGATCAAATAGGCCCCGACAAATTCATATAATAATTCAAGCCATTTAATTTACCAGATCTGCAAGGTATTTTAGCAGCTAGCTTGTTTAGCACCAACTACAGTGCTAAACAGTCGTGGCCAAAAGTTTTGAGAATATTGGAAATTGGAAAAGTTGCTGCTTAAGCTTTTATAATTGCAATTTGCATATACTCCAGAATGTTAAGAAGAGTGATCAGATGAATTGCATAGTCCTTCTTTGTCATGAAAATTAACTTAATCCTGAAAAAAACTTTCCATTGCATTTCATTGCTGTCATTAAAGGACCTGCTGAGATCATTTCAGTAATCGTCTTGTTAACTCAGGTGAGAATGTTGACGAGCACAAGGCTGGAGATCATTATGTCAGGCTGATTGGGTTAGAATGGCAGACTTGACATGTTAAAAGGAGGGTGATGCTTGAAATCATTGTTCTTTCATTGTTAACCATGGTGACCTGCAAAGAAACGCATGCAGCCATCATTGCGTTGCATAAAAATGGCCTCACAAGCAAGGATATTGTGGCTACTAAGATTGCACCTAAATCAACAATTTATAGGATCATCAAGAAATTCAAGGAAAGAGGTTCAATTCTTCAGGGCGTCCAAGAAAGTCCAGCAAGCGCCAGCATCGTCTCCTAAAGAGGATTCAGCTGCGGGATCGGAGTGCAACCAGTGCAGAGCTGCTCAGGAATGGCAGCAGGCAGGTGTGAGCGCATCTGCACGCACAGTGAGGCCAAGACTTTTGTAAGATGGCCTGGTGTCAAGAAGGGCAGCAAAGAAGCCACTTCTCTCCAAAAAAACCATCAGGGACAGATTGATCTTCTGCAAAAAGTATGGCAAATGGACTGCTGAGGACTCGGGCAAAGTCATATTCTCGGATAAAGCCTCTTTCCGATTGTTTGGGGCATCTGGAAAAAGGCTTGTCGGGAGAAGAAAAGGTGACGCTACCATCAGTCCTGTGTCATGCCAACAGTAAAGCAGCCTGGGACCATTCATGTGTGGGGTTGCTTCTCATCCAAGGGGGTGGGCTCACTCACAATTTGCCCAAAAACACAGCCATGAATAAAGAATGGTACCAAAACACCCTCCAACAGCAACTTCTTCCAACAATCCAACAACAGTTTGGTGAAGAACAATGCATTTTCCAGCATGATGGAGCACCGTGCCATAAGGCAAAAGTGAGAACTAAGTGGCTCGAGGAACAAAACGTTGAAATTTTGGGTCCATGGCCTGGAAACTCCCCAGATCTTAATCCCATTGAGAACTTGTGGTCAGTCCTCAAGAGGTGGGTGGACAAACAAAAACCCACTAATTCTGACAAACTCCAAGAAGTGATTATGAAAGAATGGGTTGCTATCAGTCAGGATTTGGCCCAGAAGTTGATTGAGAGCAGCGCAGTCGAATTGCAGAGGTCCTGAAAAAGAAGGGCCAACACTGCAAATACTGACTTTTTGCATAAATGTCATGTAATTGTCGATAAAAGCCTTTGAAACGTATGAAGTGCTTGTAATTATATTTCAGTACATCACAGAAACAACTGAAACAAAGATCTAAAAACAGTTTAGCAGCAAACTTTGTGAAAACTAATATTTGTGTCATTCTCAAAACTTTTGGCCACGACTGTACACTACAGCCAGATGTTATTTCTCTAACTCCCATCTCTCCCTGGTGTCTCCAACATGGACAACTTTTCTGGTGTCCACATAGGGAATTTATATAAATACTGTAAAAGAAACATTATGTCTGTACATTGGTCAAAACTCATTCTTTTAATATGTTCATGTTTCTTGCATTGGAGGACCCAAAAACATTTCCTGTCTGTCTTTCTATACAGTATGTATGACAATTTAATGAAACTTTTGCAAAACTTAGATACCTGCCTGAAGTTTAGCCTGCACCCTAAGGGAAATTAAAATGTTGAGTGAGCTTGATAGTTTTGATCCTTTTTATGCAATGACTCCAGCAGCAACCTCAATTCCCCTCTCGTCCAACCGCTCAACATTCAGCATCACCAGTGTACTAATCACCGTCCTGATCATCTGTCATCATCTGAACCTGTTTCATACTGGTTCATACCTTAAGTTAAATGTTTTTTTAAATGCTTGCGTGATTACATCACGATCATCATGATCACTGTGTGGATCATCATGATCACTGTGTG
This sequence comes from Clarias magur, assembly GCA_013621035.1. Lineage (NCBI taxonomy): Eukaryota > Metazoa > Chordata > Actinopteri > Siluriformes > Clariidae > Clarias > Clarias magur. The sequence goes on along the minus strand of QNUK01000440.1, from coordinate 314,799 downwards.
GATCATCATGATCACTGTGTGGATCATCATGATCACTGTGTGGATCATCATGATCACTGTGTGGATCATCATGATCACTGTGTGGATCATCATGATCACTGTGTGGATCATCATGATCACTGTGTGGATCATCATGATCACTGTGTGGATTAACAAGCAAACATTTCTCTGAATCTGGTCAGGTACAAGGTCCTGTACCACTGATCTAACTCCATGACTGTGATGGAACAAAAACAACCTGGCTATTTTAAAATGTTCGGTTACTCACGTGCAGGAAGTGAGATAAGTGTGAAACTTTCTCAGTAAAGCTATCATGAGCCCTCGTACAGAAGCATCATCTTGCTTGTCACTCATTAACCTTAATCTCCAGCAAGTACAGAGAGAACTGTTCTGTGGACACAATGAGAATATTTGTCATCTTTTCAATCCTGGACTTTCACACAAGCTGACATGGGTAGGTCTTATCCTCTTAAAACACATTTTATTTATAATGTGTACAGTTGTACCAATTGATCTTTATTTTTTTTAACAAACACTTTCTGCACATCAAATGAACAATTTAAATGATTATTTTTTTCTGTGAATACACCTGCTGCTTAATTCCTAAGATGTAGTAGATATGAGTCTAAAGCCAGCAGTTTTCACAGTGCAGTTCAGTGCTATAGGTGATCTGCAAAAAAAAACAAAACCTTATTCTAATTCTTCAAAGACAATGTCAGCGATATGCAAGTTTACTAACACACGTACCGGTACATCTGTCATGATCCTCCTATATTTGCTTCTGTTCCTGCACATTGTTCTGTTCTCATCAGTTTTGCCTATTCAAATTCAGCCTTTTAGCGTTTGGTCTTGTCTTGTGTCTGTAATTAGTCTTAGGTGAGACACAGGGTGACAAAGAATCATGAGCGAGTACCCAGGGTAACCTGTTTACCAACCAGATGCTCTGTGGTTAATTTATAAGGCTTTTATAAGGCTAATATTTAGAGGATGCAGATGCAGCAAGGTATGGTGCCCCACCATCACTCTTACAGCAACTCCAACTCAGCAACTTTCCAATTCCAAGCTTTGGAAAGAGTGCATGACATTGGAAGTGTTCGTCTGCATTACCGTGTTCAGCCACTGATAGGTGCAGGATAGAGAAGAAGTAGTCCTGCAGTGAGAGAAATCAGTAGGTTATGTGAGGGTTGGTGACTTTAGCCCTTGCTACGCATTGCATTGGTATGTGGTCAATTAACATTATGAAATGCCATTCTGCCAGATAATAACACCGCTCCTCTATTACTCACTTGATGGCAAAGGCCTCTTGCTCCATGTTTATGTACCGTTGCCGGTGTGAGTTTTCTGCTCACGTACAATACAGGTACTCGTGTACAAGTTTGAGGCATCCATATGCACCAGAAAAAGGTGGACACAGTCAGGGTTTTGGAGGATAGGGAGCTGGTGAGGTGGGTTTTTAATTGCTGGAATGCACTGCAATTTACTCAGTCCACTAAACTTTCTTTGGGTGACATTTCCTGAGGTGGTGCCAGAGAGAGAAGTTAAGGACAGATCTCCGGTAATAACCCACTAGATCATGTAACTGACTTTTGGTGGACTGCCTCAACTTTCTTTACCTGAAGCTTTAGTGATCCACGGCCAATACAATATCCCAGGTACCATGCTTTAGTCATCTCCAGGTGGCAGTTCTTCGAGTTCTTTCAGGACTATTTGGAAGGATGCAGATGGTCCTGCAGCTGTGAGTGTGGATAAATTCAACTGAGAAATCGGCTGTAGTCTTGTAGTCACCATCCAGTTTTGTAAAACCAAGTATGTTGGTTTCTTCATGCAAATGCATTTCTTTGTGGTGTTGAGAGCAGGATTATGATCCATATGGAACCCTTTCAATCTTTAGCCTGTGATTAAAAGAAATACAAATTGGTCTGTGAGGATCTCCATGAGTAGACCCACCAGGTTGAAGAGGAGCACTAGTTCTCTGGTGATGTTCCGGGTTGGAGATTTCTGGGCAGGGGTGGCTTCTGGGTTGTGGGTGACACAGTCTACCATAACCAAGATGTACTCGTTGCCCTTAGTGAATTTTGGGAGTTGGGCAACTAGATTCACTTCATTTGAATAGAATGCAGACAGGAGCGCACAATCGAACGACAATGTCACTTGGCCAGGAGCTGACTTTTGCAGCTCTGTAGGCATGGGCTCATCTCAATGTGCTTCATTCTCAGGAAGATGACACGCTATTTCCTGTTGTTGTGCTGAAACGTAGCACAAAGGACTTGAAAAGGATTTGAAAAGGTTCCCCTCTTAGGATGCATTCATGAGGACCTACTCATGACTAGGTCCTAAGACACTCATGAGTGTCATGACTAGGTTTCATCAGATACATCTGACAAATGCTGCCTTCTTTCCTCTGAAAACAAAGGATGCAATGGTGAATTCTTTGCAGCTCAATCTATTCAAAGATGCATGAGATGAGGATATTAAAACTTAATAAATTATAATAATAAAATATATAATATATAAATGTTGTTGTTGGTGGCCTTTTGGCTGCTCCCATTGAGGGGTCACCACAGCAGATCAGCCGTCTGCACAACAACTTGGCACAGGTTTCATGCCGGATGTCCTTCCTGATGCAACCCTCCCATTTCATTTGGGCTTGGGACAGGCGCTGCACCCAGTGGATGGGGTTTGGGCATTGGGTAGGAATCAAACCCTGGACTTCCACATGGCAGACCATTGAGCCACTAATGCCTTATATAATACATAAATATATTATTTTAAAAAACAAAACAACAAAACAAAGGGGTTTTATATTAAATCTGCTCCCTGAGAGAAAGTGTTTTTACATGACATTAAACAACTGTATCCATTTCCCCCCACGATTATTGTATTTTTATGAATGATTTATACTTTATATTACATTGTTATGACAGTAAGGGCCGAATCAATGGGCTAAACAAGAAGACTTGTGAGCAGAAGCATGAAGGATGAGAAAATGTGAGACAATATCAACATACAGGTCCTAAAACCCATGTGTCCAAGAGGTGCACCCACAGTAGGGCATCACTAGGGGGCAGCCCTGACACAATGTACCACGATGTGTTCTAACGTCGCTTCTTCTCCAATAATTTCACTTCACACTTTTTTATTCACCCTTTCAATATCAAAAAGACAACTACCACACTTTCCGTGTTAGCGTCCCTTATTTTATGCTCTAAGCATAAAGCTGGATGTGTAGTATTTCTTCCTCTCCGTAAGCCATTCTGATGTCTTATCATACATCTTTTGATTTGTATATGATATGTTTATATTTCATTTATGATTTTTCTTTATTATTTTGCAGAAATTAAATGTTAAAGCAATTGGTCTATACTTTACTGCCTTTACCTCTTTCTCAGGTTTGAGTATAGGTACGACAACAATTCTTTCCTTCTTTGTTGCAACTTCACCCTCTCCCAGCGCCAGTAAAAAGTCGCTATACAACTTTTATTTTAAATATTAAACAATAACTCAAAAGACATCTTGTTAGGGATTATAGAAATTACCAATCTTATTTATTCACCACTTCTGTCAAGATTTCAACTATACTATAAATCAGTTTCTTTGTTTAAAATTCTGCATTCGTTGCTTTAATAATATTACACACCTTCCACCACTTACCATCTCACCTTTTGAACACAATGCCAAACTATCCACCTCTTAGCACACAGAACCGTCACAGCTCTCACTCACTCTCTCCGTATACTACTGTTGTGTAATATATATTTTTTTCTCATACTGAGACAATTAACTACAAGCTCTGCATTTGCACTCCTGAATTGGCTTCTACAGCACAGCCTGTCACTCGCTTACTGCATCTGTACCAAAATCTTTTAATAATAATAAAAAAAAAACACCTAAATCTATGAACAATGATTAAAGTCTCTTTGTACATGGAAGTGTATCAGCAACACTGAATCCACAAGAAGAAAGGAAAAAAATGTAAGCAATAACCTAAATCACTAATAAGTCCAAAAATTCAGAAATTTGTTAAAATATTGAATCCACAATCAGACAGACAAGATCCGTGAATTAAGAGACCTGGTTTGTCTAGGAGGCAGCAATTTTCTTGAGCTCTGCTCTGAAAGTGAATGTATATGCTGTGTCAAGACTGTGTCAACAGAATGATGTACTGTATAATGAGTAAATCCATTACCATGGCTCAACAACGTCATGGAGCAGAGACAATCTTGGACCACTACTGTGGAAATGGATAATGATGTTTAAAGAATTACATACTACTGAGACAGACCTGGTTCATGACATGTCAATTTAACTGTATTAAGCGTGAGTATATATAACATTATTTGATGTTCTGTATGTACAGTATGCAGCCTTACTTAATAACATTAAATGACTCCAAAGCTCTAAAGCAGTGCTGTGAATGCTACAATGTGGTAAACTATGACATTTAAGTATGCAGATGTGTATGTATGTCTGGAAACATACTCCTTATATCTATTACTAACTACTGTACATTTCTATAATGGAGCAAGCATAGTTTTGGGAAATGACCTGTAGCTTCATCCAAGTGTGATCTGTTGCAGATAAATGGTTTAGCACTTTGTCTTTAAAAAGAAAGACTGCAGAAGGAACTGCTGTTCATAACTGCTAGAACACGAGTGCCGACGGGAACCAGGCCATCTCTCATCTTTAAAAATAGATAAAAAGCATCAAGTGTCATTTTTATCAATAACACAATCACTGGAAAAATGGTGTGAAAAGAATGATGCACTGAAACAATCTAATTTGGCTCAGTAACTGTAACTCTGATTCATCAAACCACTTCACCATTGATTATTTTCTATGAACAGCATGCCTATTATTATTATTATTATTATTATTATTATTATTATTATTATTATTGTTATTATTATTATTATTATTATTATTATTGTTGTTATTATTATTGTATATAATAAACAATATCAAATTGTATGGCAATTTACTACACTAAGCCATCAAGGATGTGAACTTAAGAAAAAAATTATTTTAAAAGTACTGAAACCAATTCTAGCATTCTGTCCATTTCATTAGGTATGAAAACAGGAAGTGAGGCATTACAGAAATGTGTCACTTCCTCTTTTCCCTCTCACAAGACATAAAATATTCTCATTTTTTTATTCTGTCTATGGTGCTTCCCAGAGCTAAAAGGGTGTGTGTGCATAAGTGTGTGTAAGACTCAGAGAGAACTTTATTGCAAAATTTCTCCTCAGTTGGAAAAATGCAGGACATCGTTGGGATCCTGCTGCTGTTCATGGGCGCTGCCTCGGGTAGGTTTCATGGAGAATATCTCATATGTCATGCTGTATATCAACTAGAGACACAGATCTGTTTTGCCTGACCTTTTAAACTGTGAATTGAAAGATAAAATAAAAAAATTAACCTCCAGGAAATATTGTTTGCCACATTGGACAGCATTGTTTTGCATGTTGCTAATGATTCTTTGCTACTAAGCATTAAGTATTTAATTAATCACATCCAGTTGCAAACTTTAGGGCAGCCTTTTGACATCAAGGGCTAATCCTTTAAATACTCCTACTATTTAAATACTATGTCTCCACATAGTATTTAAATATTTAAATTTAGTAACGCTTGTAGACTTTGTTTTGCTAATAACTTTAGACTGACTTCATAGTTTGTGTAATTGAATAATTTTGTTTTATTTAATTTGACTTTTAATCTAATTAGGTTTTCATTTAAGTAAAAAAACAACTATGAATACACCAGGAAATGTCATTTGTATTGAAAAATAGCACTGAATTCCAGGATTTGTGTAATAATCCAGTGAAGTTTATTTGAAAACTGTTTTAAGTGTGTAATAATAATAACAAAATGCTGCTTTTTTTCCCTCTGCAGGTTTGCTGGCTCAGGATCCTGTTGTCTGTAATTTCACTGAGAGTAATAATCAGTGTTCTGTAGCTCTGGGACAACGACTGCACTTGCAAATGCCCCTGGTGGATATGCTTCAGCTAAAGTTCACAGACAAGACATTTACAGACCGTATCATTTTAAAATATAGAAAATGTAACTCAACAACACCAAATTTCCCAGGATGGCAGTTTGATAATGATACTAAAACTCTGATACTAACCAGTGCAGAGAGGAGCGACTCTGGAACATACACTTTAGAGACCTTTGATGTAAACGGGACTACTAAAGGCAATTATACTCTCCAGCTGAACATTAAAGGTAGGACCACACAATCTCTAATAACATAAAGCTTTTACAATTTTAAAATACACTTTAACATTAGCCTAATTAAATTTATTCTATAACTGAAGCTGTGGTACTAATGATCAAATCTGAAGGTCTTTTCTAAACAGCAGCTCTGACAGTAGTCCGGGCTATTATTCAGATCACACTTTTATATTAATGCACTTGTTCTAATTTGTTAAAATCTGAATGGTCAATCAATTTGAAAACTGTTACCAAGTAAAATGTAGAACTGTTGATACAGTGAACATTTCTTTAACATTTCTGGAGAGAATCTCCAGTTTTTGTACAGCACATGTTTCTTAAGAAAGGTAAAAAAGATAAGGGAACAATTGTTCAGTGCTGCTATAACATAACTGAAACATTATACAGTGTGTTTGATAGATGTTGCAACTTATAATATGACTGTGAAATGATTATCAAGAAAAATCAATCAGTTCTTTATTAATTGATCTTTGTGAAATGTCTTGCGAGAGAGACTTAAATTTGCTAACAAACATAAATACTGGACTTTGGAGCAATGGAAAAAAGTCTTATGGTCTGATGAGCTCAGATTGACTCTATTCCAGAGGGATGGGTGCTTCAGGGTAAGAAGAGAAGTGCATGAAGCGATGCAATCATAATGCGTAGTGTTCGTTGTAAAACCCTCTGGAGGCAGTGTTATGATTCAGTTACACACAAGGACAAAATTGTTGGTACCCTTCGGTCAATGAAAGAAAAACTCACAATGTTCACAGAAATAACTTTAATCTGACAAAAGTAATAATAAATAAGAATTCTATGAATGTTAACCAATGAAAGTCAGACATTGCTTTTCAACCATGCTTCAACGGAATTATATAAAAAAAATGAAAACTCAAAAACTCATGGAACAGGCCTGGACAAAAATGATGGTACCCCTAACTTAATAGTTTGTTGCACAACCTTTTGAGGCAATCACTGCAATCAAACGATTCCTGTAACTGTCAATGAGACTTCTGCACCTCTCTGCAGGTATTTTGGCCCACTCCTCATGAGCAAGCTGCTCCAGTTGTTTCTGGTTTGAAGGGTGCCTTTTCCAGACAGCATGTTTCAGCTCCTTCCAAAGATGCTCAATAGGATTGAGGTCAGGGCTCATAGAAGGCCACTTTAGAATAGTCCAATGTTTTCCTCTTAGCCATTCTTGGGTGTTTTTAGCTGTGTGTTTTGGGTCATTGTCCTGTTGCAAGACCCATGACCTGCGACTGAGACCCAGCTTTCTGACATTGGCCAGCACATTTCTCTCTAGAATTCCTTGATAGTCTTGAGATTTCATTGTACCCTGCACAGATTCAAGACACCCTGTGCCAGATGCAGCAAAGCAGCCCCAGAACATAACAGAGCCTCCTCCATGTTTCACAGTAGAGACAGTGTTCTTTTCTTGATATGCTTCATTTTTCCGTCTGTGAACATAGAGCTGATGTGCCTTGGCAAAAAGTTCCATTTTTGTCTCATCTGTCCATAGGACATTCTCCCAGAAGCTTTGTGGCTTGTCAACATGTAGTTTGGCATATTCCAGTCTGGCTTTTTTATGATTTGTTTTCAACAATGGTGTCCTTCTTGGTCGTCTCCCATGTAGTCCACTTTGGCTCAAACAACGACGGATGGTGCGATCTGACACTGATGTCCCTTGAGCATGAAGTTCACCTTGGATCTCTTTAGAAGTCTTTCTGGGCTCTTTTGTTACCATTCAGATTATCCGTCTCTTTGATTTGTCATGAATTTTCCTCGTGCGGCCACGTCCAGGGAGGTTGGCTACAGTCCCATGGATCTTACATTTCTGAATAATATGTGCAACTGTAGTCACAGGAACATCTAGCTGCTTGGAGATGGTCTTATAGCCTTTACCTTTAACATGCTTGTCTATAATTTTCTTTCGAATCTCCTGAGACAACTCTTTCCTTTGCTTCCTCTGGTCCATGTTGAGTGTGGTACATACCATGTCACCAAACAACACAGTGACGACCTGGAGCCCTATATATAGGCCCTCTGACTGATTACAAGATTGTAGACACCTGTGATGCTAATTAGTGGACACACCTTGAATTAACATGTCCCTTTGGTCACATTATTCTCAGTATTTTCTAGGGGTACCATCATTTTTGTCCAGGCCTGTTCCATGAGTTTACTTTTTTCAATAATTCTGTTGAAGCACGGTTGAAAAGCAATGTCTGACTTTCATTGGTTAACATTCATATAATTTTTATTTATTATTACTTTTGTCAGATTAAAGTTATTTCTGTGACGATTGTCACGAGTTTTTCTTTCATTGACCGAAGAGTACCAACAATTTTGTCCACGTGTGTAGTTAGGTCTAGACTCAGCAATGTTATGTGTCAATAAAATAAAGTCAGATGATGACCTGAACGTACTAAATGACCAGATTATCACATCTATGGAGTGTTTCCTCCCTGATGCCACAGGCATATTCCACGATGATGACACAAACATTATACTTAAACAAGAGGAATAATCTTTTATTTTTTCATGAATTGACCATGTACTTTTTCCATGAGAAACAAATAAATAAATAAAAAGTATATGTGTGGTATATCTGTGAGATAGAATTCTGCTTTCATTATCACTTGCAGCATCATTCTTTTAAATGCCAAACCCCAAATTTCTCTTTACTCCTTGAAAACTTACTTTACTCTCAGCTTAAATGACTGAAATGTTTTTGTTTTTCAATCTTCGTGTAGGTGACACTGCACATACACTGCGCATCCTGGGCTTGGTTTGTCTGCTTCTCGTTGTAATAGCTGTCTTAGGCTACTTCATGTACAGAAAGAAACAAGGACTAAAGAACAAAGAAGGTCAGAAGATTCCACTTCCCTTGTTTTTATCCTTCTACATAGATGCTAGATGAGCAATGGTACAAATGCTCTCATTTTATTAGGAATGTCACATTCATACACCACATGCATACAGTTGTCCAATCAGCCGATCCTGTTCCTGCAGTGAATAGAAACACTAATCGAGATACAGGACAAGCATCTCAGTTAATGATTGGAAATTAATTGATATCAAACTATGGGGAAAATATAATTAACTACAGGACTGTGGCATTGTTATTGGTTCTAATTTGGTTATTTCAAAAACGGATCTCCTGGGGTTTCCACACACAGCAATTTTTAGACATACACAACACAACATGGTGTGACATATTCTAACCAGCCTTTCTGATACTAAGAAACATAGTATTAGATGTTCTGCAGTCTAATGGGAAATAAACAAAACAGAACAAAATTAAGATAAAGGTTTACATATAATTTACCATATATTACTTGCTCACAGCCTTCCTCATCCAAGTTTGCACATTATGAAAACAAAAGCTACAATAGAAAACAATCACCATTAATCAGTTTTTATGAAGAGAAGATTGAAAACTTGACAATTATTTGGACAAGAGGCTCATGGGATTGACGTGGTTTTCCCTGCAGTATAAATTCACTTAGGATAAACAAAAAGTGAAAGTTAATAAAATGAAGCAGTGTAAACTGAGCCTAATAACCTCTAATAATTATTAATTTACATTAGTTAATGAAACTTAAATATACAACCTGTCCCGTGCTAAACTTGTTTTCGTCCACAGAATTTTTTGTTTTACACACCATTCTCTGTAAACTCCAGAGTCTTTTGTATGTGAAAATCTTTTTGAAATACTCAAACAATCCCATCTGCCTGCACCAAAACCATGCCCCAGTCAATGCAACTAAAATCTTATCCTCCTCATCCTGTCCTTCGATGTAGTCATTTACTGAAGTTGTGGCCTGTGTTCATTCATTTTACTGCTGCTACTTTACTATACTTTAGATTGATGTTTAGATTGTGAATAAGTAGGTGTGCATTATTTTTTTCTCTTCAAGATAACAGCCTGCTTAATGTTATGCACATAAATTAAATTTATGTTAAAAGCAAAACTTATTTCTCTGTGTGGTTCCTGTCTTCTTGTCAGTCCAAGCTCAGGATGATGCAGTACAGCAAGCCATGGTGGCCACTCCTCCTCAAAGTCAGGAGAAGAAAGAGGGTGATGTGCAGTACGGTAAGCTGGTGCTTTAATTTAGCGATAACTTTGCTAAAGCAGGTTGCAAACCCTGTACCCAGATGGTACATTAAATGATGAAGATCATTAAACTAATTTTAATATGACACAAAGATGAAGTCATGAATGACCTGTGATTTGTGGAAAGCTGAGTTCAATTTCACTTGACACACCCAGGCCTGATTACTACTGGACCTGTTGAATCAAGATATCACTTAAATAGAACCTGTGTGACAAAAAGAAGCATGCTGAAAGTTCTCATAAAGCAACACAATTTAAAGAAATTCAAGAACAGGTGAGAAACAAGGTAATTGAAAATGGAAAGAGTTACCAAATCATTTCTAAGGCTTTGGGACTCCAGCCAATCATGGTGAGAGCCATTATCCACAAATAAAGAAAAACTTGGAACAGTGGTGAACCTTCTCAGGAGTGGCTGGCCTACTAAGATTACTCCAAGAGCACAACCTTTTTTTCTCATGTTAAAAGCCTGCTTAATGCTATGTAGATAAATACAATGTATTTTTAAAAGAAAAAAGATCATCGCTTATATTCCTGTGTGGTTCCTGTCTTGTTGAGAGCCCAAGCTCAGGATGATGCCATAGAGCATGCCATTGTGGTCACTCCTCCCAGCCAGAGGACGAAATAGAAAAATCAATGATCAATGATTCAAATGTTCCCTCACTGGCCATTTTATTAGGAATGCCATACTCATACACCACATGCATACAGCTGTCCAATCAGTCGATTCTATTCCTGCAGTGAATATACAAACAATAATCGAGATACAGGACAAGCATTTCAGTTAATGATTGGAAATAAATTGATATCAAACTATGGTGGAAAACATATTATCTCCAGGACTGTGGCATTGTTATTGGTGCTAATTTGATTATTTCAAAAACCGATCTCCTGGGGTTTTCACACACAGCAATTTTTAGAGTCAACGCAAAATGGTGTGAAATATTCTAACCAGCTTTTCTGACACTAACGAACATGCTTTGCTCATGGTTTTGGAGATCATATTTCAGAAAGTAAATGTTGATAAATGCAGAGCAAGGCCTGATTATATCTAAAATCGACATGAAAAGCAAATGCTCCTTTGTAATCCAATAGATAGGCAGGTGTTTAGTGGACGATGATGTACACTGTCAACCCTAATGCTCACAGTAATTAAACACATTGAGTACTGTTAACTTAAATCATTGCAATTAGGTCAAATTAATAGACCTTTCTGAGTATTCAGAACTTTTTGGTATTTGTGAGTTTGTAGAAATGACACTTTTCAAGTTAGCTGAACAAATTTGATATTTTAAGTAATCGTAAGTATTTAAGTAACAGTAACTGTCACCTTAATGTTCAACCAACTTAAACTCTATAGAGCACTTGTGGCTCAGTGGTAGGTGTTTCGCCTGGTTTGATTCCTGGGCTGGATTGTCTGCTGTGGTGACAGCAGCAACAATTTGATTTGCACCTCAAAAATTGTTTACATAAAATTGGAAACATGATTACTTAAAAAATTTTATGTAACTGATTACCTCAAATATTTTGGGTTTTGCCAACTTAATCGAGTTTACGGTGTAGGTAGCTGTAACTGGGCTTGAACTGCCACACTACTAAGGTTTTTATTCTATTGCTCCACGGATGCAAGGAGAGAGAGGTTAATATCCTGTTTGCACTTGTGTGAAAGAAACTCAAATCTTCACTTCATCATGCTGTGAGGAAAAAGAAACTAATATCTTTAAATATACAGTATTTATTTTACAATACAGTGTAACCTTGGATTACGAGCATAACTTGTTCCAAAAGTGGGCTCATAATTCAAAACACTCTTAAAACCAAATCATATTTTCCCATAAGAAATAATGGAAACTCAAATTATTTGTTCTGTAGCCCAAAAATTTATACAAAATATAAAGTAAAAATAAAACAAATTAACCTGCACTTTATCTTTAAAAAAAAGTACAAAGAAATTCCGACAGATAAGTGTTTCCGTTTGTGCGCGCAGGCGCTATGTATTTATGTGTGTGTGTGTGTGTGTGTGTGTGTGTGTGTGTGTGTGTGAGGAATTTGCCCCTCCCCTCACCTCGTCTTACACAGTAAAACTCCTCCCCCCCCTCACCCCTTTCCATTCCGTTTTTAAGTTCCACAGCAAACACACACACAACGGAAACACTGTTTTAACGGGAAAAAAATAAATCTCTCTAATGACACTCATACTAAAGGAATGGATAATAGGTGAGCATTATTGTTTTCTCTTCAAGATAACAGGCTGCTTAATGTTATGCACATAAATTAAATGTATTTTAAAAGCAAAACCAAGATTATCGATTATTTCTCTGTGTGGTTCCTGTCTTCTTGACAGTCCAAGCTCAGGATGATGCAGTAGAGCAAGCCATGGTGGCCACTCCTCCTCCCAGTCAGGAGAAGAAAGAAGGTGATGTGCAGGATGGTAAGCTGGTGTTTCAGTTTAGCGGTAACTTTGCTAAAGCAGGTTGCAAACCCTGTACCCGAGTGGTACATTAAATGGTCCCCATTAAATGATAAAGATCATCAAACTAATTTTAATATTACACAAAGATAAACTCGTGAATGAACTGTCATTTGTGGAAAGCTGAGTTACATTTCACTTGACACAGCCAGGTCTGATTACTACTGGACCTGTTGAATCAAGATATCACTTAAACAGAACCTGTCTGACAAAAAAATAAGCATGCTAAAAGTTCTCAAAAAGCAACACAATTTAAAGAAATTCAAGAACAGATGAGAAACCAGGTAATTGACACGAATTAGTCTGGAAAGGGTTACAAAATCATTTCTAAGGCTTTGGGACTCCAGCAAATCATGGTGAGAGCCTTTATCCATGAATGGGGAAAAAACTTGGAACAGTGGTGAACCTTCTCATGAGTGGCTGGTCCAAGAGCACATCTATGACTCATCCTGGAGCTTTTTTTCTCATAAGTTAAAAGCCTGCTTAATGCTATGTAGATAAATATAATATATTTTTAAAAGCAAAATCAAGATCATCGCTTATATTTCTGTGTGGTTCCTGTCTTGTTGTCAGCCCAAGCTCAGGATGATGCCGTAGAGCATGCCATTGTGGTCACTCCTCCCATCCAGAAGAAGGAGAAGAAAAAGAAGAAGAAGAAGAAGAAAGAGTGTGAGGTGCAGTACGGTGAACTGGTGTTTAACACTCCAGGGACAAAAGAGAAGGAGATGCCCAAAGTGCAAGAGGAGAGTGTGTACTCACAGATCCAGCATGGTTAATGAGGGACACCATCTCGGGCTCACACAACACATATCAGTAACCTTTTTATTATTATTATTATTTTACATATTGAATCAGTGACGAGTGAATCAGTGAGTGGAAATGAAGGCTGAGTATCTGAATACCTCCTTTTTAAATGTTCCTTTAAATGTTTTTAATGCATTGCTTTGTTGCTATATTATAATGGTATACGAAGTAGCTGTTGGTGACACGTACACACTCATCTCTTGCTCAAAACAAAACTTCCTTAAATGTCAAATGAAGCTATTTCAGTATCCTATAATGCAATTGCTGAATCTTTTCAGTAGCAGTCCAGTAGCAGTACCGTGGTTACTATTGCTGTTTTGAGCTCAAGTTTCTGTCTGGTGGAGCTGTATGTGCTCCCTGCATCTATATGTTTTTTGGGGGGTTATTCAGGTTACCTCTGACCTCCCTGCAGGATGTATTGCAATATATTGCGACAGACCTCAACCCTGACTGCCTACGTACTAAAGAGGGATAGATTCATTAATATTTTTTTTTCCTTTTTAATATAATGCTTTAGGCCAATGGTTCCAACCCTGTTCTTGGAGAACCTCCTGCCCTGCATACTTTTGGTATTTAAACTGCTCTACTGTTAGACCCACTTCTGACTAATACAAAACTGCCAGCTCTCATGTACTGTGTGCAGAATCTTCGCACGCTCTCACACCACACTTCCAGTTTCTCACACTTTCATATTCAAAGCAATTGTCTGTGAAAGATGCAAGCAGAAAGTTTCAGGCACTTTCTATAAACTGCTTTTATTTAAGACAAATCGCTACACAGGTGTATTACGGCCAGAGCACACCGGAATGATGCTCCGCCACTTTTTCTCGCCAAGTGGAGAGAAATGAACACACATTTACAGCATCAATCACATAAGGAAGGAGGGATAATAATCGCAACAGTTATAATAGTACTGAACAGTTCAACAATCTAATAAAATAAATAAATTAAATGCATGAAAGTTACAAACAGGAGCATTAAAAGAGTGAGTGAGAGCAGTGACAGTCACAGTGACAAAGAGAGAAATACATGTACATTTACATGTGACATTAATATATTTGCATCGAGTTTAATCATATAACACTTTTGTATTCATAAGAACACTTCAAGGCTAGCAAACTTGATTAAGAGAGAGATTTACAATCATACATGCTGCACAACCCCCTGTATTTTTTGGAGGGGGTGGGGAGGGGTGTCAGTGGATTTCCCCCCGATTTTCTCCCTAATTTAGTAATTTAGACTATCAGATGTTTCCTCCGAACGACGTGACACCAGCCAACCACATATTTTCAAACTGCTCGCTCACGCACCGTTGGGTGCAGCATAACACACTCGGAGAACAGAGTCCTATCCACTCCTTCCACTTGTATGAGCTCACAGACGCCCCTGATTGGCTGTAGAGCCGTAATAAATGTAAAAGCACTAAGTACCTCCTATCTCTTCCTTCTGAGAGAGCTCGGCCAATCAGCTCTCTCCAGGCCTCCGGCTGTGAGAGGTTATAGCATCATCCGGGAATCGAAGTCGCGATCTCCAAATGATAGACCGAGCACTTTGCCACTGCGCCACTTTATTATCTTTAGTTGACTTTTTTTTTCTATGCTTCCTCAGATATTTTCTTTTTGTTCTTTTGCTCCTGCATGACCTCACAATTTCTCATAATATTGCCTGTGTTTTGATGTCTTAATCAGGTTTGTTAGCCATTGAGTGTTCTTATGAAAATAAATATCGATACATGTTGGTATTGTATTGTTTATGACTAAAATCCGTGCAAATATTGTATTTTCTTGGTCTGTGTGTAATTACTTTAACTGCCTTTAGGGGAGGTGGTGGGTGGGACTGGCTACCCAGGGCCTCGATGATAGAAGGTCTCTAATTCTGGAATAAAGAATGAGAGATTTGGATCATAGAAAAAAATAGGCTCATTAAGTCAACTTATGTACAGGGCCCAGAGTTCTATGCTTCGGTGCCGTACATGGAGCTGCTGGAGAACATGTACTGTAAGTGATTTGGGTGGTGGGTAAAGTCATTATTTGGTTTATTGCTTTAGATGAATAATTCAAATGTTAGTTGTGCCAGCTGGAATAAATACCTCACATGCATCTGATCTCATTTTTCACTTCAAGACTGCAACACTATATATATATATATATATATATATATATATATATATATATATATATATATATATATAGAACCTGAGCCATGCAGGATAAAATGTATTGTTAGATGAAATGGATGAGCGGATGCAAAATGGATGCAAAACCGGTGCCTTTATTTTCAGAATACCATTTTTTTTTCTGTAAAGTTGGCAGTTCTGCTAATAGTTAAGTTCAGGTTAAACCAAGTAATGAATGCTTAATAAACAGTTAATTAATAGTTAATTACTTAGCTTAGCTATTATTATTTTTTTTTTTTACTCATTGATTCTGCTGTTACAACACTAATAAATGCATGTAATATATATTTGAACGGAGTAAATATGCCTAGAGGCAGTGGTGGCTCAGACAGTTGAGGCTCTGGGTTGTGATTGGAGAGTCTGGGTTTCAAGCCCAACCACTACCAAGTTTCTACTGTTTGGCCATCACTCCGCAGTCGGCTGTCATGCAGAAGAGAAAGGAGGAAGTACAGGTGTCAGCCTAGCAACCCAGCCTCATAAGCACAACCATTGCTATAGAAACAATGGAACCTGTCACCAAAACAAAAGCCTATAATTGTGCTTTATATATTTCCATTTAACTTGATTTAATTTGAAAAGTATTGTTTCACTGATTAAGAGGAAGCTTATTTACTGTAGTTTTTAATCTTGAGACACAGTTGTGGCTTCCTGTTACGCTCTCTCTCTCTCTTGTCACACACACACACACACACACACACACACACACACACACACACACACACACACACACACACACACACACACACACACACACACAAATCTACCTTGTCACTGTGATCAAGCTCTGTACATAAGACATGCGAAAATACATTTGTGATTGTTTTCTATCTTTTATTGCTAGCATGTAATACATTTATAGGGTAAATGATCAAAATGCTAAATATTGTTCTGTTACATAAGCTGAATTTTCTGAATTTTCTGTTACACAAGCTGAATTTCAACAGTTTTATATCATATTGTAATAATTAATGGAACATGTTTCTGTAACTCGTCAGTGCCTCAGTTTGTATATTTGCTCTTGAATAAAGCAGTGTTGTTTTACAATATTGCAGTATGGAGAAGAATTTTGTTGTGATTTTCATAATTTGAAAAAAAAAAAAAAAAAAAAAAGAATAAACACACTCAACTGAATGTGCACACACGCCTATGCAGAACATTCATCTGCTTTCATAAGTCTCTCAGCGTTTGCTGGGATCGGTTGCAAAAGACACACACACACACACGCGCGCGCGCGCACACACACACACACACACACACACACACACACACACACACACACACACACACACACACGGTCAAGGCAAGACACAACAAGCTAATTACAAACAAACAAACAAACAAACTACCAAACAGTTGTCTTACTAAATAGCCATTACAAAATAATTCCCATAAATTGTGAGGCGGGGATCAAAGTTTTTTTGTTCGAATTCAGGTCTAGGCCTAGGGTTCATCTTAACAGCCACATGACCCAAGGATTCCCAGTCAAACATTGCCCAGAACATGACACCCCCTCTGTCAGCTTGTCTACTTTCCTTAGTGCCATTTCTTCATTAGGTAACTGACATGCACATGGGCTGTCCACATGGTGTAAAAGAAATTCATGATTCATCAGACCAGACCAGCTCCTTCTATTGCTCCATTGTAGGCGCTTTCAGTAGTGAACATGGGTCCGCATCAGAATTTTCATGTTTTAATATTCATAGTATACAGTACACACTTAAGGAGGAACAGTTGCAGGAGGAAAGCTGATGCGAACAAAATTTCCACAGACTGCTGTGAGAAATTTATAGTCCATGTAAGTGGATGTGTGAAAAATATTTCTTCAAAAGGCAACCACAGTGTTGCTGACCTCAAAAGTGACAAGTTCTCATTTAACAGGCCAAGAGATCTATGCTGTGCACATTAAAATGCCTTATGTTAATCAAGGAACACTCAGAATAGTTTAGCTCTTTATTGTACAAGAATTTCCTAATGCTGCATTATGTGCTGTGTATGCTGTTACAGAGGACTGCCCCGCCCACATTAGCATCATTATCACTTGTAATTATGAATGTGACCCTCACTTCTCTATTGTTTTCTGTCCTCAAATGTCTGCATGTTTTGTATGTAGTGCTGAAAGCACAGTTTGATTTGTCAGTTGGAAGGATAAACAGTGACACAAGGTTTTTCTCAGACAGAGACAAGGGAAATGATGAGGCTCACTCCGTGCCCTGGTGATCTGGACAGATATAGCAATGACGGCGCCAAAAAGAGCATCACGAGGAACGGTTTTGTGATATACTGTATGAGTAATCTTTTTTTATTGTAGGTGCAGCAGGACATATTATAGGTATGGAAAAGGGGCAGATGAGTCCTGCACTGAGGCTGTACAGTAGATCAAATTGATCTCAAACAAGACTTTCATGAATAACCTCCATCACCAGTTACAAAATGATCTTGCTGTGGGAGATATTCAAGGAGAAAATGTTTGTGCCAACCTACCCCACTATGAGGCAGATTGGCAAACCCAATGGGGCAGGTTGGCACAAGTGACAAAATGTAGTTAAAACAATAATGTAAAACCGGTACTGCATTTATTTTACACTTCTACTATGCAAAATAGACAACGCAGTCAGAAGTCCAAGCAGTCTGCAAACTGTTACTATTATTTGCTTTCATAACTGGAATGTAACATGTTAAGGTGTGATATGGAAGGCCATTGTCTTCTGCAGCTTGGCGTATGCTTATCCCACACTGGCATGGGCCTGATATGAGCAAATAATACTTATGTATACTGGACATATATGTGATAATATGTCATGAAACAATGCATTTGTATGATCTGGGGCAGTAATGGGGCAGGTTGGCACAGTGTGACAACCAGACCTATCTCTATGCCAACCTGCACCAGCCTGCCTTTGGCCCATATTTTCCAAATTGCAATAAAGCAAGACAAGGCATGTGCTTTCCCACATAGCACCCTTAAACTCAATATATTTCCTTTCCCGGTAACCTATAAAAGACGTAGTTGAAGCTGTAAATTGTAAGCACAAACCGTTTTTCCTTGCTGCACTGAAACAACTTTAGAGGTCTTGAAAATAACGCCCCACTGCAGCAGAAATATGACATGCAGACATCCAAAAATCGCCTCCTTCCTGGAATCAACAAGTCATGTGCACAAAAAGTGCTGACCTCACACACAACTCCTTCTCCCCATATTCTCACCACAAGGAGTCTGCCAACCTGGGCCCGTGCCAACCCGCCCCCCTTTTCCATACTACTAGATGTGCCTTTAGATTGTAGATCACTATTCAATTCAATTCAATTCATTTTTATTTGTGTAGCACTTTTAACAATTGACATTGTTGCAAAGCAGCTTTACATTATCTAAAGAATTATTTCGATAGTTTCTATGAAATGTGAATATGTATGAATCAAAATGATAAGATTGTCCCTGATGAGCAAGCTGAGGACTACAGCGACAGTGGCAAGGAGAAACTCCCTTGAGGGAACCCACCCTCATTTCGGTGATAACGGATAGGTTCAGTATAACAGGAAATGTGTTTAAGTTAATATGGAATCCAGTTTGTTATTGGAGGCTCAGGTAAAATCTAGGAAACTCAAGTAAAGAACTATCGAGTGACTGCAGTCACAAGTCCTCAGAGAACAGCTGGCTGTCAGCATCAGCCAAGGCCAGGACCATCTTCCTGGAAAAGTGGAACCGTCCCCAGTCACCACACACAACCAAGCAGACCACACAGGACATCCACTACTACTATTGATGATGATAATACTACTATTAATACTACTACTACTACTACTACTAATAATAATAATAATAATAACCACAGTTTTGCTCATTTTAAGATGCCTAAAGATGATAAGCCTCATGCTAAACTCTGAGGTCAGGTTTATTTTGCTTTAAAACATATCTCTGACTATATTAACTCGAAACACAAACATTTTCTTAACCTCAAAAAGCGTGTCATGTTAACAGATCATTTTGTCTTCCAACTACAAAATCTTCCAAATCATTGATGCTGTGTTATAGTCTAGGGGTTAAGTGCATTTTGTTAATTCGTAATATTGTACTTTTACGACCATTATAAAATGCTGTAATAATAATAATAATAATAATAATAATAATAATAATAATAATAATAATGTTATAAACCACATTTAAATCGATATGTTGCTGACCAAACAAATGACAAGTTCTCACTTACAAGTCAAGAGATGTTATACATAGTCAAATATGGTACACATAGACATCACAGTCTGATTTGTCAGTAGATGGATGGATTTTTTTTTGTCAGTCAGAGAAAGAGTAAATGATGACACACACTCTTCACCTGGGTCACCTGTAAAGATACTGTATCTCAATGATAGTGCGTACAAGAGCATCACAAGTTTTAAAAAGATAACAAGTCAAGTCAAGTCAAGTAGGCTTTTATTGTCATTCCAACCATATACAGTTAGTACACGGTGAAACGAAACAACATTCCTCCAGGACCAAGGTGCTACATACATACAACAACATAAATTAACAACACACTTTACCGAAACCCGCTAGCTAACTAAGAGATCTAATTAGCTGACTGGCTCAGATATGACAGATTTTTTACATTTTTAAGTTAACCTACGGAAAAAAAAAAAAACTATAATCAAATTCTATACAAAAAATACACAATAGACAACAAATTGCACGTGCAAATGTGCAAACAAAGAGCTACATGACAAACACAACAATGTAACACGTTTCAGTACTTTTTTTGGTGAGTACTTTTTCTTTGTGCGGATGGAGCGTGTGATGTACAGTATGTGTCTTTGATAGAGGGGGACATTTTTTATTTAGGAATTACTACAGTACCAACAAATATTTCCTATAGTTTTAAATGTTAGTATAGTTCTGAACCATATGCTGTTATAGTCTGTTGGTGCAAAATACACTGGGACAAGGATTAAGTGCATTTCTTCTAATTTGTAAAATTTTCACAGAGGTGTAAAGAGTAAAAAGCAAAAAAAATAAAAAAAATAAATTGTACTCAAGTACAGTACTGTTACTTTAGTGAACTTTTCCTGAAGTACAAGTAAAGTTACCATTTTAAAAATCTACTCAAGTAAAAGTGAAAAGTAGCTCATAAAAAATTTACTCAGAGTAAAAGTTATTGAGTTACAGCACTTTTTTTTTTTTTAACAGCGGGTGTGGGATGGGGGATTCTAGTGTAGTAAAAAAAAGACAAGCGCATAAAAATACTGGTGAGTGCACAAACATACAGTGAAATTATCTACAAATATACAGTATACAAGAGCCAAGCAACCAGACCAAAGGGACAAAGCAATAATCAAAGTCAATGGGAGGCAAAAAGTTTCAACGAGAATTCAAGGAGGGTTTTTGTGACGTGCACGCCAGGCTCCGCCCCCGCACTACGTCCTACGTCACCGGAGTTCTAGCACGCACGCACGTCGCACGCACGTCGCACTCACACACACACACACACACACACACACACACACACACACACACACACACACACACACACACAGCTGCTCCATATTCTGCTGATTCACACACACGCACATAAAAGCACCACCGTTTCACCAGCACTCCGTCCGAGATTAACCACGCGACCGAACTCTTCGAGAAAAGGACTCTTCTAAAAAGACGAAAAGACCGTGTTTGTTTTTTGGCTTTCTTTAAAAGACTGTTATCTTCCTTTGTTGTATTCCGTGTTTCCGTGTCTCCCGTGATCCCAGTCTGTTTAAAACCCCCGTTCTTATGCACTCCCATTTTCTCCCCTGCCAGCTCCGCGCTATTTTCTGTTTATTTATTAATTTCTGTTTTGCTTTTGGTTTCTGCTTTTTCTCGTGTTTGATTTCCAGTATTGAGTATATTGCTTTGGTTAAACCCCGTGTTTTGTTTTCACCTAATTTTGTAAATAAATAACCCAGCCGGGTCACATCTGTGACTTCCGTGTGTGAGTTCCGTTGGTACGTGACAGTTTTAAATGAAGGCCATCTATTTTCAAACCTGTGCCAAACTTGTGTTTGGATCGGATGGTCCATTGTGACGACCACTTGCCAGGAGCAAGTATTAAACAAAACTAAAGTTCTGCAGAAATCTTAAATGTTGTCGTTTTTTTTTTTTTCCACCGGAAAGTATAAATTAATAATGGATAAATAATTGTATAATTTAGAGTGAACACTGCATATGTTTTTAGACAAAAAGACATTTGTGCGAAAATACATTTCGGCATTGATGAATTTTATGGATAAAGAAAAGGCCATTAGCACTGTCGCCTTGAAAAAAAAAAAGTATTACCACGAACTTATATTAAGTGTCCCGGGACTTAAAACCATGATATTGGACACTAACAACATTGTCGTCTACAATGATCCATCACTGGTGACTGTGATGACCAAAATGTCCTGGCTGTGAGAAGCTGTGAGAGGTTTATAGATCATGAAAGTGTGCGTGACAAAAAATATTTCCTTAAAGTACATTTCAACCACAGTGTGACTGAATGCAGAAGTGACAAGCTCTCACCTACCAGCTTGACGTCTGATTGTATCTCAGCACTTGGGGGTGAAGGACCTTGTTCAAGGGTCCAGCAGTGGCAGTCCTGATCAGCAGTTCAACACCTTAACTACCAAGTCGCCTCTTCCCCATGTACATTTAAATACTTTATATTAAATATAATATAATTGGCTTGTTGTCCAATATTCAGAAAATTCTTATTGTATTCTTATTGCATTCTCTCTCTAGCTATCTTTCAGTCCAGTAAATTCTATGTGAATCAGCAACATACAGTAGGTTTTGGTTTCCCCTTGTGCCACTCGGGTGGCTTTGGCCTCTCAGGCTCATAAGGACCTCTGGGGTGTGCGGTGGTGTCTGGCACAAGGACGTTGGCAGCAGATGCTTTGGGTGCTGTAGGGAGGGGCCTTGTGGATCAGGCTTGTTTGTCTGGCATATCCCATGGATGCTCGATTGGGTTGGGTTCTGGGGAATTTGGAGGCCAGGTGGGCCGACTTAAACTCTTTGCCTACTGCGTTCTGCTTGTGGTGGACTGTGATGCACTGAGTGTTCTAGTACCTTTCTGTTATGGCTTGCATGAACCTTTTTGGTGATTTGTGCTGTATTGGCTTTTCACTAGGATCAGACTGGATGGATTGGCCTTTGGTTCCTTCATTGGTAAGCCTTGGGTGCCAATGATTCTGTCACCAGTTTGCTGCTGTATAGTTGACAATTAATGTTATTCAGTTCACCTGGCAATAGTTGATTAGTACACACAGGAAGTGAACAATTGCAATAGTACCAATAGAGCTTCCTCTATTTCACAGTAAAGCTATTATTAGTGCTGTAAGAGGGCTTCATCTTGCGCTTGTAGTTTCTCATCACTCATGACCAGGATCTATAGCAAGTACAGAGAGAGAAAGAGAACTGTTCTCTGGACAACATGAGAATACAGATCATCTTTGGAATCATGTGGATTTTCACACAAACTGCTTTGGGTAAGTTTTCTCCTCTTAGAATGCATGATTGTCTTATTTATTATGTTGTAGCCAATTTTTTTTTTTTATCATTTTTTATGAACACTTCCTGAAATCTCTTTAAAAAAAGAAAAAGTCACTAACCGTCACTAAACGGTTTAATTAAAGCATGTTATTTTAGAGCTGACATACTGGTTATTCATGTAATGAATAATGTAATGTATGGATGGATGAATTGAGAGAAATATCATATAGCAATACTTAAAGAAAATATATTTCACCATATTATGATTAGATAATATATAACAGAGAGAAAGACGTAACCAGTTTGTTGAAATATAATTTATTCATCACGTAATGAAGGAAACACTGATTTATGGTTGAGACACTCCGGAAGTGAAGATGATGTATTAGAATCAATTCAACATTCAGGCCGTCATTCAGTCAATTGGCTTTGACCTGTTATCCAATTGAATAATGGTATTTTTAATGGTGAAAAGAATAATGGTGGTGTTGGTTGGTGGGTGGGGGTTGTTTTCTTGTGCATTTATAGCCTCATACAATATTCCAAGTTCTGTCCTGGAGGGATGTAAACAGACAGTATAAACACAGCGGTAAGCTCGATTGATAAATTTGAGAATTGGGTACTCTGCGTTATTGAAATGGCATTTATTAACAGTCTGCACATCTGAGGACCATCGATTATTAATGTAAATGAAAGTTCCCACAGCTTTGAGTTTGCTGGATGCCACTGTGTGATCCCTGCACTGGGTGGAGGTTATGTGTAGCCTGACAGCTGATTGCAGGTTTCAACATCTTGCTGAGACGTTATCCCAGTTTTGAGTCCATCCATCTTTAATTTGAACACAAATTATTTTTGAGAGCATAGCATGTAGCCCGCATCTTTTAAATGGCTCCTTTCTTCAGGTCCGCTTGTATGTCTAGTTGTATAATTATATGTCTAGTATGGTTTCTTTGTCTTACATGATCAATGTGGATGAGGATTGCATGCCTTGAAACTTGAAAACATAAACACATAAACATGGTTGCATGAGGGATACACAGAGACGTCAACTACAGTGGGCACTATCACTGGATAATGAAGCTCTGGTTATCAGGAAGCATAACATGGCTATCAGGAAGCAAAAATATCAATATAAGTTTAAAAAAAAAGTGGCCAACACTATCGACTATCGACACCCTATCGACTTCAATCTCAAGATGAACCAGCTCAGTGGTGAGCATTGTTCCCATGTCCTGGAGCTCCTGCATGCACACCACTGCCTGCTGATCTGAAGGTATCCAGCTGTATGGCAAACTCATTTGGTTGCTGCTGAATGGTGTACAGCTGCTGCTTTTGTTCAACGTTGTCTATCCCTCAAAGTCCTTAGGTACAGCATTTCTCCCTACCCTTAACATCGCCCCATTGATGACCCATTGGTCCCTTACTCGCAGTTGGTATGGAGCCTCTTCTCGCTGAACTCCTTTAGGTTGTGGGATGAAAGTCTTACCTGGGTTGCAGTACACACGTCCTTTCATCTGTTTCTTTCTGGAGTGCCATGCAGGATTCTGTGTGTTCCATCATATGCTTGATGGTCATATGTACAGTAGTGATGTTATGCCTAAGACTTTTGGAGCATGTCTTTGGAGAATGTGACCTAATTTTTCAGTGAAGCCCCGTGCCACAGTTTGTATCAAGAAAAGAGGAGGGTGTCACAGAGGATGTAGTATGAAGCTTCCCTCATGAATCCAAACCTGTTTGTTTCAGGGAGTTTGTTTGTGTGAGACTTCCTTAATCTTAGATCAGAAACGTGCTCTGTTGGGTTTGTAGTGTAGGAGAGAAAGGTTTTTCAGGAAAAGACATTGTGTTGCAACTGAGCAATCATTTAACTCTTACACACTGTTCATACTGTATCATATGCCTTCACAGTATTAGTCTAGCTCAGTTTTGCCCAGGTACTCTGGTACTCTGGGTTCCTCTCACAATCCAAAGACCTGCAGATTAGGCTAATTGGCGTTACCAAATTGTCCGTAGTGTGTGAGTATATGTGTACAGGTATAACATTTCAAAGTGGCCTTTTATTGTGGCCAGTCTAAGGCACACCTGTGCAATAGTCATGCTGTCTAATCAGCATCTTGATATGGCACACCTGTGAGGTGGATGATTGTGAGCAAGGAGAAGTGCTCACAATCACAGATTTTGACAGACTTGTGAGCAACATCTGAGAGATATGGTTATTTTGTGTGTGTAGAAAATGTTTTAAGATCTTTGAGTTCATCTCATAAAAAATGGGAGCAAAAACAAAAGTGTTGCGTTTATATTTTTGTTCAGTATGTGTTGTATACCAAAGTCTTCCGATCAATGTTGATCATGTTGTAATGGTTACGAAGTTATATAAATAGCCCAACAGCTCTAGAATGTTTGTGCTGCTTTTACTTTCAATAAAATATATTAAACTTATTATGCTTGGTATGTTTTCATGTCTTAGAGAAAACATTGCGTAATAGTAGATGTTCTCCAAAAACTAATGGTGTAAAATCAATCAATCAATCAATCAACCAATCAATCAATCAATCAATCAATCAATCAATTAATCAATCAATCAATCAATCAATCAATCAATCAATCACTCACTCACTCACTCACTCATCCACCCACCCACCCACATCTATACTGCTTTCAGGGAGGGCCTGGAGGGCACAAGGCAGGATACACCCTGGACATGGTGCCAATCCATCGCAGGGCAGTATAATTTTTTTTTTTTGGCTGGTCTGTAATAACATTTTTCCATCTTTGCACATAATGTCACGGTGTGCTTTGTAAGGTTTTTTGTCACAGAATGCTTAAAAACTATTAAGATGATCCTTATGTTCCCTACTACACCCCAAAACTTTTCCATGCCAGTATGATAAAAATAGCCATATTGGGCAGAAATACAACCAATCTGGCAACATTCGTAGCAGTTTTTAAGGCATTTTCTACACTGTCATGCTTGATGTAATCTTGCTACACTGTAATTTTGTGTATGCCTGTTCATAAATGTTGTTCCACTTGTTCCATGCTGGAAGTGATCTGTTACGGTAACTTCGATGTTAATGTAAATGATGTAAATGTTACATCTCACCTTAAAAAACTGCTGGAGCGATTTTTATGTAAAGAACTAAAAATTTAAGTTGCTGTAAATAAAGTATATCAAAAAAAATGTGCATGTCTGAAAGGGAGATTGCTGTTCCACACATCCAATTAGATCACATATGTAATATATGCACAAGATGGCGCCATTGCATCCCCCTGTCAGAACTACAAATTCAATCTCCGAAATGTGGCATCCATACTCTGTTATTTAACTGATATGCACATGCATATTTTGTAAGTTACTATTACTATTCTTTTAAGATCTACCCACAAATAAGGTAAGGTAGGTATAATAATATGAAGCAATATGGAGTTCATCCATAACTGATAACCGTGACTCCACTGTCAAAAATACGTCACAGGATCACAGACTTTACGTATCCAGCACAAGATACATTACTATCACAGATTTTGACAGATTTTATTTTTTATAATTTAATGTAATATAATTTTCTTACTATATCACAAATGCATGAGCAGTTTGTGATATAGTAAGAAAATTATATTACAACACAACGCGAGATATATAAGCACTTTTGCTGTCTCTGTTGCACTCTTTGTCTGCCATTATGCGGCCTCCAAGTCAAACACGGTACAAATGCGCGCGCATTTTGTGAAATCGATGAAATCTCCTGCTCGACACATAAAACCTGTGAGCCTGTGACGTATTTTTGACAGTAAAGACATGTAAAGAATTCATAATGGAGAAACTCCAAGAGTAAAATCGCACTTCATATTATTATTTAAATAAATATATTTAAAAATAATATTCGAATCATATTCTCATATAAGAACACCTACTACACATTTTATGTATGATTTGACTTATACGAGAGTGTATGCACAACCGGAGGCCAATATTTACGAATGTTTATTAGTAAACATGTCTCACACACACATCACATACATACTAACACACACATCACAAATGTAACACACAGAGTCATGGACCACACATACAAATGTGCACAAACACATTTACTGGCCGGCGGCCGGCCGACCCAAGCAAGTGCGCGGGAAGCTGTGAAAATGACGTTCATTACCTGTAGGGGGCAGTCGTGTTTCACTCTGAGGTATTATGTGTCTATTGAAGCTGAATATCTGTCTATTGAAGCTCATAAACCTGTCGAGCTCAAACCGTAAATACTGATATGTATTTATTCTTACTTTTCTTCTCTTCTTCAGTGATGATTCTTCTTTTACTGCGCTTTCTCCATACTTCATCTTATTATTAGTATTAGTAGTGATGTAAATGTATTATTATTATTATTATTATTAGGGCCCAAGCACTATAAGGTGTGCAGGACCCTCTTGTTTTCCTAAGGATTATTATTATTTTTTCCCCACCCTTTGGGACTTTTCGGGGGTCTTAACATGCTCAAAAACTCAGGAAACCTGGCAGACAGGTTGGAATCTGCTGCCATCAGGATGCATGAGAGTCTCGTGGCCCCCGGGGCCCCCGGGGGCGCCCACATGGGATTTTGCTGTATTGCTCATACACACTTTCACATAGGCGCAGGAAACTCGGTACACATTTAGGGCTCATTGAGCCAAACAACTTTCGCACTGCATGTCCTGGGCTAAACTCAACAGGAGGCCGGTTATTTTGGGTCGTTCGTAAAAACACACCCGACGGATTTTGATATACTCCTCCTAGGGAAATGATACAATCGCTACCAAACTGGGCCAAAGAGATCTAAAGACATTGCGGAGAGATTTTTGATATCTCAAACGAGTCAGCCGTGATAATGTCTTAAACCTACACCGAAAAATTATTAATAACTTTCTGTGTGGCATTATATTGAGTGACACCTTCAGTGACATCACATTCAGGAACATCATATTGTGAGGCTTATCTTCCAGCATCTGCGGCCTATTGTACACACATACACATCACAAATATTAACACACACAAACACATCTCACACACACGCACGCACACACACACACACACACACACACACACACACACACACACACACACACACACACACACACACACACACGCACACACACACACACACACACACACACACACACACACACACACACACACACACACACACACACACACACACACACACACACACACTATCACTAATGTTAATACACACAGACTCACACCATACACACAAACAAGCACAAACACAAACACATTTACTCGTCACACACAGACTGACACATCTACAGTACACGTCATACACCTCTCTCTCTCACACACACACACACACACGCATGCACAGATGCATACATCCATATTACAAATGTTTATACTCACGGACACACATACACACACCTCTCACGATGCACATACTGTACACACACACACACACACACACGCACACATACGCACACACACACACACACGCGCACACACGCACACACACGCACACACACACACACACACACGCACACACGCACACACTAACGCACTCAACAAATATTTAGGGCCCAAACTGACATTAGCCCTTGTGGTGGAAATTCTGTAAATATTATAAAAACAAGTAATTCATACACTGGGGAAGAGCAAAGTCACAAAGGTTTTATTTTATACTTCTGCAGAAGGACCAGTCTCACACAGCAAACAACTGCAGCATGGAGAAAGGTGATGTCTTTCTCTCTGCTGTCCCATTTTATACACAATTCTCTGCTAACATAATCAACGCCCCGTACATGAAGTTCCTACATTCAAACTCACAACTCTTTATCTGACCCAGACCAGATGTCCATACCTTATCATTTATTCAGGGACGATTACAATCAGGTTGTTTCTGTACTATTCTTGGCCTTGTGTTTCTAAGCTTCGGCAAACAAGTTTAAAGCTTCTATAGTCTACATGGCACAATTACAAATTAATACATAATTAAAATGTGATATTTCCATTACACCCTATAGTGTGTGATGTGTGCAGGTTGTGCGGTGCAACCGGGTGGCGATGGCTTTTTGGAGGTCCTAACACACTCGAATAACACATGTTGTTCGGTGCGCCCGGGGTGGCGATGGCACAGGGTGCTTGGGCCCGTCATCGTTGCTTGCAACTATATTCATTGTTCTTATTGTAACACACCCGTGCTTATGTGCAAAAAGACAAAGTACAACAAAGAATACCAAAGTGTATGAAACGTTAGCCAAAAAACAATAGTTTTATTGTGTACAGTATATGCGCTTTAAATATACACTAAACAATAAACACTGCCTTTTGCAAAGTGAAAGTCAGTTGCACCGTACGCGCTTTTTGATCAAAAGGCTGATAAACGCGCCTGATATGTTGTTGTTGTACATATTCATGAATCAGGACATCAGACCGCCTACTATCAGGGAGTTTTGACTTGTCCCTGTTAAGACATTACAAAAACTGTATAAGAAACTTATTATGAATTTTAAAGCACGATTTTGGGCATCTCATTTCTTCATTATAAAAATAATATGAAGCACATACACACACATTCATCATGAAAGATCTATTGTAAAACAAAATAAAAATTCATGTTTGCTAACTAATTATATACAATTTTTTGTTGTACTTGGTCTGGCTTTTAGGAAAAGTCTTTCCATGCGCCATCCATAAACACATTTATTTAAATTCCCGAATTTTGCTTGTGGGATTTTGCTGATTGCGCGTGCCAAATTGCGGCATTTCTTGGGAAAAGTGCGCATTCTTAATGGCCACATCTGTAAGCTGAAGCAAACTTGGGTTCTGCAGCAAGACAATGATCGAGAAGCGGACACCAGCAAGTCCACTTCTGAAAAAAAAAAAAATGAAGTCCTGACCTGAATCCAATTGAGATGCTGTGGCTTGATTGCAGTTGTTGGTATAATATGGGTCGTCCAACCAGTTACAGTATTAGGTTTAAGGGGCAAACACTTTTTCACACAGGGCTACTGTATGTAGTTTTGGATTTTGTTTTCCCTAAATAAGAAGAACCTTTATTTAAAAACTGGATGATGTGTTTACTTGTGTAATCTTTGACTAATATTTACATTTGTTTGATTTTCTGAAACATCAAAGTGCAACAAACATGCAAAAAATAAGAAATCAGAAAGGGGGCAAAATTCCCTTTTGCCTTCAGAACTGCAGAAATTCCTTGTGGCATGAATTCAACAAACAGTATTTTAAAGTATGAAACACAATTAGGGCATTGGTGGTAGGTTTCTCGCCAAACCCCAGCCACTAGACTAGACCCAAGCCTGGATAAAATGGGAGGGTTACAAGAGAAGGTTATCTAGCATAAAGCCTGTGCCAAACTTGTGTGCGGATTGGATGGTCCATTGTGACGACCCCTTGCCGGGAGCAGCTGAAAAACCAACAACAAAGTATTAAACACAACTTCAGATCTGCAGAAATCTTAAATGTTTCTACAGAATGAAAGTATAAATTAATAATGGATAAATAATTCTACAATCCATTGGCGGTGTTCAGATGCTTTACAAGGTCATGAAACCTTGTACAGTAGGTATTATAAGCAATAGAATGTTTAATGCCAATTTATTTATCATGTTTGACACAAGTTATATTAATTATTCGACTGGTTGGTTTACACATGGCTGGAAAAAAGGAGTGAACACTGCATAAGTTTTTAGACAAAAGCACATTCGTGCTAAAAAAAAATTGCTGTGCTTCTGTAGTTTCATTTCAAGAAGCTGTGGCTTTTCAGATGCTAAAAATGAATCATATTCAGCTTTTAAAAAAATCAGCATATAATAGTGCTACAGTAATGGGAAATATGTCTAGAAATAATTTTCAAAAATGAACTCAGAGAAATGGGTTAGAATAGCTAAAGAAAAAACAAACAAACAAAACTGTATTACCATGAATTCATATTACGTTTCCTGAGACGTTCCATGATATTGGCCCAACCAATATTGTCGTCTATACTGATACATCACTGGTGACTGTAATGACCAAAATGTCCTGGCTGTGAGAGGTTTATAGATCATGAAAGTGTGCGTGACAATTTTTTTTCTTCCTTAAAGTACATTTAAACCACAGTGTGGCTGAATGCAGAAGTGACAAGTTCTCACCTACCAGCTGCATGTCTGATTGTATCGGAGCGCTTGGAGGGAGTGTAGGACCTTTTTCAAGGGTCCATCAGTGGCAGTCCTGATCAGCAGTTCAACACCTTAAGTATCCACCTTAAGATAGAGTGTTTTATCTTTCTTTCAGTCCAGTAAATTCTTGTACCACTAGGGTGGCTCTGGCCTCTCAGGCTCATAAGGACCTCTGGGGTGTGCGGTGGTGTCTGGCACAAGGACGTTGGCAGCAGATGCTTTGGGTGCAGATCAGGCTTGTTTGTCTGGCATATCCCATGGATGCTCGATTGGGTTGGGATCTGGGGAATTCGGAGGCCAGTTGGGCCGACTTAAACTCTTAAACTGAGTTCTGCTTGTGGTGACTGTGGTGCACTGAGTGTTCTAGTGCCTTTCTATTATGGCTAGCATGAACCTTTTTGGTGATTTGGGCTTTGGTCCCTGCTTGCATGGGTAAGCCTTGGGTGCCCATGATTCTGTCACTAAAACAGACATACTGAAGAACTTCCTCTATTTCTCAGTAAAGCTATTATTAGCTCTGTAAAAGGGCTTCATCTGGCGCTTGTAGTTTCTCATCACTCATGACCAGGATCTATAGCAAGTACAGAGAGAGAACTGTTCTCTGTACAAAATGAGCATCTCTTTACAAAATGTACATGTCATCTTTGGAATCATGTGGATTTTCACACAAACTGCTTCGGGTAGGTTTTTCTCCTCTTGGAATGCATGATTGTCTTATTTATTTTGTTGTAGCCAAAAAAAAAAAAAAAATCTGATATTAGTAAATCAGTCTTTTTTAATGAACAATTCCTGCCATATCTTTTTAAAATATAAATGTAACTAAATTAACTTAAGTTAAAACATGATTAAAATATGTTATTCTAGAGCTGACATACTGGTTATCCATGTAGAGACTTCAATTTACCATTATCACTGTTAACATGTAGCTTTAAAATAGTCTAAAGCAAAAGTTGTTTTCTAGGTAATGTATGGATAGGTGAATAGGTAAAAAATATCATATAACAATACTTAAAGAAAAATGCATCAAGCATAACATTAGGATTTTCTGATGAGGATTTTATTTCCAACAGTAAATATCACTTAATTTTTCATGGTTTTTGCTGATATTCTTATTTTATGTACATTTATCTTTGCAAATAGTGTTTTATTATTTTTTAGACATCATTTTGCATACTTCATACATAATTTATACAGTGGAACCTTGGATTACGAACATACTGTACTTTCATTCTGGAAGCAGGCTCGAATATCAAAACACTCGTAAACCAAATCGGATTTTCCCATAAGAAATAATGGAAACTCATATTATTTTTAATTATTCATTATTTATTAATTATTTGTTCCACAGCCGTCCCCCCCCCCAAAATTATATAAAATATAAAGTAAAAGTAAAACAAATTTACCTGCACTTTACCTTAAAAAAAAAAGATAAATCCAGACAGATACTGTAAGTATTTCCTTTTGTGCGCACAGGCGCTGTGTGTGTGTGTGTGTGTGTGTGTGTGTGTGTGTGTGTGTGTGTGTGTGTGTGTGTGTGTGTGTGAAGTTAAAGTAAGTGGAGACGAGGAATGAGCCCCTGTGCACACACGTGGTCACAGTGTTATAGTAAACAGTACAAAAGTGCACTGATGTTGATTATATCAGTAAGAGACGAGCAATAAGACCCAGCAGGGGAAACAATTCCCCACAATTCCGCAGCGCAAGAAAGAGAAAAACCATTGGCTCAGTTGTGATTACATGATGCTCGGCATCAAAACAAGAAGCGCATATGTGCTACATGATACTCGGTATTCGTAAACCGAGACTTGCTCTTTTTCCAAGTCAAATTTTATTAAAAATCTTTCATCGTCTTGCGGAATGCTCGCATACCGCATTACTCGCAATCCAAGGTTCCACTGTATATTATTATTGAGGAACATGCTTAGAGAAAGAAGTAACCAGTTTGTTGAAATATAATTTATTCATCACGTAATGAAGGAAACACTGATTTATGGTTGAGACATTCCGGAAGTGAAGATGATGCTCTTGAAGCATTTTATCAGTATAAGAATCAATTCAACATTCAGGCCGTCATTCAGTCAATTGGCTTTGACCTGTTATCCAATTAAATAATAGTATTTTTAATGGTGAAAAGAATAATGGTGATGTTGGTTGGTGGGTGAGGGTTGTTTTCTTGTGCATTTATAGCCTCATACAATATTCCAAGTTCTGTCCTGGAGGAATGTAAACAGACAGTATAAACACAGCGGTAAACTCTATTAATATATTACAGGGTCTACATTTCAGAATTAGGTACTCCGCGTTATTGAAATGGCATTTATTACCAGTCTGCACATCTGAGGACCATCGATTATTAATATAAATGAAAGTTCCCCCAGCTTTGAATTTGCTGGATGCCACCGTGTGATCCCTGCACTGAGTGGAGGTTATGTGTAGCCTGACAGCTGCTTGCAGGTTTCAACATCTTGCTGAGACGTTATCCTAGTTCTGTGTTCATCCATCTTTATTAATTTAAAACACAATAATAAAACAAATAATTTTTGGGAGATCAGACATTAGCAAGTAGAGGGTGAACCAAGGCCTAAAATCCAGGCCATTAGCGTAGCATGTAGCCCACATCTCTTAAATTGCTCCTTTCTTCAGGTCCACTGCATCCCATCTTCAAAAGTTCCAACGGGTGGGAAAAATCTGAATCCAAAAAAATTTAGGATAATAACACAAAATTGTTTACCAATCTCTAGTATAGAGATTCCCTGTCGTACATGATCAATGTGGATGAGGATTGCATGCCTACAAACTTAAAAACAGCTAGGAAAACAAACACAGAATCGTAGTTGCAGCAGGAGTACACAGAGACATCAACTACAGTGGGCACTATCACAAGGCGATGAAGCAAAGCAACCTATCATGAAGCAAAAATATCAAGGCAAAGTTTTTAAAAAATTGGGCCGAGACACCCTATCAACTTCAATCTCAGGATAAACCAGCTCAGCACTGTTCCCATGTCCTGGAGCTCCTGCATGCACTCCACTGCATGCTGATGTAGAAGTGCAGCTCTGCAAATATACAGCTGTATGGCAAACTCATTTGGTTGCTGCTGGATGGTGTAGAGTTGCTGCTTTTACTCAACGTAGTCTATCCCTCATAACCACTAGGTACAGTATTTCGTCCTACCCTTAACATCGCCCCTTGATGACCTATTGGTCCCTTGCTTGCAGTTGGTATGGGGAACCTCTTCTCCTTTGGGTTGTGGGCTGAAAGTCTTTACATCTCATGGAGAGCATGGAGCATGCCCAGCTGGGCTGGAATACTCACTTTCTTCCATCTGTCTCTTTCTGGAGTGCCATTGTAAAAGCCCTAAAAAAGGGAGGTATTTGCGTAAAAGATGCACGAACACAACTTACCTCAGCTCACATGTGTAATGACTGGGCGAGAGGAAGCCATGTGACCTTTTACATATCTCAACAGCATAGTTGCACAACCCCCTGCTGAAATCATTTGGTACTGCACCTTGCTCTTACTACGTCTCGTGTTAAAGTGATACTAACATAAAACATAACACAAAAAAATACTATGCCTCAGTTGTTGTCTCTAGCAGTCATAATCAGAGAAGATTAAACAGAACATATGATCCAGCAGAAAACTGCCTGTATATCCGGATGCGCTACTATGAGATCATTAGGTGCTACTGGATCTGTATCAAAGCTTGTAGTGCACCCTGTCTCATTTGTCACACCATGCAGGAGTACCAAATTATGAACTACAGATCTTTTTAAACTGTATAAATAGCCTATCTGACATAAATGCATGATAATAAATCAATGTTTCAGAGAGCAGGGAGAGGATATTTTTTACCTTTTACACCATAAGTTTTTGGATGACATCTACTACGACACAATGTCTTGTTTTATCTTAGACATGAAAACATATGAGGCATAATGAGTTTAATATATTATATTGAAAGTAAAAGGGGCTAAAATGATCTAGAACTGTTGGAATATTTGTATTTGAAAAGTTTGTAACCATTACAACATGAAACACTATTCTTGATCTGAAGACTTTGGTATACAAAATAACTTTTTTGGTTGTTCCGGAATGAGTTTGTTCCATCTTTGCACATAATGTCATAGTGGGCTTTGTGAGTTTTTTTTTTTTTTTTGTCAAAGAATATTTAAACACTGTTAAGATGATCCCTATGTTTACTACTACATCTCAAAACATGTTTGGCAACGTTCCTTGCCGCTTTTAAGGCTTTTCCTACACTGTCATGATTGATAGGCCTACTGCACATTATGCCAGTCAGTATGTTGTAATCTTGTGTATGCCTGTTCATAAATGTCACACTTGTTCCATGTTGGAAGTTAAGGCTACATAAATGTTAATATAAATTAAATAAATGTTACTTCTGACCTTGAAAAACTGCTGCAGCGGCTTTTATGGAAAGAACTAACATGTTAAATTGCCATAAGAATATCGGAAAAAAGTGCATGTCTTAAAGGGAAATTACTCTACTACATACCCCAATTAGATTAGATAGAATATATGCACAAGATGGCGCCACTGCACCCACCTCTGCGCCACTGCACCATCAGAACTACAAATTTAATCTCAGAAATGAGGCATCAATACTCAGTTATTTAACTGATATTCACATGTATATTATGTAAGTTAAAGTTAATGAGAGCGTGAGAATTTGAATTTTTTGTATCACATAACATTGGCTAAATAGGAGACACGGTGGCTGAATAAGAGGCACACTAGGAGGTCTAGTGTTTAGCAGTAGTGACACACACCTCCAGATACAGGTCTTTAAGTCTGGTCTTGGCTCTGTGTGTGTGGAGTTTGCATATTCTCCCTGTGCTTGACAGGCTTTGTCTGCGTACTTCGGTTTTCTCCCACAGTCCAAAATATATGCAGATCCAGATAGCACACTGCTCAAGGTCCAGTGCTGGGCCAACAGCAGTGCATACATTGGGCAGTGCATACAATGTTGGCATCAGTGGTTCGCCCAATGACATTTTGTCCATTGGCCCAATGTTGGCTCTTTGGCCCAACATTGGCACAACGTTGGTTCAGTAGATAATGGCAAAGTTGGAAATTGGAAATTAAATTAGACTCTTTTTTTTCATTATTGCCAATAATAAGAAAACACATTTATATTTCCAGAAATGTATTTATTAATTTGTTTTGTGATAAAATGATTGCAAATTAAGAAAATATATGTAACCCTTATCATGATAAACTACAAAACAAACCCCTTGTACAAACACTTTCTTAGCAAGGTGCATGAAAATAAATGCATGCAACCAAAGTATCCATTGCCTCAGACTGTCTTTTATATCAGTCTGCATCACTATACTGTATAATATAATACTATAATACTATATAATACTATATAATATCTGCATCACTGTTACTGTAGCTCAGCTGGTCTTTATCATTATCATCATCATCTTCCTCATCAACAATAGAGTCACAGTTTCCCAAAGATGCTGTAGCCTGTGTAAATACATCAATAATCTGAGAATTGTACATTAAAATGTACTTCAAAACATGTTCTTCAAAATATTCCTTTTCAACCAGCAAAATAATGAGGAAAATCTAACATTTTCCACATTTGGCTTAACTCAGTTCAACAGCAGTTCCAGTATTACAGCACATATTTTTCTCTAGATGAAACAAAGTAAGCACAGCAATTCAAACAGTAAATAACCTAGCAATATTGTCAAATGATATCATAGTTGGTGGTTTCACATACCACCTACCTTAGTACATACTGTCTATTCGATAACAGAATAAACATACAGTACATAAATGCAGTGCCCTAAAGCAAACAATATGTACTGTATCTTAGCCCTTTAACGTTTCTGGTACTTACTACGGCAACAACCCACTCACTCATAACACTCTTATGTCTTATTCAAGGGTATGTAGTTCTCATGTGGAGGAATATTAACCCACCTGTAGTTAAAAGCAAAAAGGCACAAAACGTTCGCCTGTGTTTATCTTGGTTTCAGGACTTAATCAACAACACCTAGTTTCAGTGGGGTTTTAGTTTGCTCCCTAGCGATAAGCGCCATCTAATGACCTGTTTGACAGTGTTGACAGTTGAGCACAAAGCACAATGAATTTAACATGCATCGTTTAAGAAAACATAAGGAAAAAAATATTGGGGTCTTGAATAGCACATTATCACCATTGTTTAGCTGACATCCTAGCGAATCTATTTCCAGTACATATAATATATGATAATAGGACATATATTTCCAGTAATATTGTTAAGAGTCTTTTGGCAGCATACAAAATGTTTGTGTTCAACACATAGTGTGCATGAGCGATAATAGGCAAGTTGTTGTTTCTCTGTCTTGTTCTCTATACAAATGATTTAGTCATCATTGATCAAAAAATATTCATAGTTATATAGGCAATATTTAAGAAACAGAATTATACTCACAACTAGCTAGCAATCCTAAAAAAAAGTCTGTTTTTCTACACGTTCTTCACACATAGAAAGTGGTGATATTTCCTGACATGCACACACACACTCACAGAATTGTTCAGCCAGCAGAGCAAATGGGAAGAGAAGTGTCGCCGCCTATCAGGGAGAACGAAAGCAGCAAAGGCGACATTGTTGGACCAACATTTGGCCAACAGCGGTATCCACTGAGTTAGATATATAGTTTGTTCAATGATATTTACTGTATGTACTTGATTGGTAAGCAACCCTCATATGAGCTCCTGATAAGATTGCATCATTGAGAGAGCCTGGTGCACAAAGCTAAAGCAATATAACTTAATTTCCAATTTTACATTTTTTAACCTTGCCATTATCTACTCAATCAATCTTTGGCTCCACCAATAGGCCAACAGAGGGTGAACAGACAAAATGACGTTGGGCCAACAAAGCAGTTCTATCTGGAGATTAGCCTAATTGGCATTTCCAAATTGCCCTAGTGTGTGTGTGCGTGTGTGCGTGTGTGTGTGTGTGTGTGTGTGTGTGTGTGTGTGTGTGTGTGTGTGGGTTGGTGCTTGTGGTGGATGGGTGAATGAGTGTGTTTCTGTGCACGCTTGGGTGGCCTGCAATGGATGGGCACCCTGTCCACAACGTTCTTCAATTTAAGACTTGCCCCAGAGTATCCACACCATATTTTACACACCTTCTATTTTACATGTGTTTTAATGGTTTGACTGTGACATATGTTCTTCTTCTTCTTTCATTTTTAGTGAAGGTTGTTTAAACCTTCAACACTTTATTAAAGACTCTCCAAATGATCTTTAAATAGGGGTAACTCGTTATTAGGCCCAAGCACTAGTGTGCTCAGGGCCCTCTTGTTTTTCTAAAGGTTATTATTATTATTTTATTTTTTCCCACCATTTGGGAAAAGAGTGTTGGGAGTTGTAGTCCCTTCCCTTCATGGCTGTAGGCTGAATTGCAGTTTGGGAAATTGAGTTTCTTGATGGCCACTGTGAATGCCTAGACACATTTCTCTCACACATACACACTTCCTTAAATTTTCTTTTCATTTTCTTTTCATTTCTGTTAAGCTGCTTTGAGACAATGATGGCTGTTGAAAGTGCTATAGATAAAAAAAATAAATAAAAATAAATCATTGAATTGAATGTGTGACACAGTTGCAGCCCTGATCAGCAGTTTAACCCTTAAGTACTGAAGCATCCCTGTGTCCCCCATGCATTTAAATACTTTATAGAAATATAAAAGTATCACACAGAAACAGATTATTGTCCAACTGTAGTTTTAGAATTATTTAATATATAAAGGAGTTTTTCTTTCTACTCTCTTGCTCTCTTCCTCATAGATCTGATATTAACGTGTTAAATCTTTCCTTCTCCTCTTGCATCTGTTCTTAACCCTTAAAGATGTGAACGCTCCCACGCTCACCTACTCATTCTCTCTTTATGTCTCTCTTTCCATCTCCCTCTGTCTCCTTCCCCTTCTCCCCATAACTCGAGCCAACATCTTCTGATCCTTCTCTGGACGGACACCTCTCTGTCTTCCTCTCCTTTGATTCTTCAGGATCTCACCAGGACATTTACAGTGGTTTATGTTCTTTGTAGTAACATATGTCGAAGGCACAGGCGTTTGGTCAAACATATATAAACCCCATCTTTTGCTGTTAATAAACAGAGACCTTTCTGACAGACAATGTGTGTGTGTGTGTGTGTTCGACTGAGTCTTTCCTGGTGCCAGAAAAGCTTACTGAAGCGCAGCAGACAGACCGAGCAACTCACTTCTTCTACTACGAAACTTTAAAAACTTTACATGTAGAAAATTCTTATTGTTGCAATCTGTTCCTATCTTTCTATAAGACTTGTTATCACATGGATGCTCTATTGAGTTGGGTGGGGAATTTGGAGGCCGGCTGAGTTCAGCTTGTGGTGCACTGGGTGTTCTGTTGCCTTTCTATTATGGCCAGCATGGATGTTTTTGTGTCATGATTTATGTCCTAGGCGGCACGGTGGTGTAGTGGTTAGCACTGTCGCCTTGCACCGCCAGGGTCCAGGTTCGATCCCCGGCCAGGCTCGATTCCCGTCTCTGTGTGCATGGAGTCTGCATGTTCTTCCCGTGATTGGTGGGTTTCTCCGGGTACTCCGGTTTCCTCCCACAGTCCAAAGACATGTAGGTTAGGCTAATTGGTGTTCCCAAATTGCTTGTAGTGAGTGCATGTGTGTGTCTGTGCCCTGCGATGGATTGGCACCCAGTCCAGGTTGTACCCTGCCATGTGCCCTAAGTCTCCTGGGATAGGCTCCAGGCCCCCGTGACCCTGAATAGTATAGATGATGAGTGAGTGAGTGATTTATGCCGTCTGCCCCGTTTTTTTCGCAAGCTGTCACTTTCACCATGTGCTCATGTTTTCCCTAGCCCGTCATCTGTCCTCTCCCATGCCCCCGTTTCCGTCCCGTCTGCTCACCTGACTTCCACGCGGATTACTCCAGCATTGCTGGATTGTTTTGTGTGTTTTCGCCTCGATTCTCTCGCTGTTCGGTTTCATTTGCTTTCCCATTGCCAAGGTCTCTTTGTTTCCCATTTTCCGGCTCACGTTTCAGATTTGTTCGTCTCGCTCAATTTATCTCCCGGCTTTAATCTCACGCCTCCTTGTTTCGACTTCGGCTTTTGGTTCACGGTTTTGATTGGCGCTTCGCTCTTTAATTTCCGGGTTACTGATCTAACACTTCTTCTTTTGACCCCGGCTCTCATTTTGCGATTTGGCTTAGACCCTACGCTGACTGATTCCCCGATATTTGACCTTAGCTTCCGCATTCCTACCACGCTCTCGTCTAACATTGTGATCCTTCATCTGCACTTGGATTCACCTCGTTCTGCTATGCCTTGTGACATTTTGGTGATTTGTGCTGTATTGGCTTTTCACTGGGATCAGACTGGATAGCTTGGGCTTTGGTCCCTGCTTGCATGGGTAAGACTTGGGTGCCCACGATTCTGACACCAGTTTGCTGCTGTATAGTTGACCATATTATTCAGTTCACATGGTAGTAGATGACCAGTGTTCACAACAAGTGAGAAATTGCAATAGTACCCATAGATCGTCCTCTATTTCTCAGTAAAGCTTTTATTGCTTTTGTAAAAGGGGGTTAATCTTGCTCTTGTAGTTTCTTGTTAATCATAACCATGATCTATAGCAAGAATGCATGATTTTTATTTCTACAATAATTTTTATTTTAATAAGCAACAATTTTTGCTTTTTTAAATGTATGTCTTTTGCATAAAACCTAACAATTTACAACTACATGTGTTTTTGTAGCATTTTCCATGTAAAGACTTCAGTTTACCATGAGCACTGTAAGCATGTAGCTTTAAAGGCATTGAAAGCAAAAGTTGTTTTCTAGGTGGGTGAATTGAAAAATTAATATACATACAGGTATATGTTGCGATGCTATGATTCGTTAATATGTAAAATGCACCAAGCATAACATTTATTTATTTATTTATTTATTTATTTTTAAATAAACATGCCAAATCTGATAAAATAAAACTAATTACAGAAAAAAAGACTACTGGTGATCAGGATTTTATTTCCAACATTAAATATCACTGTATTTTCCCCAATGTTTTGCTGATTTGTATTATCTACAATACATTTATGTACATTTATTCATGCAAATAGTGCTATTTTATAAATCTGTCATATTGCACACTTCAGAAATAAATATACGTAGTTTCGGGAGTATTTCTGAAGAAAGATGTTACCAGTTTGTCTACATATATATTTATGTAATGAAGGAAATACTGATTCATGGTTGAGACACTCAGGAAATGAAGATGACATCCTAAAAGTGAATGAAAAAGTTTGCATCAATACAAAGTTATAAATGCGTACATTAAAAAAAAATATATCGATGGTACTCTGCACCATTGATAATTAATTAATGTAAATGCAGGTTTGAGTTTGAACTGTTACTGTGCGATCCCTACAATGAGTAGATGTTGTGTAGCAGCTGATTCCAGGATATGGTTCGAAAGCCAGGTTTCAGTGAAAATCAGTGCACAACTCATTGAGACATAATCTTAGTTTTGAGTTCATCCATGTTGATTTCTAATACATTATATTTAAGCGATCAGACATTAGCAAGC
This sequence comes from Clarias magur, assembly GCA_013621035.1. Classification (NCBI taxonomy): domain Eukaryota; kingdom Metazoa; phylum Chordata; class Actinopteri; order Siluriformes; family Clariidae; genus Clarias; species Clarias magur. The sequence continues at coordinate 272,761 of QNUK01000440.1, read as the reverse complement.
AGAGCGTTTTATAGAGGTGATCTGCTAGCCCTAACCTTAGCATGTAGCCTCTCCTGAATCACTGCTTTATTAAGCTGCATGGTTTTAATTTAAATTTTTTTTAACAGTCTGTAGTAATGTTTCTTTGTTATGTGATCAATGTGGATGAGGATTTCATGCTCTTTTTATGTTTCTAAGTTAGGAAAACAAAAGTAAACATAGTTGCCAGACGAGTACACAGAGACATCAGCTACAGTGGGCATTATACTGAAACTAGATGACAAAGCTCTAGTTATCACGAAGCATAACATACATCTGGGCTAACAGAAGTCAGAATTCAGGGCCATCAGGAACCATAACGGAAATATCAGAGCAAATTAAAAAAAAAAAAAATGCAGACACTCCATCGCCTTCAATCTCAAGATGAACCAGTTCAGAGCTGAGTCCTTGAACTCCTCCATCCACTGGTGCACCCACTGATCTTAAAGTGAAGCTGTGCGCACACACACATGTACAGACTGCTGCCTAGTGAATTTACCAAATATGTGCACTTATTTCCACTTATTTCCTTTATTGTAAACTGTAGCACAGTACTGAATGCAGCTCTCTAGTAATAATGGCGTAATTTATTAGAGGTTTAAAAGGTGTTATAAATTCTGTGTATAATAATACATTCCTCATGATGTTCCTCATGTTTTATTCCATTGCAGGTTTACTATTAGAATCCAGGATTTCTGTTTAATCTATCATTCCTCACACAAATTAGCAGTTCCTGTGGTTGGTTAGCCCTTTTATTTACTATTCATCATAGGCTAATATTTTCATTTTTTATAGCAACACGTTTTGAATGAAACTGATACTCATTTTTGAACTACATTGTGATTAGTTCTTCCTGAACTTTGGACAGAAACTTTGGTTCTATTTCATTGCTTCAGTTTACAAAAAGTTCAACAAATGGAGAGAGACTAATCTCACATAATTAACAGTGACCAGTATTGTTCTGCCTTGTTTAATTGTTTAATAATTGTATGATTAATGAACAAATGTGAACTATTGACGTTTTGGATATTGTTTCGTTAGATGATGGAACAAGCTCTGCAGCTCCAACAATGAACTAAGAGTTTGCTTAGCCTGTAGTAAGATTAAGGTACTGTTTTGAACCTTTGTAAACTTTATTTTAATATGGAAGAATAATAATGTATTATTTTTGTTTATTTGCAGGTTTGCAGGATCCTGTTGTCTGTAGATTTACTGAGAGTAATCAATGTTATGTAGCTCTGGGACAACAACTGCACCTCGAAATACCTGTGGTGGATGGGTTTAACCTAAACTTCATAGATGAAACATTTTCACTTCGTTTACTTTTAACACGTGGAAAAACCCAGTGTAACCAAACAACACCATACTACAAAAGATGGCGCTTTGATGAAAGTAAAACTCTAAAACTAACCAGTGTAGAGAGGAGGGATTCTGGAACATACTCTTTCGACACCTTTGATGTAAATGGGATTAATAAACGCAGATATGGTTTCCAGGTAAACACTGAAGGTAGGATCACACAACCTCCAATTTATTTATAAGTTATTTGGTTAAAATATGAACAGTTCTTTACCAAAATAGGAACCATAATATTGGATTAACATCATCATATACAGTACAGTAATTTTAATGATTTGTTATTAAGATAACATTAAATAAATGACCCCAACAAAATGTTGTAAAAACAAACTTAAAATAACAGAATTTTAACTTTTATTTGTATCACTTATGCCACTTATCATCCTTTTTGTATGGGCGGAACATTGATACCCAGTGAAATTGCAGGATATTTTCATGCTGTCCAAGGTGCTGAACCATGCTCAGGTTTTGCCTAAATATTTAAGAATAAAAGGTATATCCAATACTTGATTTGTGCTTATAAAATAATATAACAGAACTTTATTACTCAGAAACATATTTAAATATAACTGCAGTTACAAACTTACTCACTAACTAATATATATTTACTATTTCCAAATTAATTTTCTTTGTCCCTTGACGTTGATGGTTGCTTTTCAGGCCTTGATAATACACTGGACATTTCTTAACCCAATACAATTTTTTTTTTTACATTTTCTTTGCTGAGTGCAGGCCAAAAGAATTGACCACAAAGTTTTGGTTGTTGAGGTGAAAACTCACTTTTAATCAGTGAAACTAATATTTGATAATTTCTTTGATAAACTCATCACCACTGTTTGGTGTATTTATGTAAAATCTAGCAAGTGCTGCATTAAATTTAGTTCCCACATTATAAGAAACCTAGAAAGATTTTCCTGATCACAAACTCTTGATTGCAGTTGTTGCTGCCAAGGGTAGTACAAACTAGTTATTGTAAAAAGTCCAACTAGATTAATGTTGAATGAATTGTACTCCAATGTCTTACAGTGGTATTTAACATTGTGTTCCTGAACACTTTGGAGGCACAGACTGAATAAACTAAAAGCCAGCAATTTACCTTCCCTAAGATGCAATCACACGATTTTATAAAACATTTTAAGTTTCACACATTGGATGACAACTGTTCATTTTTACTAGTTTTTAAAAATTCCATGTAGATCATTGTATTAACTTTGACTAGTTTTGGAAGAATGTTTTTTAAGTAATGTTTGTGTGTCTTAATTATTGTGTTATTATTAGAATTACTTGTTTTTAACAACTTACCTTTTTGAGTAGATGAAAAGTCAAGAAATATAATTAATTGAGCCCACAACCAAAACTACTTGAGCTAATTTAAATATTTGAATTAAAGGTTGAGTCAACTTAAGATTATGAACTGGGTACATGTGTCAACTAATCAGCAATGTGAAATATTTTGTTTGGCCAGTAAATTTCTCTAAGAGTAAACTTTTAAAAGAGACCACCTTGGGTCTGCATACGTTTGCATGTTCTCCCTGGGTTTTTCCTCGTGTACTCCAGTTTCTTCCCACAGTTCAAACACATGCAGATCAGGCTAATAGAAGTCACAACTTGCCCATAAAAAAAAAAAAAAACATAATTTTTTTTTTAACACAATTGCACAATTGCAAAGAAAAGGTGAACGCTACCATCAGTCCTGTGTCATGCCAACAGTAAAGCATCCTGGGACCATTCATGTGTGGGGTTGCTTCTTATCCAAGGGAGTGGGCTCACTCAGAATTTTGCCCAAAAAACACAGCCATGAATAAAGAATGGTACCAAAACACCCTCCAACAGCAACTTCTTCCAACAATCCAACAACAGTTTGGTGAAGAACAATGCATTTTCCAGCACGATGGAGCACCGTGCCATAAGGCAAAAGTGATAACTAAGTGGCTCGGGGACCTAAACGTTGAAATTTTGGGTCCATGGCCTGGAAAGTCCCCAGATCTTAATCCCATTGAGAACTTGTGGTCAATTCTCAAAAGGCGGGTTGACAAACAAAAACCCACTAATTCTGACAAACTCCAAGAAGTGATTATGAAAGAATGGGTTGCTATCAGTCAGGATTTGGCCCAGAAGTTGATTGAGAGCAGCCCAGTCGAATTGCAGAGGTCCTGAAAAAGAAGCGCCAACACTGCAAATACTGACTCTTTGCATAAATGTCATGTAATTGTCAATAAAAGCCTTTAAAACGTATAAAGTGCTTGTAATTATATTTCAGTACATCACAGAAACAACTGAAACAAAGATCTAAAAGCAGTTTAGCAGCAAACTTTGTGAAAACTAATATTTGTGTCATTCTCAAAACTTTTGGCCACGACTGTACAATTCTGGTCACCCTAAAGTACCAGAGCACTGGTGGCTCAGTGGTAGGTGTTTCGCCTGCCAATGCGAAAGACCCAGGTTTGATTCCCAGCCTGTCCCAAACCCAGATAAAAATGGGAGGGTTGTGTTCAGAACGAGATCTGGCGTAAAAAAAAAACTTGTGACAATATTATGACAGCCCCTTCCACTGAGGTTTCAGTCAATCCTCCAGATCCAAATCTAAATCCAGAGTATGTAATGTTGAAAGAAAGAAACCACACAAACCGCTGTGGTGACCCATTGCCAGGAGCAGGTGAAAGACCAACAAGAATTAATTTAATTTTCAAAAAAAAAATACTATATATTTTTACTAAAAAAATATATAGTATGAGTTAGGCTACTCAGTATTGCAAATAAATAACGATTAATATGAATGAATACAACAAACTCAAAAACTGATTTTAAACTAAAAAAAATATATTTTACTAATTACCCTAGTTGTTTTTAGCAGTTTAATCCCCCTCAGACTAATGGCTTAAATGCAGACATAAAAGACCCTAATATTAGCAGGATGAGCATTGCACGTGACTGATGGAATAAAATAATATTGCTTTGAAGTTGTATTTGCAACATTTTGTTGGGGTTTGTTTGCTCAACATTATTACAATGTCATGTCGTTGATGGTGTTTTGTCGTACTCAAAGTAATTTAAGCCTTAATACCTTAACCTAATGCCAGCAGTATCCCAATGTTCATAACCTTGCCAAATAATATCACAACAAACATTTGACAACAATAACTTCTATTTATTTCCATTAATAAAATTATGTTTGTCATAATTCCATGTGAAATATTATGTAAATGTAAGAATAAAACAAAATAAAATGTTGGGAAAAATCTTTACAATGTATATATAATGATCATTGACCATATATGCCGAGTTGGCGGCATGTATCTGTATCTGGGTTTTAAGGGTAAGGGTCTCTGTAGTAATTCATCCTGTGATGTTTACCTCTCATCTGCAGCTCAAGTATCCTCAGTAAAAATGTCTTACAGCTGCTCATCCCCTGGAGTCATGAAAGTGTTCTGTTCTGCTGATGGAGACTGCCTCCACTTCAACTGGGCTTCTGATTTAAACCAACCCTCTCAACTAGAGAATGGGAACAGTACTCTTATACTGGATAAAAACCATCATGGAAACATCACCTGCTATGTAGAAAATCATGTCAGCCGTGACCACATTACCCTTGAAATCCACCCATGTCCTAGTAAGTCTGATTTTTGCTTCTCTTCAGTTCTCTGTTTTTTTCTTCCCTGTTTGTGAAAAGCAGCTGATTTCAACAACTCATTTCCAGATTTTTCTTCTCATTTCCAAATTAGAATCTATTGGGAATCAAGTACACTGGCTTACAGTAGGACCTAAAGTCTCAGTGCTCTCATCACTGAGACCGGAGTCCTGCTCAGACTTCTTCCATTTAAAATTTTTCTTTAGTAATTATAGCTTCCAAACCAACCTATCATAGTTCCAGTGTTGGCAAATTAAGTTTCTCAGCAAATTTTGGCAACCTAAAATTTGTTCTTTGAAGCATCTAAGCAAGTATAATCAGCAAACACAGCCACTGAAACAACAGCTCTGAACATTTGAGACACATCACTGCGATATCCCAGCACTTAATTTTAAACATTATTCTTTCCAACATTTACCAGTAATAAAAAAATTAGCTTTTCCTATATTTCATAAGAATTATAAAACACTGTTAAACATTCATTCCTCACACAAATTAACAGTTTGTGTGGTTGGTTATCCAATAAAAATAGAACTTAAATTTCTGAGCATAAACTATATATTTTTTAGCCCTTTACAAGTCTATTCATTATTCATCATAGGGCAATATTTTCATTTTTTATAGCAACACCCTTATTTAATGAAACTGACATTACAAAAGTCATTCAAAAATGAACGAGTTCTTCCTGAGCTTGACTTTGCACAGAAGCTTTGGTTTTATTTCATTGCTTTAGTTCACAAAATGTTGAACCAATGGTATACTCTCAGAATTAATAGTGTCCAGTATTGTTTTGTCTTTATGATTAATGAACAAATGTGAACTATTGACATTTTGGATAATGTTTAATTAGATTGGTTTGCTAAAATTGTTGATCCCCCTCTGCACCTCGAACAATGAACTTAGAGTTTGCTTATCCTGTTAAACAGTAAGATTAAGGTACTGTTTTGAACCTTTGTAGACGTTGTATTTCAATATGGCAGAATAAGAAGTACAACATCTTGTTTTTGTTTGTTTGCAGGTTTGCATGATCCTGTTGTCTGTAGATTTACTGAGAGTAATCAGTGTTATGTAGTTTTAGGACAACAACTGCACCTGCAAATGCCGCTGGAGGATGTGTTTTACCTAAAGTTCACAGACAAGACATTTACCGATCGTACCATTTTAAAATATAGAAAAACCCAAAGTAACCCACAAACACCAAATATCCCAGGATGGCAGTTTGTTAATGATAATAAAACTCTGATACTAACCAGTGCAGAGAGGAGCAACTCTGGAACATACACTTTAGAGACCTTTGATGTAAACGGGAGTAATAAAGGCAGTTATTCTCTCCAGCTGAACAATGAAGGTAGGACCACACACCCTCTAATCACATCACACACACTACAACATATTTTTACTTGTATACTGAAACATTTATGTTAATGCATGTCACATTTGGGGAGAGACATGAGGCAATAGCAGACTGTTTCTTTTTTATTATTATTAAGGTGACGTTTCAACATAATCAAATTTGTCAGAGAGGTGCAATCAAACTAGGGTATCAAGTTAGGGCAAACAACAAACTAGGGGGTAAATAACAAACGATAGATAAATAAACAAACAAGCAAACAAAATCACAAAACCCTAAACCCAAATATTACAGTTAAGCCTTATCACATTACATGCACATTATTTGCACAAGCGCATAGGACAAATAAACACATGTAAAAACATACCTCAACACACATTTTCAGGGCTATATGATGAGTTTGTGGTGCAAATTGTCAGATAATGTAGTGGTTATTATCTGAAAATAAAACATATATTTTATACTTTTACTACTGCAGTTTAAAAGATGTTAAAGATGCAGTTATTAAAAATAACTGATCTGACTAAAATTGTTGATTTTAACTTTAGTGAATGGGAGCGTTCCATATAAAAATTACACATTTGTTGGCTACAGCATAGAAACAACAGAAAGCTTAAGAATGTTGTTCTTAAGCTTTGTTATCATTAACGGCCTGAGATCCAGACTCTATTGATGTGTACATTGCAATTCCTCTTTACTGTTCGTCTTCATACACACTAGATGACTATGTAATGCATCAATGTTTTCAATCAGAAAGAAGATTGGCAAAAAATTATATTGAATGGCTTTCATATAAGGATTCTAGAAGGATATACTGTGAAGACAAAGTAGTTTGGAGAAAATTTCATGTCCTCATACAGTATGAAGTCATTTGGGTCTCAAGAGGATAAAATGAAATATGAGCTTAAATAAATCTACGAATGCTTTTATTGGTTTTATCAAAGTTATTTATAAAATATTATTTTATACATTCTCTGATCTTCATTTTCAAATAGTTTTTCTTCACTTTAGGTTAAGTAACTTTTTATTAAATCATCTATATTGAGCTCACTAAATGACAGACTGAAAAATTCATACACTCTCATACTACAGTGAAAACTTGGATTGCGAGTAACTTGGTCTGCAAGAGTTTTGCAAGATGAATTAAAAGAAAAAGGTTTAATGTGATAAACGAGCGAGGTCTTGAAATATGAGTACTGTAATATGTATACTATACACTTTGTCTACTGAGCGTCACGTGATCATAACTAAGCCAGTTTCTCACGTTGTGTTAAGTCTGCGTGTCACTCATAGTCAACATCCGTGCACATGTGTATTGTTTATGATAGCATTATGATCACGTGTGTGCATGCAAAGCATTTTTATTTTATGTTATTATTTTTTGTCCAAGTGTATTGACTGTTCTTTAGTAACTGTACTGCAACAATGGCCCCTGTGCAAAAAAAAAAAAAAACGTTAAAAAGGCTATAGCAGTGCGGCAGATGAATCTGTTTAACGACAATGCAATGTCTCATTTCTGCAAAATCTTTAAAAGGAGGAAAAACAAGTGTCAGTAGAGAGGTTCCTTGTTAAAAATTACAGTTTGCAGAGTCTCTGACTCGGTCATAAAGCAATGATTCTGTTTGTGTGTGTGCATGTGTGCACGCGCCCATGTGTGTGTATGAAAGTCAACCTACACAGTAGCCCCCCCTCCTCTCCTCTCTCTGGTCTCAATCACTACAGCTATGATTCTTTTCGAAGATAACGTGCAGGTTCATTTGTTTTATTTTTACTTTATATTTTGCATTATTAATTTTTAGATGAATGTGTTTGTGTTGTGGAACGAATCATCACAGTTTCCATTATTTCTTATGACAAAATTTGATATACTAGTGCTTTGATTATATAAGAACAGATTATGCTCGCAATCCAAGGTTTAACTGTACTAGTAATAAACAATGTCTAATCATCAATGAGCATGTGATGCTCAACAAGGACTGAATAAGAACCTGCTGTTTTTGGTTTTCCTTTTACATTTCTGATTGTGTTTTTGATTTCTTCATGTGTTTTGCACTAGTAATTTATCATGGTATGTTTATTTCCCAGCTGCAGTCGTGGTGTCCTCAGTGAAAGTGTGGTACAGCTGTTTGTCTTTTGATGTCACAAAAGCGTACTGTACTGCTGAAGGAGACAACCTTTTTTTCACCTGGAAAACCAATTTAAATTCACGTACTCTGCTAGAGGATATGAACAGGACGTTACTGATGGATAAAAATCCTTATGGAAACATTACCTGCCATGTCGAAAACCATGTCAGCTATGCACGCAACACTATTGAGCTACTCCCATGTCCAGGTAACTCTCTGTCTTTAATTAATGTTTTTTTTTTTTTTTTTTAATGGACTAAAAATCCTGTTAGAAACAAAAGAAAACTCAGAGGTGTAAAAATTATACACACATACTGTACTGTATTTATTGAGACTTAAAAATAGAAAATACCTGAGTTGATGTGAGAAGTCACATTGGTCACATTTCTGGGTTTTTATAGAATAGATCTCCTCAAAGGTTATTTAAAAAAAACAAAAACAATAAAACAACAACAACAACAACAACAACAACAAAACTCATATATACAGTATATACATTAAGACCAGAGAACAATTCTACTCATGATACCAGCAGACACACAAAAAAACTGCTGACATGAAATGAGAAACAAGATTACAACGAGACTGAACAAGTATAGTCATCTGAATATTGTACCTACAATAGATATAAATAATACAGCAGGCATTAGATTCAACACTTTTACTGTTTAACATCACTGTAAGTACTGTTACAATGTCCTTTTGTTTTTGCTTTAGTTTCAGCTGATATTAATTTCATTCTCTCTCTCTCTCTCTCTCTCTCAGCTTTTACATTATTTTTGTCTGTGTGGCTTTTTGAAGTCATCATTCTCCTATCGCTATTAGTGGGAACATTTTATATCTACACCAGACTCTACAAGAAACAGACAGTAATTCAGAGTAAGACTTTAATCCTTACTATCATAGAAAATGCAAAAAGATATTTATATAGAATATGTATATGCCATATATATATATATATATATGAATATATATATATATATATATATATATATATATGAATATATCACTATATATATATATATATATATATATATATATATATATGAATATATATATATATAATATTTAAGTTTCATCCTGATTCGAAGTGCTGTGATCACTTGAGCTTAATTTCCTCCCACAGATCAGCAGCTTTGTAAACCTGGATTAGGATCAGAAGAATCAGTGCATGGTATCTCCTCCATACAGCAACTTGACAACCCTGAACCACCAGATAATGTATAATCAACAATAACTTATGGGTTACAGAGTCAATCCACATCTAATTTTCAAAACCTGAACAAGCTTCATAATTCATCTGAATCTTAGATTTCTCTTATGGTTATGCTTTAATATCGTATAATACTCCAGTGTGAACATGCTGCTTACTTGTTTGGATTAAAAAAAAAAAAAAAAGTGTTAAATGCTATTTTTTGGACTTTTACTCATTTTAGCAAATTATTCTGTAGCACAAAATTGTCTATAACAAAATGCTGCAGTATATAACTTTATTGTATAAGGTTTAAACTTCGAGGTTTTGTGCAAAGCATTACACAACCACAGCCAACAGATTTTCGAGCAAAAGCCAATCGAATCATGTTACTTCTTTCTGTCATGTGATCAGTGATGCAAAAATACTTCCTGTACTTCCTAAATGGTTTTAATATGTAGTTACTTACTTAGATTTGGCGCATGGACGGCACCACAAACACACAGACATGAAGCAAGGTCTTATGGAAAATAGGAATTTTTTTGGGAAAGTGGGAAAGGAGAGGGATTAAGGAGTAAGTAAGGTAAAAGGGAAAGGTGTGCACTTGCAGGTCTGGAAACAGTGCCCAGCTGGCATGCAGGCACGAGTATGGCTAGCGATGGTGGAGTGGTAGAGTGGGCCTTTGTGGGCAGCGGCTCCTGTATTCTCCATTGAATGACTGTCCTCTTCGCTGACTGGTCAACTGGCCCTGCCCAGTGCTGCTTTGGTACGGCCACAGACAGGAGTCAAACGCAAATACCAGCCACTATTGCCCACCATTCCTTCAGTACTGCAGCGGTGATCCCAGCTGGGGCCTTAACGTGGAGCACAGTGGCCTTTTCCTCTTTGGTGGCAGGATCCTGAGGGCTGTTTCTTAATGAAAGGAAAGTGCTGAAGGAGTTTGTGCAGTCTTTTTGCAGCTGTCCTAACCACGGGGATCAAGTGGCTGCTTTCCGTGCAATGGCCTTAGAAGTCCCTGAGGCGCATTACATCACCCTGCTCACATGCCCGTGTGACTCTGCTCAGTAGAGCTCCAGGACCAGACCCTGAGCTACACTCCCCGCCTTGTTTTTTATAGCGTGGGGAGAAGCTCAAAATCCATAAATGATAATAAATTACCAGTTATGTCCATTCCCGTGGCCCCGCCCCTTCCCACACCTGCAAAGTGAGCGAGGAGCGACAGAGATTTAGATGCAGACCCATCATAGGCACACGCTGTGACATTATTTTATGTTTGACTCACTACAAAATCATACAAAATATTATTGATAGTAAATAGCATTCTTAAATAATCCCAAGTTATGATGAATTATTATCCCATTGTGATAAAAATGTGGCATGTGGAGTGATAGGATTTAAAGAATCACACAAAATTCACACTGATATAATCCAAACAATTTTGACTAAATGTTTTGTGCTTTTTGAAAGTCTCATGCCTCAAAGGAAAGTATGAACAAAAACTGTCTATAAATTTGCAAAACTGCAAAAATGGACTTTTGCTTTCAAACTTTTAAAATTAAGACCTCATTTAAAATATATTTGTAAAGGCTGGAAACGGTTCAGAATTTCTTTTCAAAATTGCTGCTTTTTCATTTAAATGTTTTTATTCATGCATGACTCTTAATAAAGATTAAGCTCATTATTTATTTCTATTCAAGAAGCTTTGATAAGAGTTTCGTGACATGAAAATATTTAGAGATTATGTGATGAGAAACTGTCAAGGAATCAGTGTTCATAAAAATTTCCATGTACAGGGACAAGTATAAGGATTATTTAAAAGCTTTATTAAGCAATATAAGATAAGAATAATATCCTTTTTCTGTAGTTTCCTTTCTTCCAAACAACTTGTCAAAACAAATGTAAGCAGTACAGTATACAAAGTGCATCTCAATAAATTAGAATATAATCAAAGTTGATTTATTTCTGTAATTCAAATAAAAAAGTGAAACTTATATATTATACAGATTCACTACACACAGACTGATATATTTTAAGGGTTTATTTATTTTCATTCTGATGATTCTGGCTTACAGCTAATGAAAACCCAAAATTCAGTGTCTCAGAAAATTTTAATATTGTGAACAAGTTCACTATTGCAGACTCATGGTGTCACACTCTAATCAGCTAATTAACTCAAAACACCCACAAAGATTTTCTGAGCCTTTAAATGGTCTCTCAGTCTGGTTCAGTGGGGCACAAAAAAAATCATTGCTAAAGAAGCTGGCTGTTTACAGAGTGCTGTATCCAAGCACATTAATGGAAAATTGAATAGACTGAAAAATGTGGTAGAAAAAGGTGCACAAGCAGCAGGGTTAACCGCAGCCTTAAATGGACTGTGAAACTAAGCCCATTCAAGAATTTGGGGCAGATTGAACAGGAGTGGACAGCAGCTGGAGTCAGTGCTTCAAGAGCCACCACACAGACGTATCCAGGACATGGGCTACAACTGTCGCATTCCTTGTGTCAAACCACTCTTGAACCAGACACAATGTCAGAGGGGTCTTACCTGGGTTAAGGACAAAAAGGATTGGACTGTTGATCAATGGGCCAAACTCTTTTTAGATGAATGTAAATTTTGCATTTCAGTTTGAAATCAAGGACCCAGAGTCTGGAGAAAGAGAGTAGAGGCACAGAATCCAAGCTGCTTGAAGTCCACTGTAAAGTTAGCACAGTCAGTGGTGGTTTGAAGAGCTCGGGCATCTGCTGGTGTTGGTCGACTGAGTTTTATCAGGTCCAAGGTCTAACCAGCTTTAAGGTGATGTTTTAAGTACCATTGAAGTGCCATGGTATCCCTGTGCTTGATGAACCAGCAAACTCACAACAAGGTTCCCAGGGCCTTTGGAAGAGAAACAGGCCCACAGCATCACAGATCCTCCATCATACTTCACAGTGGGCACACTCTGACCCAATCCTCCACAGCAGAGCCTTGTTTAAAGAAAACAAGAAAACAGAATAACTAGTATAACAATTTGAGATATGAATAAGGCAAAATACCACCGCAGTGTGTAAAATCGAGTTTCTGGAATTATAATAATGTTTTAAAGCTATGTATTGTTATTGTATATTCATAAGAGTTTGATATTTTCAAGGGTTTCAAAGGGTCATTCTCAGAATTAGATAAATATTTGCAGTGATGTTTGAAATGAACGTGGTTTTTATACAAATAAGTTAACCCATATAACACTTAGCTGAGCATTAGCGACTCTAGCAGTTTTTATATCACTTAACTTATACAGTAGAGTACTGAAGACTACTTCATAACATTTCTGGGTTGAACTTTAGTTAGCTGAGTGCTCGCACGGCCGTGTGTGCTGGGGTGAAGCTGGATGCTGTTGCTGGACAAAAGTTAAGGCAAAAGTGTGGAAAAGTATAGATACTGTTAGCTCACTAACTCCTGTACAGTGAGGTAACATGAAGTCTAGTGTTGGTTACGCTCACCTCAGTAATGTCAGAGTGCCTCTGTGTAACAAGAGAAAACACACCTGCCTCAAATACTGTACACATTAGCATTAACTGTCTAAAATAACCTGTAAGTTAACTGAAACATATTTAAAATAAATAAATAAATAAATATTTACCTACCCAGAAAAGAGTTCACAAAATGGCCATCCTTACCTTTTTAGCGTCAGTCCAGTAAATTGCTGGCTCAATTTGATTTATTTTTTTTTACTTCATTCAGTCTGTTTCTTTAAAGTTTTCAAGAACACCAAGTTACCCGTTTGTTGTCTCAACAAATACCTCTGTCAGAAGTCGGGCCAACAATACAATATTAATTAATTCAACTTTTATCTAGTTGGAGTTTTTACAGTGTGGAAGCAAAAAATGAAAAATATGGGCTGGCTCAACAATTTTGCACATTGTAAATATAAACAGTTATACTGTATGGCATTAAACATTACTGTGATGAAACAAAAACAACCTGGCTATTGTGAAATGTTTGTAGGCCATATCAGTAAGAGTGGGAAGAATATTTTATAAGACAAGGCAACCGAGACAGCAACTACAGAAAAAGCCAGTTATTGAGTCATGCACAGGACGTGACATACGTGTGAAACTTCCTATACTTTTCAGTAAAGCTATCACTACTCCTGTTATAGAAGCCTCGTCTTGCTCATCACTCATGATCAAGATCTCTGTCAAGTACAGAGAGAGAACCGCTCTCCAGACAAATGAGAATACAGTTCATCTTTGGAATCCTGTGGATTTTTACACAAGCTGCCATGGGTAGGTTTTATCCTGTTTAAACACAATTTATTTATTTACAACATATTCAATATAATTTATGGGAATAACAAATAATAAAATATGGCTAAACCAAGAGAGTTCAGATATCAATCAATCTGTATTTTAAATTACACTTCCATCCCATCAACTGTATAAAATGCTTTTGTTTTTCCGTAAATGCCTTTATCTGTGTAAAATATATTACTGTACATGCTGAAATACTGAACTCGTCCGCCGCTTAACACTTAACATATAGTAGACATGAGTCTACTAATGCCAATACAGTTTTCACAGTGCAGTGGGTGATCTACAGTATATTCATGTGCTAGCTGTGCCCGCTACTTCATTTGTGTGGAATACCCCAAAATAGGTACTCCATATTTGGATTTGTAAGCCAAGTCAAATAATAAGTAGGTATGGTACAGTACAACGAAAATCCACATCACAAAGCTAATTCCCTGAGCATCTGCATTTCAAGTCAAATAAGAGCAACAAAGGTTTCCAAACAGCAATATTATCCAAATCACAAAGCTAGTTCTATAGATCTGATTTTGCCAGCTTATTCAGTTAAGTAAAGAGTTTGCTTGAACATTGTATTGTAAGTGTGCGGAATGAAGGTGTGAGACTTCGTCCATTAATTACATTTCAATTGCACACTGATAAGCGTGTATTAAAAATGTACAACGCCATCTGTTTAATTTGGAGATATACTTTCGAGACTAATAATCTTATTGAAGGTTAATTTTTCATGATTTCTTGTTCTGCATCAGTGATTAGCAAGTTTAGAATACATCCAGCACCATCTGTGGTAATGAAAGTACACTGTAGTTTGTATAAGTGTACCATAATCACAACAGTCACACTTTCTCAATTGTATTGTGCTGCACCTTATTCTGTTTTTGCAAGTTTGCCTTTTTAAATTCTGTATTTTAATGATATAATTTGGACCTGTTTTGTGTCCGTCATTGTTCTTCCTGTTGGCTACTCTGTTAATGTAACTGTTATCTTCAATTTAGTTTATTGTTGTCTCTGGCGTTAGCTTGGTGCTTAGTGTTATCCTTTAGTCATAGTTTAGTTATAATTCTGCTTTATGGTTCCATTTATATTCCATATATGCTTTGACAAGATATCACAATCAGGCTTTACACTTAAGTAGTTTGGTAAATACCATAGGTTTTTCATAACATTATCGTTTTCATAACATATTACAATTTTTGGTTGGTTCTTCGTGACATTCAGCAGATATGTGCATTTATTTTCATTTTTCTTTTACTTTATTTTCACTTTGTCATTTCTTTACTGACAACTGTAACACAGTACTAAATTGAGCTGTCCTGTAATAATTGAGTGACATTTATTAGAAGATACATAATAACACTAAGAATGTTCTTGATTTTTTTTCATTTTACCTACAGGTTTGCTTTTTCAGGATTCTGTTGTCTGTAGATTTACTGAGAGTAATCAGTGTTATGTAGCTCTGAGACAACAACTGCACCTGCAAATGCCCCTGGAGGATGCGTTTGACCTAGAAATAACAGACACGAAATATACATTTCGTTCAATTCTAAAACATAGACAACTTCAAAGTAAACAATCAGCACCAAATATCCCAAGATGGCAGTTTGTTAATGCTAATAAAACTCTGATACTAACCAGTGCAGAAAGGACCAACTCTGGAACATACACTTTATACACCTTTGATGTGCATGGGACTAATAAAGGCATTTATACTCTCCAGCTGAAAACTGAAGGTAGGACCACACAAGCTCTAATCACATGACACTACAACATTTACAATTGAACAGTTTTGTCCTAAACACTATAGTCTCTCATTGTTTACAATTATTTACAGAAATATATTGTCTAATCATAGCATGCATTGTTATAGTTATTATTGTTATGTTATTATACAAAAAACATTATTTAGGTTCATGAATGCAGATCAAAAGCCCATTTTTACTGAAACACATTTAAAAAAAATGCAATTTAAGGTAATAATTTATGATTATTAATGTTGTTGTATTTATAATTTGTTGCTGCATTTTGGTTTGACGATGCGTTTTAGCTATCAAGTGCCTCTGTAATGTTTATCTCTAATCCACAGCTCAGGTGTCCTCAGTGAAAGTGTCTTACAGCTGCCTGTCCCCTGGAGTCATGAAAGTGTCCTGTTCTGCTGACGGGGACAACCTCCACTTTAACTGGACTCCTGATTCAAACACACCCCATCAATTAGCGAACAGGAACAGCACTCTCATACTGGATAAAGACTATCATGGAAACACCACCTGCTATGTAGAAAATAATGTCAGCCGTGATCACATTACCACTGAACTCCAGCCATGTACTGGTTAGTCGAGTCTGTCTTGTATAATAATGCTTGGACAAGCAACAGCAATGTAACAGTTTAGGAATACAAAAACAAACAAACAAACAAAAAAATTGGGTCTAATCTTAATAAGAATCAGTGAAAGGTTAGTTCAGACCCTAAACATATACAGTAAATGGTAGAGATGGTAGCAGTTTGAGTATATTGTTTGAAATCTGGCTCTGATAGTTCCACAACATCAGCTACCGTTCATCGCTCAAGCACAGATGTCACTAGAGTATGGAGTACTTACACATTAAGTGAATTCATTAAGTAAGTTCTCTTGTCGAGGGTGTCGTCACAACGGACCACCTGATTCGCACACAACTTGACATAGGTTTTATGCCAGATGCCCTTCCTGAAACAACTTTCTTATATTTTGCCCGGGCTTGGAACCGGTACTACATCCAGTGGCAGGTCATTGAGCATGCGGTCTGAATTGAACCCGGGCCTCCAGGAAACCTAGCACTGAGCCACCAATGCCCAAAAGGCAGTTACTAAAGATAAAATAAAACTTAAATGTGACATGTAGCGAATCTATTCGTTCTGCAAGATGGTAAGAACTCTCATGTCAGTGTGTTTTACTCAGGAGACCAATGGCAAGGTACTGTAACAAGATACAGTTACAGACCCTCTCTTTTTCTCTCTCTCAGGTTTTATGGTGTTTTTGTCCATATGGCTTTTTGAAGTCATCCTCCTGCTGTCACTGTTAGTGGGTGGGATTTATATCTACCCCAGATTCTACAGGAAACAGACAACATCTCAACATCTGAGAGTGAGTCTTTAATCCTTAATATTGCCTTATGCATTTACATCAGAAAATAATACTGACAAACCTGCGACGAAGCCAAACAACACAGCAAATCGAAGAAGTTTCAGCTCATTCTGCACTACAATATATCACACACAGGCTGATGCAGGGATTTGTGTTTTACACGAGTGGACACAACCGAAGCACACTGGAGGTTATAAAGTCTGTTAAAAGTGAATTATCAGTTGGTTTATATTCAACTATTAAGAATGCATTTCCTAAATTGTTTGGTTTTCAAATAAACTAATTACATGTTATACTCAAAACTATAAAATATGTGTACTAACTGTAATATAACAAACATGCACAAACAATTAGAAAATGCTTAGCAACAGGTTCACCTGTTACAGTAGGCATGTGAAAGATGATTAATCTTTACTTTAGTGTCCTACCTAGGAGTGCACATCTTTTTAGCATATATTTCAAAAATGTTTCTATTGGATTTTAAGGCATTTTAACTTCAAATATAACTTGAGTCCAAAACCGAATGCCATTAAAAGGCTGATGAACTGAAGTCAATGTGCTGACGCATAATCGTTATGGAGTGTGCTCAGTCGTACCGCACAGAAGATTATGTCACAATGATGATGTTGTTTACGACAATCTCCATTTTCTGCAATTGTTAAAACATCAAATTCCCCAGCCTTAATATATACGTACCTTAAATTTTTTAATTGCTTCTCAATTCCAGGTTCATCCTTCGAATGATGCGTCTGAAGGCCGATTGCGCACAGCGTCACAGCTAAGGTTTTTGAAGGTCCAATTTTGAAGTTTCCTTCAAATGTTTTTGACAAATGTGGCCTTCTTTCCCCTGAAAACAAAGTGTCTAACAAAAGGGTCTTTATGCCTTTGCAGTCTCTGATGATCAACTGCAACACTTTTCAGACACTTTTTTTTTTCAAATGACTAATAGCTTTATAGAATTTTGTTTATTTTAATATTAGTGTTATTAGCCATCTGTGAAACTGCACCTCTCAGAAAACTGAGTGCATGATCCCGCTAACTGTAACTGACAGATATTACTCCAGAGTGGATACTGACAAAACAATGAAGACACTCCTGCTGTCAGTAATCTACAATAAAGTTCAAACTTGTTTTAAGTTTTGGGTGGAAAAGTTGGCATTTTGGTGACCACTTTGCAATATATTCCTTTAGTGCACTTGCTAAAAAACACTAAAAGACACAGGTCTATCATGAGGAAGAATTATAAAGAACTCACTATGCTGCGTTGAGGTCTTCCATTTGCAAGTGCAGAATTCTGCCTGAGAGATCTGGGCCCGTATTTACAAAGCATCTCAGAATCACTCCTAGGAATCGGACTCAAAGTTAATTTAGGACTAAAAATATTTCTAGCTCAGAGTAGGACATAAAAGTTGTTTCCTAACCTTACTTTTAGCGTGGAGTAGGACTGCGCCGCGGAAAGCATGTGACGTCACTGTTTACGACATTGAGCGTCGCAAAGTAGGCTTCACCTTATAGTGAGTGTTGTAGTTTTTACAGGTTTTTGTAGTTTTAAACGGTTGAAAAGCGAAATGCTCAAATTAGCTGCAGTATTAAAGTTTTATGCTCACAGACAAAACTTTTAGATCTGTGACTTAGCCGCTTGACGTTATCCTAATTAGATTGCTCCGATTACAACTGTTTAAAGGCTCTATAATAGAGCTGTGTATGATGTGTCATTGGATAAAATGTATGTACACCTATGTCTAGTCTGTGAGTGTGATGAGACCAAAATAACCTGGCTGTTCAGAAATGTTTATAGACCATGTAAGCATGTGTGAGGGAGGTATTTCCTAAGTCAAGACAAGCAAACCCTAGTCTGTCTGACTACATGAGTCATACGTTCTGACTGACACGTCACGAGAACTAGAACTAGCCAGGGCACATACGTTGAGACAGAACTGTCCAACTCATGTATAAAGTAGAAAGATCGTTCTTTAATGCACTGGCTTAACATACATATATATTTCTCTGCTGATTCTAGAAAAAGGTCATTATTGCATTCTGTCTCTCTCTTTTTTTTCTGTCAAGTAACTTTTGTACAGGAAATGAGGTTTTATAACTATAGAACTTCCTCTATTTCAGAGTAATGTTATTGTGAGTGTAAAAGCAGTTTCATTTTTTGCTCTCGCAGTTTCTCATCTCATCAGAGTCTCTATGAAGTACAGTGAGAGAACTGATGTCTGGATATTTTTTGTACATTTGTACAGTTTATGCTTTTAAAACTAATGCATTTTCCTTTTACTTCTCTTTAACGCCATTCAAACATACAAAAACAACAACAACAACAACAACAACAACAACAAAAAACAGGACTTCCCTTGGCACTAAATGGTTTCAATTCTTTTAAAAACTACATGTTTTGAATTGG
This sequence comes from Clarias magur, assembly GCA_013621035.1. Classification (NCBI taxonomy): domain Eukaryota; kingdom Metazoa; phylum Chordata; class Actinopteri; order Siluriformes; family Clariidae; genus Clarias; species Clarias magur. The sequence continues at coordinate 253,277 of QNUK01000440.1, read as the reverse complement.
CCTAATACTTTACCCTGTGTAGGCTTTCCTTTTTCCATCATCCCTGTTAACATGGAGCTTTAAGGAAGTCTAAAGCGAGTGCAGTTTTCACAGTGGAAGTATAGTGATGAGTGATCTGACAAAATGCTATATCACAATGATTCTACAATAATGTTTCTATACTACACAATATACTGTACATCATAACATCCAAGGTTATACATGCATTTTTTTATTCAAAAGATGCCTCACAGAAATGCTTCTAATCAGTTTGTTTAATATCAAAATATAAAATTTGTTTATCATTTAATTAAGAAAACCCATGCTATTATCTGCATTGATTTTTGTTGTTGTTGTCATTTTTACAATGAAATTTAACAAATAAGGAAAAAACACAAAATGAGAAGACACACACACACACACACACACACACACACGCACACGCACACACGGACACACACACACGTATGCGCGCACACACACACATGCACTCATGTACGCACGCACACACACACACACACACACACACACACGCACACACACGCACACGCACACACACGCACACACGCACACACGCACACACACCACACACGTAAGACACACACACACACACATGCACTCACGCACGCAAGACACACACACACACACACACACACACACACACACACACACACACACACACACACACACACACACACACACACACACACACACACACACACACACAGGTTACTAGTTGATGATTTTAACCAGACAGGTGCACTTTCATTTCTTTATTGTAAACTGTATGTAACAGTACGGAATCCAGCTCTCCTGTAATGATGGAGTGTCATTTATTAAAAGAACAAAGAGATGTGATACTGGTGAAATTATGTAGTTATTCTTCCTCTGCAGGTTTTCTAGTTCAGGATTCATTAGATTTAATAAGAGCTCTGGGACAACATCTGCACCTGCAAATGCCACTGGACGATGGGTTTAACGTAAAGATCACAAACAAGGCATTTACCTATCTTTATATTTTAAATATAGAACATTTTAAACTAAGCAATTAACACCAAATATCACAGGATGGCAGTTTAACGATAATAAAACTATGATACTCACCAGTGCAGAGGGGAGCAACTATGGAACATACAGTTTAGAGACAGTATTTTTTTCATTTGTAAGAGGTAAAGGTAGATTTACTCTCCAGCTAAAGATTGATGGTAGGACCACAAAACATTTTTGGAAATCCACTACAATGTTATAGATTTTTGGATGGACTATAAATAGAAACGAGCCAGTTATAATGAACAGTTTAAGATAAGGTAAATATAAGACTAAGATAAGATAAGAGCATTTTTCTGATGTTTTTATATATATGCCTGTATGAGCTGTTATCATAATGAATAAAATCACAGGTTAAATTACACAATAAAATGATTGCATTTACTAAGTACTTCCATATGAATGACTTTTGCTCTTGATACTAATTTGAATCATAGTAAGGAAACGAAAGCCGATTAATGATGTTGTGAGAAAACAAACAAGACTACAAAGAAAGTAATTAGTGACTAAGATAAGATAAGATAAGATGAGATAAAATAAAATAAGATGAAACTTTATTAATTTTTTCCCTTTATTAATTATTGTGCCAGAGACTGCTCAAAGAGCAAAAAGAGTAAAGTACAGCAATAAATTAAGTAAAATAAAAATAAAGTGGTATAGTGGTAAAGTGTTAGCCCTATCATCCGGCTATCGCTAGTTCGATTCCCGGGTGATGCTGTAGCCTCCTGCAGCTGTGGGCCTAAAGAGAGCTGATTAGCCGAACTCTCTGAAAGGAGTGGGACACACTTAGCTCTCACACATCAGCCACAGGACTGCAGCCAATCTTGGGTGTCTGTGAGCTCGTGCAAGAAAAAGGAGCGGATAGCGTCGTCCTCTGAGTGTGTTATGCCGACCCCAATGGTGCATGAGCGAGCAGTTTGAAAAGATGCAGACAGCAGGTGGTAAAAGATTCGGGGGAAACATGTGATAGTCTTTTCCCTTTCCACACAGGTAGTAGCCCCCTAGTGTCGAGTGGGAATTGGATACAACTAAATTATGGATAAAATCAGGGACTCCCCAGATTTTGAAACCAGATTCTGCTGTAGAATTTACATGGCAATACTGACATATGATATTGCTAAAAGATATTGCAAATGATATTAAAGGACCCAGGCATACATTTTATAGAAGAAAGGCTTGTGTACTTATTGATTCTAGGCCGTGACCATTATTTTAGCTTTCCTCCTTACAGAAGGTGGAGTTATAAAATTTAATGGCCACAGGAAGGAAAGATCTCCTGTTGCATTAAAAGTTGCACAGCTTTTTACGTTTACTCAATTGAACTCCAAATCACTGGGATGTCATTGTAAAAACTATACTTGGCAATATTTGCCAATAAAAAGTTTAGAAATATATTGTTGTTTTTCTTTAGAAATTATGGTCATAGTGTTGTGAAAATAATGAACATAAATAGTTAACTAGTTTTTGTACAATGAACAAAGAAGACATTTATACAGTACATCAAAGGTTAGTTTCTTTTCTTTTTCAGTTTTTTACAGTGACTATTAACACAAATCGTAATAACAGTCTCTTGTCGTATTGCATGTTCTTGTGTATCATACATCATACGTCATACTGACGAGAACACAATAAGTCTGTTTCCAAAACGTTTCTCTCTCTCTCTTTCTCCTGTCAGGTTTCAGGTGACTGTGTGGCTTTTTCTACGTTTTGAATGTTTTATATCTACATAAGTATTAACAGGAAAAAGAGAATAACTGAGAGTAAAACTTTAATCTCTACTATTATTGACAATGAACACATTACCGAAGTCAGTTATATAATGTCATATTTATGTCATACAGTGGAACCTTGGATTATGAGCATAATTCATTCTGGGAAGTGGGCTCATGTTCCAAAACACTCATAAACCAAATCATAATTTCCTATAAGAAATAATGAAAACTCAAATTATTCATTCTACAGCCCCCCCCCCAAATACAAAAAATAATTAATACATACTATAAAATGAAAATAAAACAAATTAATCTGCAATTTACCTTTTTAAAAAAGTACAAATAAATCCCAACAGACAAGTGTTTCCGTTGGTGCGCGCAGGTGCCGCGCGCACGTGTGTGTGTTTGTGTGTGTGTGTGGAATTAGCCCCTTCCCTCGCCTCATTTTACACAGTAACAATCCTCCTCCCTCTCCCCATCTCGCTTTTTAAGTTTCACAACAAACACACACACACACACACATGCACACACACACACACACGCACGCACGCACACACACACACACACACACACACACACACACACACACACACACACACACACACGCACACAATGGGAACACCGTTTTAACAGAAAAAAAAGAAATCACTCTGAGACTGGCGTGAGCGCATATTAACGGAATCACTTTTTAAGTTTCACTACAAACGGACACACACAAACAGCAGAAACACGATTTTAACAGGGAAAAAAGAAATCTCTGACACTGGCATGAGCGCATACTAAGGGAATCACTTTTTAAGTTTCACAATAAACACACACACACAACGGAAACACCATTTTAACAGGGAAAAAAGAAATCTCTCTGAGACTGGCGTGAGCATACTAAAGGAATCACTGCCGTAAAGTAAAAAAAAAACAAAAAACAAATGAACCAGCACCTTACATTTGAAAAGAATCGTGACAGAGCAGAGTTTCTGTGTGTTTATGAAGCCTGGGAGGGGGTAAAAAGGCGAAAGAGGGTCTGTGTGTGTGTGTGTGTGTCGGTTTTACGCGTGCACATGCATAAGAGAATAAAAGAAAGAGACGAGCAGAGTTTCTGTGTGTTTGCGTAGCCGTTGAGGGGAGGGGGTGTGTGAAAAGGTGAGAGAGTGCTGCTCGGTGTCAAAATAAGAGTCGCATGTGTGATACATGATACTCGGCGCTCGTAAACTAATACTTGCTCGGTTTCCGATTAAAAATGTATTAAAAATCTTTGCTCGGTTTGAGGAACACTCGTAAACCACGTTACTCGCAATCCGAAGTTCCACTGTACATATAATATACATTTAACAGAAAATATACTAAGACTTTGTATATTAAAATTAGTATTCTAATGTATACCTTTTGTACATTTGTACAATGATTATTTTGAGAATAATTAAAAAAAAAAAACCTAAATAAGCGCACTGCATTCACAAAAAAAGGAATTATCTCATAATTATGACTTACTATCCCATAATTATGACTTACTATTGTCACGGTACGCCAGGTCACGCCCACGCCTCGAGCCCAACTTTGATCACCTGCGACTCCTCTCCACAATCCGTTCCACAGCTTCTGTTTTGCCTCCTCATTCATCAGCTTTAGCACACCTGCTCCATATTTTCATTTCATCACCTCGCTGTATATACGTCTTGCCAAGCAACCACTCATTGCCGAATTATTGCTTGCCCCAAGCTCTGTGTTTTTCTCCCCTACTATACTTTGCTTGCCTAGAATACTTTGTTGTGTTTCATGCTGCCAACCCATTTTGCTCTCTCTCAATCTGCATGCCGGATTCAGTACACGCGCTGCAGCACTGATCCATCACACCCCTACGCTCTTTCTGTGCATTAAACATGCCACGGCACTAGCTCTGCATCACCCATCCCTTAACCCCTCTACGGCCACTGCCCACCTCAAACAGCACCCCAAGTATTGCTTCTCTGTTTTTGCCTCTCCCTCTTTTCTATCCTTCTCATTTTTTCATTAAAATCAGTTAAATTAAGTCCTATCTCTTGTGTCTGCTTTTGGGTTCTCCAAGCCTGCGCGACATAGTCGACGGCCCGTGACTATCCCATAAGTATGACTTAGTATGTCATAATTATGACATCCTGATATCATATTTATGAGATGCCTACTGTATGGTAATAGTAAATTTAAATAATGTGCAATCATCATACTAAACATACTAAAATAAAATAGTAGCAGTGTAAGTTCCCCTTAGTTTTACTTTTTTGAAGCAGCACAAACTTTGATTAGATTTGTGCTTGAATATTGCCTGAATTTAGTAAATGTCAGTGTAATCAAAATATCCTAAAATAAACTTCCTCAAAATGATTGAGCACTGAAAATTAGTAGTTAAATTATCTGATAACATCAGAAAATAATAGCAATTATTCTGCCAAACTGAATTATGTTCTTGGGTTTATTGTATTATCAACAGTGAGAACCTGCAAAGCAACAAAATGCAATTATTTTAAAGGTATATGTGTGTGTGTGTGTGTGTGTGTGTGTGTGTGTGTGTGTGTGTGTGTGTGTGTGTGATGGGGTTCTTTCTATACATACTGTAATTAAGTTTTGCTAAGAACTTGAGCCAGTCCAATCTTTGTTATTACTTTGTTTTTTTTAAAGGTCAGTCATGAGTTTCTGAGAATTACAACTGTTCTACTCCAAGCAAGGTTCCTGGTTCCCTTGGACAAGCAACACTGCAAACTAATTGAGATAATCAGAAACAAGGGAGGAGCTGTCAGAGATAAGACCAGAGATATAATCAAAGTTATTGATCTGGTATGTGCTTATTAGCTTGGTGTCAAATGTAATATTGTGAAAGTAAGCTAGTGTATAGGAACTGAGCAAGGCATCCAAATCAAGTTGGCGGTAACACACTAAACGAATACATAACTCGCAGAATAAAACATTTTAGTTTACCTTGTGCATAGGTTGGTGTATGATGTCTGAATACAGGTTTCAATGGTTGCCATGTTCATTTGATCACGCCTGACAAGCCTAACATAACAACTATGTTTGTTTTTACATGCCTAGAGCCTGGAGGTGAATGTATGAAGAGAGTATCTCCTGAAATGTCTTATTGTGTATTTAGTGGAAGATGTGGACCAAACTGATTAAGCACTGGTAAGCATTTGTTCATGAAGCATTTCAACATTAGGATTGAAAAATGTTATTGAATCGAGAAATTAGCCTTGCTCCAAGGTCCAGCAGTGGCAGCCTGGTGGTGCTGGGTTTGAACCTGTGAGCTTCCAATCAGTATACCAACATCCAAAAACTACGCAACTACCTCTGCCCCTTCATATTGACAAATACGAGGTCAGTGGCATTATCAGCTGCAGCACAACCTTTACACAGGACCATTATTAAAAAAAAACAAACATAGTATGTACAGTGTTAACATTAGTTACATATATGCTCCTAAACCTTGTGGAAAGCCTTCACACAGGAGTTGAAGCTGTTATAGCTGCAAAGGGCCAACATTATATTAAACCATATGGATTATGTAGTGCGTGTTACTCAAATTCATATGCAGGTGAATGCAGGTGAGCGCAGTTTTCAAATGGTTAGCAAATAGGTTTTTACAGTTCTTAAGCTCAAGTTATTAAAAATGTATCGTGTTTTATTTATTACATTTTTGTTTTCTATCTTTTAATTGGAGAAATAATTTTATACAATTATACAATTTTATACAAACAAAAAGAAAAAATGTAATGTATGGTTTCAAGAATGGTAATACATGTTTTTGGTGGAGAACTTGTTTGTTCAATGTCTTCATTCATAAATGTAACTTTATAAACATCTATTTCATTAATTTCATCGTAAGCAAAAATTTTTAATGAGTGTAACCAAAATGGGCTTGAAGCGAAACAGTGTAGTTGGGACACATGGAAGGTCGGGTTGATTCGCCACATGGTTGAGGGGAGCAAGAGCTTGACAGCACAGGGGTTGATAATCTTGGTAATCGTGAAAGGGCCTACATGGGGGTGGGGGGGGGGGGGGGGTTGGGGGGAGTTTTTGGGAGACAGTATTGAGAGGATGATCCCTAGTGGAGAGAATAACCCTTTGTCCTATTCTATATTTAGGGGCCTGGGAGCGTCTACGATCCGCTTAATTTTTGTAGGACCTGCTGAGTCATAGCAGGAAGACCCTGCTATGACTCAGCAGGGTCTTCCTGGCTTGGACCAGGTCATACAATGGCGGACAAAAGCTTGGGCGGAAGGGGCGTTGACCTTCTCCTCCTGAGATGGGAACAAGGGTGGTTGGTACCCCATGCAACACTGGAAGGGGGACAGACCGGTAGATGATGAAGTCTGGGAGTTGTAGGTGTACTCACCCCAAGGTAGGAACTTGCTCCAAGAGGTAACATCCCGAGCAGCCATGCAGCAGCCATGCACCTCAGGGCAAGTTTGAGGGACTGATTCTTCCTGTCAGCCTGGCCGTTTGATTGAGGGTGAAAGCCTGAGGACAGGCTGGAAGTGGCACCCATCAGCTTACAGAATGTCTTCCAAAACTGAGAAAATGTCCATAGGCAGGCCATGGAGCTTGAAAATGTGGTTAGTCATGAGTTCAGCAGTTTCCTTGGCGAACGGGAGTTTTGGTAGGGGGATAAAGTGGGCAGCTTTAGAAAACCAGTCCACCACTGTCATGATGCAGGTGTGACCAGCAGAGGTGGGTAGCCCAGTGACAAAGTCCAGGGCAGTGTTGGACCAGGGGTGGTGAGGGATGGGTAGAGGCCTAAGGAGGCCAGCTGGGGCTGTGCTGACATGTTTAGATCTTAAGCAGATGTCGCATGCCGAAACAAAGCTAGAGACATCCTTCTTGAGGGTAGGCCACCAAAACCGCTGCTGGGCTAGCGCCAGGGTTCTGGCGGAGCCAGGATGGCAAGATAGTTTCGAGCTGTGGGCCCACTCCAGGACCTGAGAATGCAGAGCAAGGGGAATGAAGAGGCGGTTAGGAGGGCACATTGCTTGGACTTGACTCATGAGACAGAGCTTGCTGACTCTAGTCTTAATGTCAAGCTCGGCCACGGCGAGCAAGCAGAGGGGCAGTGAAATAGTTTCGCATGTGTGGTCATAAATTGTCTCGACAGAGCATCCGGCTTGGCGTTTTTTGACCATGGCTGGTAGACAAGGGTGAAATTGAACCTCACAAAGAAGTGGGACCACCGGGCCTGGCGAGAGTTGAGCCTCTTAGCGCTCTGTAGATATTCAAGGTTTTTGTGGTCAGTCCACACTAGGAATGGGGCCTCCATTCCCTCTAGCCTGTGTCTGCATTCCTCCAGGGCTAACGTGATGGCCAAGAGCTCACAATCTCCGATGCCATAATTACTTTCAGCAGGAGTTAAGTGGTGGAAGAAGAACAAGCAGGGGTGCAGTTTATTATCCAGGGTGGATCTTTGTGAGAGGACACCTCCTACTCCAATGATGGAGGCATCGACCTCCATGATGAACTGACGTGACGAGTCTGGGATGGTGAGGGGCAGAGGGGAACCGCTTCTTAAGTTTGCTAAAGGCCCTCTTAGATTCCAGATTCCAGCAGAAATGGGTCTTGGTAGATGTGAGGGCTGTTAGAGGGGCAGCGATAGAGCTGTAGCCTTGGATAAAATGACAATAGAAGTTAGCAAAGCCTAGGAATCTTGCTGTGAGGTAGGAGTAGGCCACCTAGTGACGGCTTGGATCTCGATGCCTTTGTGGCTGATAACAAACCCAAGAAACGTGGTAGACGTGGTGTGGAACTCGCACTTTTTGGCCTTGACGAACAGGTTGTTCTCTAGCAGCCTCTGCAGCACCTGCCGAACATGGTGATGGTGTTCTTCTGGGTTTTGAGAGAAGATCAGGATTTAATCAAGATAGACGAATGCAGAAGAATTGAGGAAGTCCCTGAGAACATCATTAATAAGGGCCTGAAAAACTCCGGGGGCTTTGGTGAGTCCAAAGGGGACCACCAGGTATTCATAATGTCCTGTTGGGGTGTTAAAGGATGTCTTCCATTTGTCCCTCTCCCGAATGTGGACAAGGTGATAGGCTTGGTGAAGATCCTGGCCCCCTGGAGAAGTTCAAAGGCGGTTGACATTAGATGGAGAGCGTAATGGTTCTTTATTGTGATGCTGTTAAGGCCCCTATAATCAATACACGGATGAAGGGAACCATCTTTTTGGCCCACAAAGAAGAACCCATCCCCCACCGGAGAATGGGAAGGACGGATGATTCCTGCAGTGAAGGATTCTGTGATGTACTGGTCCATGGCTTGGTATTCTTTGGCTGACAGAGAGTATAGACGGCCCTTGGGGGGAGTGGTGCCTGGGAGCAGGTCAATGGCGCAGTCGTATGGCCGGTGGGGAGGAAGAGAAACAGCATATGATTTGCTGAAAACAGCCTTGAGGCGTGGTGGATCTTGTAAACATAATGTGGAACATGATGGGCTCCAGGCTATGATCGAGTTCCTGGCTCAATCAATGTGCAGGTTGTGTTGAGTTTACCAGTGGAGGCCTAGGACGACTGCAGCATGAGATCCCTCCATGATGGACAGCGAGGTTCATTCTGAGTGGTTGCCTGAGACCCTTAGGCCAATGAGAGGGGTGTTATGAGTGATAGAGGGGAGCAGACTCCCATTGAGGGCCTGAACCTTGAGGTAGTTCTCCAAGGGCAGCGCGGGGATAACCAGAGCCTTGGCCAAAGCCGTGTTCATCAGATTATGGTCTAAGCCATAGAGAACCAGTGCCTGCACTAGGTGGGTCTGTTGCTCATGGATGAGGAAGATAGGAAGCAGGTGGCATTGGTCTGGTAGCCTTTTTGGAGTCTTGCCCACTAGTGCTCCCAGCAGAACTAGAGGGCGCCTCCATTTGCTGGACAGTTTTTGAGCAGGTGTCCTGGTTTACGCAGTAAAAATAGGCTCCTTCAACTTGGCTTCAAGGCCACTCCTCTGGGGTGATGTGGGTTCTGCCCAGTTGCATGGTTTCCTTCTGGAAATCAGCTCGTAGAGGAGGGGGTCAAGGCAGAACCCTGGGTGGAGAAGGCCGGGCCGGCCTACGAAGACGGAGGCATGAACCTACTCGACTGGCCAGATCCATAAGCTCTTGGAGAGACAAGGGAAGCTCTCGTGAGATTACCTTATCTTGGAGTGTCTCTGTCAGGCCTTCGAAAAAGACGTCGCACAGGGCCTGGTCATTCCAACCGCTGAAGAGGGCCAGGGTCTGGAACTCAATGGTGTAATTGTAGGCCGCGCATAAGCCTTGGCGGAGTTTCACCAGTTTTCGGCCCTCCTCCCTGCCATGGCATGAGTAGTTGAACACCCTCTTCATTTCCTTGGCGAAGCTCTCGTAACTGGAACAGCAGGGGTCATGGCATCCCATAGTGCAATGCTCCATTTTCGGGCATGTCCTAAAAGGAGCGTGATGACGTAGGCCACCTTGGGTCATTCAGTGGAAAAGGTGGAGGTGTGGAGCTCAAAAATCAGTGAGCACTGGGATAGAAAGAAGCGGCAGGTGCCTGGATCTCCTTTGTAGGTGGGAGGGGCGGGGAGGCATGGCTGTTGTTGCAGGTGGGAAATTCCTCCTTGCGGTAGGGAGAGTTGGAGCATCTGGAGCTGGGACGTGACGTCAGCGAGAGACTGTTTGGTGCTGAGTAATTCCTGCTGATGAACTCCAAGCAGAGTGCCTTGATTCTCCAGTGCTGCTCTCATATGGTCAGAATCTGCTGGATCCATATCAGGGCTGGATTATTCTGTCACACACACGAGGCAGAACATTGTGAATCCAAGCACTGATCATGACTGTAACGTGATGTGGGGGCATTGTCAGAAACCGTAAGCGAGGGTCAAACACTATGAAATCAATCCGTGAAACGTCAAAACCAAATTGCGAAGTAAGAGCCATAGTCAAAAGGAAAGCACGAGATCAAAAACTGGGTAATCACAGGAGCAAGACGAACAAATCCAAATGAGAAACTGAAGCCATAAATCAAGGGGAGAAGCATGAGTCGAAACCGGAAGATCAGACAGCAGGGCGAACAACCAAAATGCAAAGGCAAAAATGGTCAAACAAGAAAACACCAAGTGAGGTTGTAAATGTGAAGACAAAGAAAGAAAACGTGAGAGAATCGAGGTATAACTCCGCACAATAATTCAGCGATTTAAGCAGCACGCAGCGTGTGCTTAAATCACTGGAGTAATCAGTGGAGGAGAAGAGAAACAGGTGAGTAGACAGGGTGGAAACGGGGGCATGGGAAAGGTTACATGACAGGCTGGGAGAAACATGAGCACATGGGGAAAGTGACAGGGGAAAAAATAAACAAATGGGTCGTGTGAAGAACATGATTTACTTCTTTCAAAGTAAAAACTAAACTTGCATTTTTTCTTCTGTGTAGCAACTTGATTATATCACTTTAGAAAAACCTAAAATGTTAATTTTTTTTGCTGCAATTTTTTTAAGTCGATCCAAAGTATAATTCTTTTTCAGTGTATATTGACCACCACAATTACAGCACTTTTCTTGCACATTATCCATACACTCTTTATCCATACAGTCTTTAACTTTGTTCGTCTCCAAATTTTGGACACCTTTGTTTTATCTTGCAAACTGCTCTTACTGTACATGTCCATACCTTTGAAACTTATACATTAACAGAAAAACAGTGGATAGATATAATCTCTAACTGGGAAGTTCATGCATCTTTATCTCATAGCATCAACTCCTTAAACTTCACAACCACTTTACAACTTAACAACCACTTAGCAACTTTTTGTCCCTAAATAATCTGGTTGAGTTTCTCCAGATCTTCACATTTGATTTTTTCCTCCCAAGTCTGCTATCCCTCCCCAACTCATTATATTTTGAACGATATTTCTTATTTGAAATATAGTTTTCTTTCAAAGGTTTTCAATATACATGACTTTGTTTCCCTGCTCTTGTGTTTTACATTTAATTAATAAACTTACATTCCTCAATGCGTTGGCCATTTTCACATCTCCCGTGTCTTTATTTACAGTAAATCCCTAGACAATGCTATAGGTTTAAAACATATATGCTTGTCTTCCATTGGGGAATTTAGTAAACATTTTAAATTCCCCAATCCTTGATGAAGATAATCTTTCCTCCTTCATCACAACTGTTTTACTTTAATTGACATTTACTACTCTGGGTAGCAAATGAGAAAGATCTGGGTCCTCCTCATTTATCAACTGGAGTACAAAATTACCTTATCATGCACTGTCTGACTCATCATTCTGATCCAGTTTCAAACCAGTTTGTGTTAACCATTAATTTAAAACACAAAATGTAACACATCACACGCAATGCCTCTTAAGTCTACTTACTCCTGTGACCCCACATTTCCCACTAATGAGGCAAAAACAAACCTGTTGCCTTTAATTTGGGATTGGCGTCTATACCACAGCCTGCCATGCTCTAAACCAATCAAAAGCTGGTCCCTTTAATAAATCTTATAATGGTTTTCATATATTTCTAGGTTTGAATATTAAACACCAGTAACTTGAGCTGGATGAGACAAGGAGTTAACCTTCCCTCCTCTTTTTTCTTATTAATTATGTGAACAAGCAAGCACAAAACCAGTTGTATTTGTTTTCTTTGTGACATAGACATAAATTGTTATATAACATTGGACAGCATGGTCTTACACCACTTTCCAACATTTCTGAGATGAGACCTGGCTGTTCAGAGATGTTTATAGTCCCATGTAAGAAGGTGTGAGAAAAATCTTTCCTCTGTCAAGACAATTACTGTAGATCACAGTGTTACTGATTGTAATTATGAGTTCTCACTTACATGTCAAAGGAACTAGCCAGAAAATGCTTATCGTTGCAATCCGTCCCTCTGTTTACCTTTGTCCAGTAACTTATTTACAGGAAATGAGGGGTTTTAGCAATAATTAAGGAACTTTCTCTATTTCGCAACAAAGCTAATATTTGTGCTGTAAAAGTAGTATTATCTTGCTTTAGTAGTTTCACGTTACTCAAAATCAAGTACACACAGAGAGAGAACTGTTTCTTGGATAAAATGAGAATGCAGGTCATCTATGGAATGCTGTGGATTTTTTTTACACAAGCTGCCATGGGTAGGTTGTATCCTCTTAAAATGAAGGATTCATTCATTTATTACTTGGGGGAGGGGGGTGGGATCAAAAGATAAATAAATCTGTCGTTCTTTAATGCTTCCTGCACTTTAAAACTACATTGTTTGTAAATACCTTATTAATAAAATGATGCAGTAGCAAAAAAGTAATTAAAAATATCTCACACACACACACGCGCACACACACACACACACACACACACACACACACACACACACACACACACACACACACACCAGATTTCGCAAACAGGTCTGTGATATAATACCAGTGTGTAATTATAATAAAAAATGTTCCCCCTCCTCTGCAGGTTTGCTGGTTCAGGATCCTGTTGTCTGTAGATTTACTGAGAGTAAGCTGTGTTATGTAGCTCTGGGACAACAACTGCACCTGCAAATGCCCCTGGAGGATGCGTTTAACCTAAAGATCACAGACAAGACATTTGCCGACCATATCATTTTAAAATATAGAAAATCCCAAAGTAACCCACCAACACCACATATTCCAGGATGGCAGTTTGTTAATGATAATAAAACTCTCATACTAACCAGTGCAGAGAGGAACAACTCTGGAACATACACTTTAGAGACTTTTGATGCAGGAGGGGAGAGGAAAGATAGTTATACTCTCCAGCTGAAAATTAAAGGTAGGACCACACAACATCTAATCACATCACATTACACTACAACATTTAGTTCATAAACATGTAAACAGTCTTACACACTGTAGTCCCTCTCAGATGTTTTAATATTTAATTATCCTATTTTTTAAAGGTTAAATTTTATTTATGCACTCAAGGCTTCATAAAATTTTATATGAACAAATGCACATAATAAAAAAAAGGCTTTTGATAAAAATTTCAATTGACTAACAAAAATAATGATTTATGTATTGCTTTATCAAGAAATGATAGAAAATGTATATGTAATATGTATATATATATTGTATATATAGTTTCACACAGTTTCGTAATGTTCTGCAAGACGAGCAAAGATTTTTAATAAATTTTGACTTGAAAAACGAATAAGTTTTGGTTTACGCATTGAGTATCATATAGCATTAATGCGCTTCTTGTTTTGATGCAGAGTGTCACGTGATCACAACTGGACCAAGAGTTTTTTTTCCTCTCTTGCGCTGCGAAATTGTGGGTAATCGTCTCCCCTGCTTGTATAATCAACATCCGTGTGTGTACTGTTTACTATAACACCGTGACCATGTGTGTGCGTAAAACACATTTTATTTTGTTTGTATGCATGTGTGTACAGACAAACTCTCTGCTCTACACAGAAACACTGCTCTATTGCAATTCTTAAAGTGCAGGTTAATTTGTTTTATTTTTACTTCACAGCAGTGATTCCATAAGTGTGCGCTCATTCGAGTGGTCTAATCTCATTAGAGAGATTTCCTGCATGTGTGTGAAACTCAAATAAGAGAGGAGGAAGAGTAATGTGTAAGATAAGAGAGGAAGGGGGGAGGGGCTCATTCCTCCTCTACTCTTACTTTAGCTTCACACACATACACAAACACAGACACACACACAGCGCCTGTGCGCACAAACGGAAACACTTATCTGTCGAGATTTATTTATTTTTTTAAGGTAAAGTGCAGGTTAATTTGTTTTATTTTTACTTCATATTTTGTATAAATAATTTTTATGGATTTATTTTTTGGGGTTGTGGAACGGACAATTTCCATTATTAAACTATTAAATAGTTTCCATTATTTCTTATGGGAAAATTTGATTTGATTTACAAACGTTTTGAAATACGAGCCCTCTTGTGGAACGAATTATGTTCTTAATCCAAGGATCCATTGTACTGTACACATAGTAAAAGCATTTTGCGCCCACACATACACACACACACACACACACACACACACACACACACACACACACACACACACACACACACACAGAGGAATTAAACACGCTCCCTCAACTAGAGAACAGGATCAGCCCTTTTATACTGGCTAAAGACCATCATAGAGACGTCACCGGCTCTGTAAAGAATCAGGTCAGCCATGACCACAATACCACTGAACTCCACCCAGGTCCTGGTGAAATTGTTTTAGCAAAAAACAATGCAGGAAATTGTGGCCATAGAAAAAATAAAACAACCAAATACCTTCTGAAATTTTTTGGACCCACCCAGCCTTCCACTGATGCAGCCTATGGTAGGAATCTTCATTGGCTTTCTCTGTGGCTGGATCATGCTAGCTGACACACGGCAGAAGTAAAGAATGCAGATCTACTCTCCTTTCACTGTGGCGTCCAGCCAGCCCCACCCGGCCACCCATTGGCTCTCGTGAGCTCTTATGAATTCTAACGTCCGGGCAGTTTACCCCGACTAGGGAACGGAGGCCTTTGCAGCTAACGCAGCAACCGTTTCACTTTTTTGGCAGCTGGATCACAAAAGCTGGTTCTCGGCATACGTAGATGAAAGTATTGTGAAAAAAAAATTGGTATTCCGGCCATCAAAACTCCAAGACAATATGTATATGAGCTGTTTGGGTTTCCACATCTCGTATTTTACAGGCAACCCTAGTTTCAATATCAGAGCGTAACAATATGTTTCTATTTTTCTTTTTGTCCTCTGCAGGTTTGCTGGCTCAGGATCCTGTTTTCTGTAGATTTACTGAGAGTAATCAGTGTTATGTAGCTCTGGGACAACAACTGCACCTGCAAATGCCCCTGGAGGATGCGTTTAACCTAAAGATCACAGACAAGACATTTGCCGACCATATCATTTTAAAATATAGAAAATCCCAAAGTAACCCACCAACACCACATATTCCAGGATGGCAGTTTGTTAATGATAATAAAACTCTGATACTAACCAGTGCAGAGAGGAACAACTCTGGAGCATATTTTTTAGAGACCTTTGATGCAAATGGGACAAGCAAAGGCATTTATACTCTACACTTGAACATTAAAGAAGGTAGGGCCAAACAACCTATCTAATCTAATCTAATCACATTGCACAACACACTACCGCATTGACATGTTAGTTTAAAAAAAACAAAAAAAAAACAGTCCTACACACTGTAGACCCTGTCAATTGTTTTAATATTACTGTGAATGTTTTTATCCTCAAAAAAGTTACATGTATTTATGTGTACAAGGCTCTATGAATTTAAATATGAATGAATCAACATAATTAAAAATGGCATTTTAATATAATTAAAATAAAAACTGTATTTGACACTAATTAATAGTAAATATGTTACTACACTGTAAACCCGATAAAGTTGGCAAAACTCAGCATATTTGAGGTAATCAGTTACATCAAATTGAAGTAATGATGTTTCCAATTTTAAGTAAACAAAACTATATATTTTTTGAGTTTGTTGAACTTGTTGCAGACAATCCAGCCTGGGAATCGAACCCGGGCCTTTTGCATGGCAGGCAAAACACATACCCCTGAGACACCAGTGCTCTATAGATTTTACACTGGTGGAACTTTAAGGTGACAGTTACTGTTATTTAAGTACTTGGGATTACTTAAAATATCAAATTTGTTCAGGTAACTTGAAAAGTGTCATTTCTACAAACACATAAATGCCAAAAACTTTGAATACTCAAAAAGGTCTATTAATTTGACCTAATTGCAATTATTTAAGTTAACAGTACTCAATGTGTTTAATTACTTTGAGCATTAGGGTTTACAGTGTGTAACATTTGTTGGAAAATAATATATTACTGTTTTTATCAAGTAATTATAGAAAATTTATCTCTAACATTATGTAATAATATTAAGAATGTTCCTGATTTCTTTTCCTCTGCAGGTTCACTAGATCAGGATCCTGTTGTCTGTAGATTTACTGAGAGTAATAATCAGTGTTCTGTAGCTCTGGGACAACAACTGCATCTGCAAATACTCCTGGAGGATGCGTTTAACCTAAGGTTCACAGACATGCCATTTACCGCTCGTACCATTTTAAAATATAGAAAAACCCAAAGTAACCCACCAACACCAAATATCCCAGGATGGCAGTTTGTTAATGATAATAAAACTATGATACTAACCAGTGCAGAGAGGAACAACTCTGGAACATACACTGTAGACACCTATGATGCAAATGGGAGTAGTAAAGGCAGTTATACTCTCCAGCTGAACATTGAAGGTAGGACCACACAACCTTTAATCACATCACACAGCACACTACACTAAATATATAAACAATACTACTCTCTCTCTCTCTTTTTCTTTTAATATTAGATTAATATATGCCTTTTGAAATGGTTAAACTAAATTTAAATGTTCATACGGAGGCTGTCTAAATAAAGTATTTTACAAAAATATTCTATTATTTATCTATTATTCAATTCTATTTCTATTAATGTACAGTGGAACCTCGGATTGCGAGTCACGTGGTTTACGTGTTTTTTAAAAAGAAATTTTTAATCGGAAACCGAGCAAGTATTAGTTTACGAGCGCCGAATATCATGTATCACGCATGAGACTCTTATTTTGACACAGAGCATCACTCTCTCACCCCTCCCTTATCTGTCAGGATTTATTTGTACTTTTTGTAAAGGTAAAGTGCAGATTAATTTGTTTTATTTTATAGAGTGTATTAATTATTTTAATGTATTTATTTTTTGGGGCTGTGGAAGGAATAATTCGAGTTTCCATTACTTATGGGAAATGATGATTTGGTTTACGAGTGTTTTGGAACACGAGCCCACTTCCGGAACGAATTATGCTCGTAATCCAAGGTTCCACTGTATCTATTTTAGAAAAAGAATGTATTAAAGGCTTGTTAATTTTTACCATGTAATGAATGCATTTCATCTAGAAATTTCAATTTTTGTCTAAGATGAATAAGTAGTCATTTTGTGTTATGTTCTGTTATGTTGCAAGCCTCTTCAAATGTGGTCCCATTCTAAATGGCACCACTCCTTAGAAAAGTAGTAGCACCTCATTCCTGAATAAGCCACACGATTTGACACCACCTTTATGGGTCTACGACAAATGTTACAGGACTTTGCTTTGCACGTACCACTTAAAAGCTATTTTGCTAAAGTTTTAAAACTCAATGTAGCTTAATGTGTTCCTTCTTTACCTGAGGTCATTTTTTAATATTTAGATATAAAATTGAACTGCATATGATCGTTACTTATACTCTCCCCCTACACACACACAAGCGATCATTATTAATGATGCTGTGTTTCTGAGTTGTTGTTGCATCTTTATATGTATGTATGTAATTTACAATTATTGAATGATATGTCTAAAGCTTCCATGGTGATTTAAGTACACTAATCAATTGACCTTTGTTTTCTCAAACAGAGAAGGAAGCTGTGTAAACTTGCAGTAGGATTAGTACAATCAGTACATCGCTGGTCTCCTTCATACAGCAAACCAACAACCCCGAACCACCACAATATGTAACAACAATAAGAAATGAGCTACAGAGGAAATAAATTACATTTCTCATTCCACACGTACTTTTCAAAAAAGTAATCCACCTTCTTGATTCCTGCAGATTGCTTTGGCTTAATGTTTAATGTTCTAAAATACTGCAATGCTTACAATCATGGATCAATTTATTATGGATATAGGTTTATGCAAATGATTCCATTATACAATGTGACCTTATCACTGTCTGTCATACAAACATAAAATACATTCAATTTAATTGTGCTTAATTATTCAGTATATCCAGTTATTATTTATTATACTTTTAATTTAATATTTACCAAGATAAAATGTTCATAAAGGGTTCCAACTGCCTTAATAAACTTTCAGCTGCTCTACACAGAGTAATATATGCCATGAATATATTCTTACTGAAGCAGTAGCATGCTGTTAGACTTTGGTCAATTACAAATTCTAAAAAAGTACATTTTGTGGTTATTACAATTATACTTTATTATATCGTCCTGGATGCTCTATGCTTATCCATAAATCCCTGCTCTTTATATTGGCACAGTTTGCATTCTGATTGGCTTGTAGTTTCCAGTGAAGTAGTCGGTACTGGGAATTCAGCCACAGTAAGTAACACTGCAAACCAAAGGGGGCAAGTGAACAATGTTTCAACACAGCCAGAAGTGGAAAAACAAAATTACCCACCTTACTTGGTTATATAAAAAATTAAGTTTCCATTTCTTTGTGCTATTTTTTGGCAATTGGCAAACAGCTGCATTACTGCCTCCAATTGGTAAAAAGTGTGGGCCAGACTTTTATTATAGACTTTATTCTTAAAAAAAAAAAAATAAAATCTAGTTTAATGGTTTTTAGGTTTTTAATTAAATTCTTTCTTTCTACTTTGTATTTAATGCATTGGATTATGATCCAAGATGGCGGCATGACATTAGCATGCACCGGCACTCCGGAGCCTACTTTATTTACTTGGTGTTGTAGCATGTTTCTTTTATATGAACATCAGTGAAACCGGTGTTCATATGTGTTTCATTACTTTTTCTGACATGGACAAACAAAATAACCGATCAATCATTGATCCTCACTAGCAATATGAAAACAAGTATCTCAAAAATCTTCATTTTGCTGTTCATTGACATTTGCCACCAACTGGTAAGAAGGGTGCATTGGGATTTTACTATAGTAATTATTTTAAAATAATTATAAAAATAACACCAACAACAATAATAATAACACATTTTATTTTCAAGCAAGGACACCTTGCAAAATAATGTAAAGCCAAAGAAGTATTAAACCTCAAAAATTAAAATTAACAGTAACTAACAGTCGTAAGAAAACCAAGAAAATAATGATGTTGGTAAATATAAGAAACTGTAACAAAAATCGATCATTTTTCCTTAAAACGCCTCATAATCGTTAGGTTATGAATGTGTATTTCTGATGTTTCATAAATCGACTGTTGCAGGCCTGGTGTAGATATTGACTTTCATTGAGGAATATAAAACAAATAAAACTATCAGGTTCAAGAACTAACAGGAACATGAACATTCTAGGTGACAATCAGATGCAAGGCAAGCCAATGAAAACCTAGGGCTTCAATGATTGAGCTACAAGAACAGAACTAGTCAAGTCAAGTCAAGTCGGCTTTTATTGTCATTCCAACCATATACAGTTAGTACACAGTGAAACGAAACAACGTTCCTCCAGGACCAGGATGCTACATACATGCAACAACATAAATTTACAACACACATTTTTTACATTTTTTTAAGTTACTCTAAAAGAAGATATATGCATCTTATTTTGTATATTATTTTGGATATCAATATCTATACAAAAATACACAATAGACAAAGTGCACGTGCAAATGTGCAAACAAAGAGGTACATGACAGACACAACAATGTAAGACAATGTAAGACATAACAATACTTTTTGATGAAGGATGAATTGAGGTAGTGGGAAGAGCAGCAGTAGACAGTTTACATTGTGACAAGAGTATTGTGTGCAAATAGCAATAAATATTGTGCAAAAAATTGCGAAGAGCAGCACAGGTAGGTAGGTATGAGCAGATTGAGATGGATGTACATCAGTGTGATTGTGCATGTGTGTTTATCAGTTCAGTCCAGATCTTATCTAGTTCGTCTGAGTGATTTGTGTGTGTGTGTGTGTGTGTGTGTGTGTGTGTGTGTGTGTGTGTGTGTGTGTGTGTTTATCAGTCCAGTCTCTATGTGTTGAGGAGACGGATGGCTTTGGGGATGCAGTGTGTGGTGTAAATGTCTTCGATAGAAGGGAGAGAGACCCCAATGATGATCTCAGCTGTCCTCACTATTGTACTATGGTACAATTCCCAAACCAGACAGTGATGCAGCTGCTCAGGATGCTCTCAATAGTTCCTCTATAGAAGGTGGTGAGGATCGGTGGTGGAAGCTGTGTCTTTCTCAGCCTTCTCAGGAAGAAAAGACGTTGTTGGGCTTTCTTATGCAGAGAGCTGGTGTTGAGGGACCAGGAGAGGTTCTCCTCCAGGTGGACGCCCAGGAATTTTGTGCTCTTGACGATCTCCACAGAAGAGCCGTCGATGCTGAGCGGAGAGTGATCGCTCCGTGTCCTCCTGAAGTCAACAATCATGTCTTTTCGTCGTTCAGAGCCAGGTTGTTGTCTTTACACCAGTCCGTTAGCCTCTGCACTTCCTCTCTGTACGCCGACTCGTCGTTCTTGCTGATGAGACCCACCACGGTCGTGTCATCAGCGAACTTGATGATATGATTGGAGCTATGGAACTATGAACTATGAGCAGAACTATGAAGCATGAGACAGTGAGACACAATATCAACATAAAAGTCTCCAAGTTTTCAATGGGTGCACCCTTGGTAGTCCCTCTAGGGGGAAACCCTGACACAATGTACAATCACAAGGTCTAATGTCTTTCTGTCCCCAGTTGGTGCATTTGCCTGTATTGACTTTTTACTGCCCAAGTAAAAAAAAAATAAATAAAAAAAGTAAGTATATTGAATCTTTGCTACAGTAAGTATATTGAATCTTAGCATAACAAACCATACTTAAGTGTACTTGCAGCCAGACTAATGACTGGTATACTTGAAGTTTGCTATTTTGCAATAACTAATTTTGTATTAAGTGCATTTAAGTTGTGATTAAATTGTACAGAAGCACAATTAATAATACACTTAATAAGTGTATTAAGTAAACTTTTGTGTGTTACAGTGGAACAACTTTAAGTATACTTAGTACACTTAAAGTATATGATGGTGTATGTACTAATTTACAAACCTGACAGTAATGAATAAAAATTTAAATATATATTTAATGTATTATAAGTCCATGAATATATTCTTGATATTGAAGCAGTACCATGCTGTCATACTTCTGGTCAATTATAAATACTAAAAAAGTACACTTTGTGGTTAATAGAATGATACTTTATTATATCATACAGTACAGTACACACAGTCTTTTACTGTATAATACTGTATTGCAAATTTGTTGGCAATACACTAAAGGTGTTTAGGATAATTTACAAATGCTAAATGCATTTTCTACAATATAACATGTTTTTGAAACACATTACATCAGTAATTATGAGGCAGAATGTAGAAATTAAGAATCTTAATTTGCACAAGGTTACAAAAAAAAAAGCAGTACTATAGTTTATCTGTGTTCAACACAACGTCAGGCTGTCCCCCAAGCAAAAATTTTAACTGTTGTTTGAGCCAGGAAGGACATTGGTATTGGAATATAGTGTTATTTCAAACCTGGTGTGTTGATTCTAGCTGTTAAACAGTGACCCTGAAAACAGGCCGAGTGCAATGGAGCATTATACCAGAAGTGATGTACATAAGATTTAGCAATAACATTAGACAATACATTCTATAGCTTAAATTATGTACTTCATTACTTCCTAACAAAAACCATGAAATTTACCTTAAGCTAATGAAAATAAAATAATAATCATATGAACTAACTCATGCAATGATGCAGCAAGCGAAGGACTGTGGAGTCAATCAGAAAACAGACAGTCTGAATGTGCCCCCCTCCAGAGAGAAAAAAAGTCAGTTTCAGTGCACAAAAACAAATTGAAAAGCGCATGAGAGAGATTCAGCGTGCAAAAACTTCAATTTCAATATAATTTTATTTTATTTATATAGCGCTTTTAACAATGGACATTGTCTCAAAATGAAAAAAAAATTTATGGAAGTGTGTATGAGTAAGAGAAATCATGTGTGTTAGGCTGCTGAAAGTTCAATATGACAGAAGTTTTCTAACTTAACATGGAGTCCAGTTGAGCACAAGGATGAGTCAGCAGGTGCAGAGGGCAGAGGGGGTCGGGGACAGAGGGAGATCAGGTGCAGCATGTGTAGATCCATACCTTAATGAAGCAGAATCCAGCTGGAACTGGTCCTTCTCTGGACGCTTTAGAATCCTCGCAGGGCTGACCTTTGTCTACTGGAGCTTTGTCTATTACAATCTCCAGATGCCTCGGGATGGATAGAAGAATAAAAACAAGTCCAGAAGAGTGCGCGCAAGAGAGAGAGTAGTGCACCATATGTAAGCATAAAGTACATATGAATGAGTACTTTCAAATTGAACATATACTTATATCGTATATTAAAATTTGTATTTTAATGTACTGTATACTTTCTGTACATTATTACAATAAGCATATTTTACAAAAATATGCCAAAAATGAATAAAAAAAAAAACAAAGTTAAAAGAAGTTTGCTTTGGAAATTACACCAACCTTTCACTTAAAGTATTTTTCTATAATGTGTTTTTGGAAAGTATATTATAATAAAAATTCTTTTGAAGTATGTTTAAAGTTTAATTTGTAAAAATTGATAAAAGCACTATTTTCGTATACATTGTGTATATTAACTGATGGTACAACTTTTTATTTATATATTTGAAATGTACAGTACTTTCAAAGATTTTAATATATTTGCAATTTCACTAGGGTGTTTATTCTTATTTTTGCCCAAATTCTGGGTCGGCATTCTATTCCCATCATTACACTGACCCAATGGCAAATCTTTAATTTTTTTCTGCCTTTTTTGTGCTTATTTCTCCACAATTACAGTATTTAAAATTTTCAAATTATTTACCTATAAATATTTCTGTAAAAAACTTGTGTGCTTTACAAACATTTTCATCTGCTCTCTTCATAATTATTTCTTTGATTATCTTCTACTGATAGCATTTTGCTCTGACATTCTGTCAACTTATATTGTTGACGGCTTTCACTTGCTAAATTGCCATTGCTTTTTTCCCAACTTCACAATCTTTGTCACCTCATGTTGACCACCAAAATTACAGCTTGCAAATTACACATTTCTTGCTTACTATACACACGCTCCTTACTTTCATGTTCGTCTCCACATCTACAGTAGGTCACCTTTGTAGTCCCTTGCAAAATACTGCTATATGTCCATATCTTTTGGCATTTGTAACAGCAAAGTGGAAGTGGGATAAAGGGTCTAACTGGGATTTTATACATGATTTTAACTTTGTTTTTTTCTTCTTTTTTTTCGCCAAAATTGTAATTTATTAATACATCTGCTATAACTTACTCTACAACCAATTTTTTTTAATTCACATAGTTTACATAGTTTTCTTGATTTTTTTTTTTGCATTGCATTGTTTCTCTGCTCTTCTGTTTTGTATATTATCAATAAACATACAATACAGACCAAAAGGTCTCATTCAAAGAGTTTGAATTTGTATTATGGCAAGAAAAAAGCAGCTAAGTGAAGAAAAACAAGTGGCCATCAATACTTTAAGAAATGAAGGTCAGTCAGTCCGAAAAATTGGGAAAACTTTGAAAATGTCCCTAAGTGCAGTCACAAAAACCATCAAGCGCTAAAAAGAAACTGGCTCACATGTGGACCGCCCCAGGAAAGGAAGACCGAGAGTCGCCTCTGCTGCGGAGGATAAGTTCATCCGAGTCACCAGCCTCAGAAATCGCAGGTTAACAGCAGCTCAGATCAGAGAGCAGGTCAATGCCACACAGAGTTCTAGCAGCAGACACATCTCTAGAACAACTGTTAAGAGGAGACTGTGTGAATCAGGCCTTCATGGTAGAATATCCGCTAGGAAAACACTGCTAAGGACAGGCAACAAGCAGAAGAGACACGTTTGGGCTAAAGAACACAATAAAGAAAACTCGCTGAATGAGAAGGTGTGTCCAAACTTTTGGTCTGTACTGTACACTTCCCCAAAACCCTGGCCATTTCCACATCTTCTAGCTTGTTTTTAGTAGACAGTGCTATAAGACTATCATTTATACGTTTGCCTTCTTTCAGCAATTATTATTTTTTTCTTCATTTGAACTGCTTTACTCCAATTTTTCCTACTCTGGCTGGCAAATGAGTTCATTTTTCTCCACCACTACCCACGAGAGATCATTCACTGCCTGAGTTGTCATCCAGATCCAGTCACAAACCACAAAAAAAAAAATAAAAATCAATAATTATAACTGCACCCTGTGTGGCCCTATGGCACTTTTGCACTCAGTGATTGGCTTCTATAACGGTGTTTTTCACATTCTAAACCAATCATAGACAAAAGTGAATTCTTGTAAACACATGGTGGAAGGTGGGATTTGTAGAAAACGGTTATCTTTGCAACTTACTTCATATCTTAATGCTAGAATGCATCCAGTCAACTGAGTTTTGAAACAGTTGCATATTTTAATGCAAGAAAAAAAAATATCACTAGCACTGCTAATTTGTCTGAATCTGAGCTGATCCTTCAGTTTACTGTTATTGAAAATTCTTGAAAGAAACCAGATTCCTAAGCATTCATTTCTTTTGTGGTAAAGACATAATTACATAACGTTTTACACCATGGTCCTAAACCAATGTCCATTCTTGTCACGAGCTATCGTAGGGTAAGCACAGAAGCCTTAGCAGTTAGCCTGTGTAGCGTGGATGGTAAACCCAAACGCGGAAGCAACGCGAGTAGGCAGGATAACCACGCAATCCAGAACTCTCTTACACGAAGAGCTAGGATCTACACAAATAAATCCGCGTTCTAGCAACACACACTCAATCAAAGAAGCAACATAAATAGGTGAGTACTCACAGAATAGTCGGCGAAGCATCAGACAAGGCATGGGCGAACTCAATGACTAAGCAATATGAAGCGCCATTTTGTCTCCTTTTATGCTTCCTGAAAACCCGACCGTATTACTTCCGGTTGGTGAAGTGATGAATGGTTTGAGCTGGGAGGTGTGAAATACCGGATGGATCCGGAGCGCCGCAGGCAGCTGGAGCCTGGGTGATAGCTTTTTGGATTCCGTGTGAAGGTGAAGGTTTCTGGTTGAAAGCCATACTTTGTCACCTACATTGTACAATCGACCCCGGCGAACCAACTGTTGGGCTGACGGCACCTCAACCTCCGGTTCTTGATGATCGAACATCGAAGGTTGGAAACCGTGGCATACCTCAAATGGACTGAGATTCGTGGTTGAAGAGACATGGAGATTGTGAGATAACTCAGCCCATAGGAGGTAGCAGGCCCAGGAGCGCTGGCGATCGGCAACAAAGCATCTCAGGTAGCGCTCCAGTTGTTGGTTGGTCCGCTCCGTCTGACCGTTAGTCTGGGGATGATAACCAGAGGATAGACTACAGGTGGAATTGATCAGACGGCAGAAGGCCTTCCAGAACCGGGCGGTGAACTGGGACCCCCTGTCCGAGACGATGTCTTTTGGGAACCCATGCAGTCGGACTACGTGTTCTAAAATCAGCTCTGCTGTTTTTTTGGCTGACGGGAGTCCGGTGAGGGCCACCAGGTGCACGGAGAACCGGTCAACGATGGTTAAGATGGTGTGTTTCTCTTCGGAGGCCGGCAGGCCCGTGATGAAGTCGACGGCAATGTGCGTCCAGGGCCGATGGGGAACGGGGAGTGGTTGGAGTTCCCCTGGTGTCGGTTGGTTGGTATTCTTGGACCTAGCGCACACTGGGCACGCCTGGACGTACTCCTTGACGTCACTCACCATAGATGGCCACCAGAAGGCACGTCTGATGAATTGGAGGGTGCGGTTGGCTCCGGGGTGTCCGGATAATGGCGAGGAATGACCCCCTATCACAACACCTCGGTCCTTACGGTGTTCGGCACGTAGAGTCGCCCTGTGCACGGCGAACCCTCGTTTCCAGTTCCCAGTGAAGTGGTGCAATGATCTTGGTGGGTGTGATGACAGGCGCGGGGTCTGCCCGGGGAACGTCCTCTTCGTGTTGTCGGGAGAGGGCGTCAGCTTTGCTGTTCTTGGATCCCGGGCGGTAGGATAGGTGGAAGTTGTAATGTTCGAAAAATAGTGACCACCGCGCCTGTCTCGGGTTGAGCTGTTTTAAGTTGCGGATGGTGATCAGGTTCGGATGGTCAGTCCAGACGATGAACGGCTCTCTGGCACCCTGGAGCCAGTGTCGCCATTCCTCCAAAGCCCACTTTATGGCCAGCAGCTCGCGGTCCCCGACCCCGTATCGCTGCTGAGTGGGATAAAATTTTTTGGAAAAGAAACTACAGGGATGTAGCTTCTGGTCTGGACCTTGTTGAGAGAGGGACAGCCCTGGCGCCCACATCCGAAGCGTCCATCTCCACAATGAATGGTTTACTTGCGTCTGGGTGCAGTAGAATTGGGGCATTGGTGAACCGGTGGCATAGGTAATGAAAGGCGGTGATGGCGGCAGGCTTGAGGCTGAAGTGATGAGAAGAGGTTCGAGTCAGAGCGGTTAAAGGGGTGGCAACTGTACTGTAGTCCCGGATAAAGCGACGATAGAGGTTCGCAAACCCGAGAAACCGTTGAAGTTGCTTGAGGGTTTTTGGGTAGGGGCCAGTGACGCACAACTTCCAATTTCTGCGGGTCCATGGCCACACCCTGGGGCGAGATGACAAAACCCAGGAACGTGGTGGAGCGCTCGTGAAAGGCGCATTTTTCCAACTTACAGTACAGTTGGTGGGCGAGTAATAAGTATATCGTCCAGGTAAACAAACACCCACCGCCCTAGCATGTCCCTAAGGACATCATTGATGAACTGTTGGAAGGCGGCGGGTGCATTGCAGAGTCCGAATGGGATGACCAAGCTCTCGTAGTGTCCAGTAGGGGTGATGAAAGCCGTCTTCCACTCATCGCCCTCTCTGATGCGCACCAAGTTGTAAGCGCTCTGGAGGTCCAACTTTGTGAAAATGGTGGCACCAGAGAGGGCATCCAGAGTTGGTAAGAGGCAAAGGGTGTCTGTTCTTAATGGTGATGTTATTAAGCCCCCGATAATCGACACAGGGACGTAAGTCGCCCCCTTTCTTCTTCACAAAGAAGAACCCCGCTTTGGCAGGCGAGGAGGAGGGCCGGATGGTGCCGTGGCGAAGGGCGTCAGAAACATATCTCTCCATCGCCTGCGTCTCAGCGGCGGAGAGGGAGTAAAGATAGCCGCGGGGGGGGGGGGACCGAGCCCGGCTGAAGTTCGATTGTCAGGTCATAGGGGCGATGAGGAGGAAGGTGTGTGGCTCGTCTCTTGCAGAATACTTCAGCCAGGTCTCGGTAGATGACGGGGATGGCATTGGTGTCGACATCGGGTGCCTCGGACTCCCTAGAACACGTCCCAGCCAGGCCCGAGTTTGGTGCAGGTCGGCCCCCACTGCAGGATCCGGTTCTGCGTCAAGGAGATGAGGGGATCATGTTGGAGCAGCCAGGGGTGTCCGAGGATGATGGGTGGCGATGAAATGGAGGTGAGGCATCTCCCCAGGTGGTCTGAACGGCTAGAGGACGAAGGTCCGCTGTGTAGCGACTCACGGACGACCCTCCCTGCCGCAGATGATATAATTTGGTGTCGGTCTCCACCTCAGCAACAGGATGTTCAAATGTTAGTTTCAGTTGATGGGTGAACTCTCCGTATGAGTAGTCCGTGTCTGAATCTGATCTGAGGACCGCTGTGGCCCACTCAGCTGCCTGCCCGGATAGCAACGAAACGAGAAGCGCAACACGCAGTCGGTCTGTGGAGTATTTGGTCGAATTAAACTCAAACACAAGATCCAATGCGGTTAGAAAGACACTGCACCTCCCATCTGTGCCATCCCACTTATCCGGTAGAGCTATGAAAATATCAGAAGGGGGGTGGGGTGGTGGTGCCGCAGCCACTGCGATGGGCGTGACAACAACTGAGTGAGCAGCCGCCCCACGGAGGGTCGCATTCTCCTGCCGGAGCTCCGCCACCTCGCGGCGCAAAGCCGCGACGTCTTGGAGGTCCTTTTGGAGAGACATGACTTCTCCACAGAGCTTATTGATCAGCTCGGCATGCTGGTCAACCACATCACAGAGGCGAGCAAACTCGGCTGGGTTTACTGCTTTTGGCTCAGTCATTCTGTCACGAGCTATCGTAGGGTAAGCACAGAAGCATTAGCAGTTAGCCAGTGTAGCGTGGATGGTAAACCCAAACGCGGAAACAACGCGAGTAGGCAGGATAACCACGCAATTTATCTAAGAACTCTCTTACACGAAGAGCTAGGATCTACACAAATAAATCCGCGTTCTAGCAACACACACTCAATCAAAGAAGCAACATAAATAGGTGAGTACTCACAGAATAGTCGGCGAAGCGTCAAACAAGGCATGGGCGAACTCAATGACTGAGCAATATGAAGCGCCATTTTGTCTCCTTTTATGCTTCCTGAAAACCCGACCGTATTACTTCCGGGTCCTAGTGCCAGTCGTGTTACGAGTGTGCATGACAATTCTCTGCAAGTGTGATAAGACCATAATAACCTGGCTGTTGAGAGATCGTCATAAACCATGTATATGTACATTAGAAAAATATTTCCTGGGTGAAGACCAAGAAACCACAGTGTTACTGACTTCATGACTGACGGGTTCTCAGTTACACGTCAATGGAACTGGAACTACTGTAGCTGGGGCAAAAAGTGTAAAAAAAAAAAAAAAAAAAAACAACGTTCATGAAGATGTTCATGAAGACATGTTCATTGTACATCACTAAGGAACATCTATCAAGATTTTTCATGAAATACTTCTACATTCCTTCTGTAACTGCTGGATAACTTGCATTGCTCATCAATGTAAGCTGTCCCTCTCTTTTTTTCTGTCCAGTCACTTATAGACAGAAAGTGAACATTTTTAGCAATAACCATATAACTTCCTGTATTTCTCAGTAAAGCGTTATAAGTAGTGTAAAAATAGCTTCATTTTGCTGTTGTATTTCATAACACTCAAGATCAAGGTCTCTAGCAACTACAGAGAGAGAGAACAGTTCCTTGGATGAAATGAGAATGCAGGTCTCCATCCTTGGAATCCTGTGGATTTTCACACAAGCTGCCATGGGTAGGTTTTATCCATTTTAAAATTCATGATTCATTTATTCATCACTTGTTCAAATGGTTTGTCCAGTCTATTTTTAGACAAAGGAGTCTAAAGCAAGGGCAGTTTTCACAGTTGCATGTACATTAAGGATGACCCAAGTAAAAAAAAAAGTATGCTAAGTATATTAAATCCTAGCGTGCCAAAGCATACTTAAGTTTACTTGCTACAGACTAATGACTAGTATACTTGAAGTTTGCTATTTTGGAACAACTAATTTTGTACTAAGTGTATTTACAGTAAGGTGTAATTAAATTGTACAAAAGCACAATTTTAAGTGGATTAAATATACTTTTGTGTGCTAAAGTGGACCAACTTTAAGTATACTTAGTACACGTAAAGTAGATGGCTGTGTGTGTACTAATGCACATACCTGATAGTAATTAATGAACTTTAAGTATATATTTAATGTATTATAAGTGCATTACAGCAATTCGTACTGTGTTACAAATACATGAGTAATATACTCTGAATATATTCTTCTTGCAGCAGTAGCATGCTGTTATACTTCTGGCCAATTACAAATACTAAAAAAGTACACTTTGTGGTTAATACAAATATACTTTATTATATCATACAGTACACACAGTTTTCCATAATACTCTACTGCAAATGTGTTACAAGCACACTAAAGGTGTTTAGGACAATTTACACATGCTGAATGCATTTTATACACTTTAACATGTTTTTGAAACACATTACATCACTGAGGCAGATTTTATTCATGAGTTCAACAGATTTAATTTGCACAAGGTTACAAAAAAGCGCTACTATAGTTTATTTGTGTTCAACAAAACGTCAGGTTGTCTCACAAACTAAAATGTAAACTGTTGTCTGAACAAAGACAGACATTAGTATTAGAATATACAGGTACAGTTATAGTTTACATAAGTTTAATAGTTACCAAACAAAATACAACATAATGGGTATATTTTACCTATACTAACTATTTTTTAAAAGTAATGACTGCAGTACTAAAAAATAAGTAAAATATACTCCAAAATACTAGCTATGGCACCATAAAGTGCGCATGTGTCAACATTCAGGCGGGAATCGCTGGATTCACCATTTTTCGTGTGATCAATGGCTGTGGAACCACGATTAGTTGAGCTACAGGTAAGTTTTTATTTAACTTGTTGAAATTATAATGAATGCAAATGTTAAATTGTTTTAACGGTAAAATCTAACAGAAGATTAGTAATTTGTGCGCTTTCTCACAGTCTAGTGTCAAATGACAAGAGCGCATTACCAAGTACTGTACTTGCACCTACGATTGCGAGTAAATATCTACATTCATGACTGAATTTTTATTGTTGTTAACGTTAACTGTTGCATGGCTGAAACTCTTGTACAACGGCGAAGCTGCTGCACGTAAATGGTTGAACGCGCCACTTACGGATACGGATGGTGATTTTTAAAATATCGCCATATCATCTTTCAGGGAGATCGCCCTCGAGGGATGGGATGTGTAATATTTAAATTTGTTTATATTTAATCATTTCTGAACGTAGTACATAATTCAAAATATGACAACAACACTTATATGAATGCGCAAAGCCTCCCTCATTGACCCGCGCTTTTAGGTGGAACATATACACTCATGTCAGCAGCACAGAAGCACGATTAACTAAAAACATGTTGTTGCAAAAGCTCCGCTTCTCAAGCCGGAAGCAAACCCGAAGCAAACTCGGATATATTCGGCGCGACTCAGATTGCATCTGTTAAAGTTCGCATGCGCGGCTGAGATCGCACCATGCACCATCTCTGCAGTCAGACCCTTCTGTACAGAACATCTATAATGTTGCGCATGCGTGACTGATCACTCCCGAATCGACACGTTTTCCATACGGAGCCATATTATTCAGATTCGATCAAACGCGACCCATCACGATTTGCGAGAGTTGAGGTACAAACGAGGCCTTCTGAGCAACAAAAAACATTAGCGGTCATTGTGGTGTGCTAAATTGTTTTTGTAAGGTTATCTTGCAATTGTCTGTTGATATATCGAGTGTTGTGTCAGAAGGGATTTTTTAAATAATTTATTTATCATATGCGCATGTCCTCCAATTCCTGTAACTTATTTGCGTGATGTGCTTCATTTACGATTGATTCTCTCTTGTACAAGTATGTAAAGTTCAAAAATGTTAAACTTTGTAAATAAATGGCATGAACAAAGAAAACAACTGTAATTGAGCAACATAATAATTTGACTTAACTAACATTAATCTATTTGCTTTTTTTCCCCCAACAGGAGGATGAACTTGATAGTTCTGATAGGTTGTGGAAACAGAACCACAGCTTGCATGCTGTTAATGGGACTGATTTATGCCCTCAACCTTGAGTACTCCAAAACGCTAAAGTGCACCTTTGAAGTGTTCCAGAAACTGTTTTTGAAACTTGATGGAACAAAAATGCTGAAGAAGGTCCAGAGTCTCAAATATAAACTAATGGAATGAGGTGCCTGTACTGTAAGTACAGGCTCTCTACTTCATGCAAAGAAGATATTCTCTTATTTTCAAATGTTCTTTTGCACATAATTATTTTTCCATCTTTACAAAATAGAAAATGGAAAACGTTTCAAGTTACATGTACTGTGAGTTATATAGCATTAAAGTTGTTTTTCACCTACAATTGAATGTTTAAGAGTTTTTACACATTTTAAATGAAGTTGAGGTTAAAATGTTTATATACCTCATAGCAAGTGATAACATGGAGATTTTGGTTTATTTAATGTTTCATGTAATATTTACTTAAAACATCAATATTACATAAAGTTTTTTTTTTCAATTGAAATGCTATGTAAGGTATTGCTTTGTTTGGTTTTAAATGTTTTTAAAATAAAATGTTTGGATAATAAAAAAA
Organism: Clarias magur; assembly: GCA_013621035.1. Classification (NCBI taxonomy): domain Eukaryota; kingdom Metazoa; phylum Chordata; class Actinopteri; order Siluriformes; family Clariidae; genus Clarias; species Clarias magur. The sequence continues at coordinate 220,799 of QNUK01000440.1, read as the reverse complement.
AGCAATTAGTGCAGTCTGCTGTGTCTGACCAGTAAATTCAACTTTCCCTGAATAAGTAATGTGTAATTATTCTTTTTGGCTAATCTTTATTAAGAATAATTAAGTTGAAAAACTAAAATATGTTTAATATTTTAAAGTTGATGTTACTCAATTTTTACAAGTAATTTGTAATGAGAAATATTAGGTATACCTTACCTATTTTTTATGTAATAGATAGTGTATAATAGCTATTAATATTAGGTACTCTTTATGCAAATATATAGGATAGAATCTACCCAAACAAATTGAGTGCAAATTCTTACCTCACTTTTATTGAGTAGATTCTATAGGTTGTTTTTTACAGTGTAGAAGTGGCAGAACTGGGGAGCCAATCAGAAAACAGACAGTCCGAATGTCCCCGCCTCCAGTGTTTGATTGGCTGGTGTTGCCCCGATTCTAGTCTCTGGTTGGCTGGAATAGTTGTAGCGTTATAACGCTGCTGCGTTTTGTGCAAATGTACAGCTTTATGATAGTGAGCGCACACGAGAGAGAGAGAGAGTGCACACATAAATCTTGAACGCGCAAAACTGAGTTTCGGTGCACAAAAACGAGTTTGAGAGCGCGCGTGAAAGAGAATCAGCGTGCAAAAACGAGTCTTAAAGCAAAGTGAATAAGTACATTTAAATTTAACTGAAAAAATACTGAGACTACCGTATATTACAATTTGTATTCTAATGTATACTTTCTGTACATTTGTACAATGATTATTTCAAGCATATTTAAAAAATATATATTCTAAAAATAAATAGGAAAAAAGTTTAAATAAGTGTACTTTGGAAATTAGACCAACCTTTCACTTAAATTATATTTTCCTATAATATATTTTTGGAAAGTGTACTATGATACAATTATTTAAAAGTATGTTTAAAGTTTAATTCCAAAATTTGGAAAAAGCATGATGTAAGTACACTTATTATATATTAACTGATGGTACAACTTAAAAAATATATATTTGCAATGTACTATTGAAGATTTCAATATATTTGTAATACATTAAAGTGTTTTTTTTGTCCACTGGAGAAGTGATCAGGAAAAAATGCTTATATTACAATACTAAAGGACAATATATCCACACTTTCTTTACAGAATGCTGTAACACAATACTAAATCCAGCTCTCCTGAAAAAAAAAAAGTAATTTATCAGAGCACAAAGAGGTGTGTCATAATCTCAGTGTGTAATAATAAGAATGTTCCTGATTATTTCTTGCTCTGCAGGTTTGCTGTTTCAGGATCCTGTTGTGTGTAGATTTACTGAGAGTAATAATCAGTGTTCTGTAGCTCTGGGACAACAACTGCACCTGCAAATGCCCCTGGAGGATTCGTTTAACGTAAAAATCACAAACAAGACATTTACCGACCGTATCATTTTAAAATATAGAAAAACCCAAAGTAGCCCAACAACACCAAATTTCCCAGGATGGAAGTTTGCTAATGATAATAAAACTCTGATACTAACCAGTGCAGGAAGGAGCAACTCTGGAACATACACTGTAGAGATCTTTGATGCAAATGGGACGTATAAAGGCAATTATACTCTCCAGCTGAACATTCACGGTAGGACCACCTCAACCTCTAATCACATCACACACACATTATAACATTTACATGGTATTTATTTAAAATATCAGTACTACAGACTACAGTCTCATTTTTATGTTTGAATATTTATTTTTAAAAGGCATATTTCTTTATGCAAGTGAGGCTTCATCCAATTAAATATGGACAAATACACAAAAGTCTTTTAAAGAAATATTATAGGAAAATAATGGCCTTATTGTTTAATCAGGAAAATATATATTTATTGCATTTTCAGGTAAAATCTAAAAAATACTTAACATTTTTAGAAAATGCAATATAGTTTTAATTCAGAAATGGAATGAACATGCAACATTTAATGAATGCATTTCATCTAAAAACAACTGTGGAACCTTGGATTGCGAGTAACAAGGTTAGCAAAGTTAGCAAATTTTTAAATAAATTTTGACACAAAAAATTAGTGAGTCTTGATATACAAGTACCGAGTATCATTTAGCATACATGCGCTTCTTGTTTTGACGCCGAGCATCACGTGATCACAACTGAGCCAATGGTTATTCTTTCTCTCTTGCGCTGCAGAATAGTGGGTAATTGTCTCGCATGCTCAGTCTCAGTGCGTCACTCGTTTCGACAACATCTGTGCGCGCATGCACAGTTTATTATTACACTAAGACTCATGTGTGTGTGTAAAGCATCTTTTATTTTGTGTTTGAATGTGTGTGTAGGACAACTTTCACATACACACAACCACACCAGTTTACTGAATAGAGACTCACCCGCGCGAGGGTAAGGCTCTATTCGGTAAACTGGTGTGTGTGTACAGTATGTGTGAAAGTTGTCTTACATAGCAACACCACCCGTCGTCAGCAACTTATTGTGGGTGTGGATGTATTTGTCCATGTGTCTGTGTGCGTGCGCATGCCTCTATTGGCAAACTGGTGTGTGTGTGTCCTACACAACAGCCCCCTCCCCCCTTCATCCTCTTCTCCATCTGGTCTCAATAAATACGGCCATGATTCTTTTCAATGGTAAAGTGCAGGTTCAAAATCAAATTCAAATTCAAATTTTATTTGTCACATACACAGTCATACACAGTACGATATGCAGTGAAATGCTTATACGACCGCTCCGTGACCTTAAATAATTTTTACAAAAGGAACCTATAAAACAGATTCCAACAAAGTTACAAAATATATATATATATACATAAAATCTGAAGTATATACTATAGTCTGTGAAGAAACTTGAGGTAGTTTTTTAATGAGATGAGGGGGGTGTGAAAAGAAGTCCTTGAAGTGTGCAAAATGTGCATATGTGCATATATGTGCAATGTGCATTGACATAATTGTCCGTTCTGTGTGTGCAAGAAAATGCAAAGGTGTTTAGTCTATTGTGTTGGTTTGATTGAGAGACCGTATCGCCTGCGGGAAGAAGCTCCTTCTCAGTCTCTCTGTATTGGCCTTGAGGGAGCGGAAGCGCTTCCCAGACCGCAGCAGAGAGAACAGTCCATTGCTGGGGTGGCTGAGGTCCTTCATGATCTTCCTGGCCTTGGTCCAGCACCGCTTGCTGTAGACAGAGTGCAGGTCAGGGAGCTCAGTTCGGATGATGCGCTCAGCTGATCGCACCACCCTCTGTAAGGCTCGTCTGTCCTGCATGGTGCTGTTCCCGAACCAGGATGCGATGTTTCCCGTCAGGATGCTCTCTATGGTGCAGGAGTAAAAGTTCCTGAGCACCTTGGAGGGCAGTCTAAAGTCTCTCAGGCGTCTGAGGTGGTAGAGACGCTGTCGGGCCTTTTTCACCACGGTGTTGATGTGACAGGACCATGATAGGTCCTGCGTGATGTGAACACCGAGGTACTTGAAGCAGTCCACTCTCTCCACTGGGCTCTCGTTGATGACGGGGGTCTGGTAGTTCCTCTCCTGCTTAGTGCTGAAGTCCACTATCAGCTCCTTTGTCTTACTGACATTTAGAAGAAGGTTGTTCCTCTGGCACCAGTTCTCCAGATTTCCAATCTCCTTCAAGTAGGCTGTCTCGTCGTTGTCAGAGATCAGGCCCACCACGACGGTGTCGTCAGCAAACTTAATGATGGTGGTGGAGCTGGTAGTGGCCGCACAGTCATGTGTGTACAGAGAGTACAGCAGGGGGCTCAGAACACAGCCCTGTGGGGCTCCAGTGCTGAGAGTGAGAGCCTGTGGTCTCCCAGTTAGGAAATTAGAGATCCACTGACACAGAGATGAGCTGAGTCCCAGATGCTCCAGCTTGGTGGTGAGTGTGGAGGGAATTATGGTGTTAAATGCTGAGCTGTAGTCGATGAAAAGCATTTTAACATAATTCCCCCTTCTAGTGTCTAGGTGAGTGAGTGTTGTGTGGAGGAGATGAGAGATGGCATCATCTGTGGAGCGGTTCGGGCGGTATGCAAACTGTAGTGGGTCCAGAGTGTCGGGTAGTGAAGAGATGATGAAGTCTCTGACCAGCCGTTCAAAGCATTTCATCACCACTGAGGTGAGGGCTACAGGTCGATAGTCCTGAGGGAAGTCTTGAGGGAAGCAGGATGTGGTTTCTTCGGAACAGGAACAATGATGGACTCTTTGAAGCATGTGGGGATCACCGACTGAGATAAGGAGAGGTTGAATATCTCTGTGAACACAGGTGCAAGCTGGTCTGCGCAGGCTCTGAGGACTCGATCTGAGATGCCGTCTGGTCCTGCTGCTTTCCTGATGTTCACTCTCTTGAAGGCTCTCCTCACGTCATGCTCGGAGATGATGAACGCGTTTCCGGTGCTGGCAGTGACTTCCTCTCTGCAGCCGTTAGCACCGCTAGCATTAGCAACGCTAGCGTCTTTAGCTGCAGCCTCGAAGCGAGCATAAAAGGTGTTCAGCTCGTCTGCCAGAGTCATGTCCGCGTTCGTCATACCGGATGTTGGTGCTTTATAATCCGTTATTGTCCTTAGTCCCTGCCACAGGCTCCTAGAGTCACTCTGTTGGAGTTGTGACTCTAGTTTCCTTCCGTAGCGCTGCTTCGCCTCTTTAACCGCCTTCCGGACGTTATAGGACGCAGCCTTGTACTGGTTCATGTCCCCCGATGCAAGTCCCGCGTTGTAGGCAGCGGCGCGAGATCTCAGAGCGTCGCGGATGGTTTTATCCACCCACGGCTTCTGATTGGGAAACGTTCTGATGGTCGTTTTCTGCACGGTATCATCCGCTAGTTTCCCGACGAATCCCACGACCGCTTCCGTAAACATGCTGACGTCATCGGAGCTGTTCCGGAACATGTCCCAGTCTGCGTCATCGAGTGCGTCCTGAAGCGCGGCCACCGATTGGTCCGTCCAGCGCGCGACCTCCCTCTGAACCGGAAGTTCCTGTTTAAGCCTTTGTTTATATTTTGGCATGAGGAAGATGGCGGCATGGTCGGATTTCCCAAACGGTGGACGAGATTGTGCCTTGTAGCCGTCCTTGACTGTTGTATAACAATGGTCCAGTGTCCTTTCGCCCCTGGTTGGGCATGTGATGTGCTGATAAAAGTTCGGCGCTGCGCGTTTGAGGTTGGCACTGTTAAAGTCCCCCGCCACAATAAGCGCAGCGTCCCGGTGCTGTGTTTGGTGCTGTGTGAGTGCCTCATGCAGCTCGCATAAGGCAGTGTCCGTGTCCGCTTGTGGCGGAATATAAACGGCGCTGATTATGACCGATGTAAACTCCCGAGGAAGATAAAAAGGACGACACTTGATGGTCAATAGTTCCAGGTTGGGTGTGCAGGAGCGTGCGAGAGGAACAACGCTCGCGCTGTTGCACCAGCCGCTGTTCACCATTAAACACACGCCGCCTCCCCTTGTCTTCCCCGAGTCCCTTGTCCTGTCCATGCGGTGAACCGAGAAGAACTCGGCCGGCTGGATGGCGTGGTCCGGCACCGCTGGGTTCAGCCATGTCTCGGTGAAGCAGAGAAGATTGCAGTCCCGAATGTCTCTCTGGAACTTTATCCTGGCCCTGAGGTCATCGAGCTTGTTCTCCAGAGACTGGACGTTGGCGAGCAGGATACTAGGCAGAGGTGTGCGGTGTGCACGGGCTCTCAGCCTGTTCCTGACGCCGGCTCGTTTTCCTCGGGGCCGCCGCTTCGCGTCGCGTCCTTTGTTTTCCCTCAGGATCTCACTCGGCCAGCTCGGATCCGGAGTCAAAACCGTCAAATTGTGAGTACATTGTAGACCAATAGAAATAAGAGTATCTCTGTCGTACCTAATGCACTCAATTGTGATGAATTGGCCAGATTAAAGTTACTAGAAATTAAATAAAAAGACGAAAACAAAGTAAAGCCGACCTCACCGGCGCCATCTTGCAATCTTTGTTTTATTTTTACTTTATATATTGTATTAATTATTTTTATATGAATAGTTTTGGGTTGTGGAATAAATCGTTGTCGTCGAGTTTAAATTATTTCTTATGAGGGGAATTCGCTTTTATGAATGGGTGTTTTAATATACAAGCACACATCCAGAGCAAATTATGCTTGCAATCCAAGGTTCAAATGGTATTTTTCTATTTACAGTTTTGTTTACTGTACTTTCATAATCAGTTTGATACAATATAGTAAATACATATTTACTACACAATGTGTAGTAAATATACACATGTGGACAATATACAATATACACATGTGGACAAAATTGTTGGTACCCTTCAGTCAATGAAAGAAAAACTCAATGGTCACAGAAATAACTTTAATCTGACAAAAGTAATAATAAATAAGAATTCTATGAATGTTAACCAATGAAAGTCAGACATTGCTTTTCAACCATGCTTCAACAGAATTATAAAAAAATGAACTCATGGAACAGGCCTGGACAAAAATGATGGTAACCCTAACGTAATAGTTTGTTGCACAACCTTTTGAGGCAATCACTGCAATCAAACGATTCCTGTAACTGTCAATGAGACTTCTGCACCTCTCTGCAGGTATTTTGGCCCACTCCTCATGAGCAAGCTGCTCCAGTTGTTTCCGGTTTGAAGGCTGCCTTTTCCAGACAGCATGTTTCAGCTCCTTCCAAAGATGCTCAATAGGATTGAGGTCAGGGCTCATAGAAGGCCACTTTAGAATAGTCCAATGTTTTCCTCTTAGCCATTCTTGGGTGTTTTTAGCTGTGTGTTTTGGGTCATTGTCCTGTTGCAAGACCCATGACCTGCGACTGAGACCCAGCTTTCTGACACTGGCCAGCACATTTCTCTCTAGAATCCCTTGATAGTCTTGAGATTTCATTGTACCCTGCACAGATTCAAGACACCCTGTGCCAGATGCAGCAAAGCAGCCCCAGAACATAACAGAGCCTCCTCCATGTTTCACAGTAGGGACAGTGTTCTTTTCCTCATATGCTTCATTTTTCCGTCTGTGAACATAGAGCTGATATGCCTTGGCAAAAAGTTCCATTTTTGTCTCATCTGTCCATAGGACATTCTCCCAGAAGCTTTGTGGCTTGTCAACATGTAGTTTGGCATATTCCAGTCTGGCGTTTTTATAGTTTGTTTTTCAACAATGGTGTCCTCCTTGGTCGTCTCCCATGTAGTCCACTTTGGCTCAAACACCGACGGATGGTGCGATCTGACACTGATGTTCCTTGAGCATGAAGTTCACCTTGGATCTCTTTAGAAGTCTTTCTGGACTCTTTTGTTACCATTCGGATTATTCGTCTCTTTGATTTGTCCTCAATTTTCCTTGTGCGGCCACGTCCAGGGAGGTTGGCTACAGTCCCATGGATCTTAAATTTCTGAATAATATGTGCAACTGTAGTCACAGGAACATCTAGCTGCTTGGAAATGGTCTTATAGCCTTTACCTTTAACATGCTTGTCTATAATTTTCTTTCGAATCTCCTGAGACAACTCTTTCCTTCGCTTCCTCTGGTCCATGTTGAGTGTGGTACATACCATGTCACCAAACAACACAGTGGCTACCTGGAGCCCTATATATAGGTCCACTGACTGATTACAAGATTGTAGACACCTGTGATGCTAATTAGTGGACACACCTTGAATTAACATGTCCCTTTGGTCACATTATTTTCAGTATTTTCTAGCGGTACCAACAATTTTGTCCACGAGTTAATCTAGTTTAATCTGTTTATTTTTTTATTTTTATTTTGGTGTCTAATGTTTATATATTATAATATATATGATAATTATTTTTTCATTGATGCATGTCTCCACCAAGCTGAGGCTGAAATAGTATTCAGCAAAGACAGAAGGCTAACAAGATAAACTGTAGACACTCTCTCTCTCTCTCTCTCTCTCTCTCACAGGTTCTTTCACTCCATCCCTCTCAGGTTTCGTGGTATTTGTATCTGTGTGGATTTTTGAAGTCATCATCCTGCAGTTGCTCTTAGTGGGAGCATTTTATATCTTCCCCAGACTCCATAGGAAACATAAAACAACTGTGAGTAAGACTTTAATCCTTACTATTAAGTAAAATGAACACTTTAACAAAGTCCATATTCAGGTAAATATCATCATATACATTTTATATAATGTCAAAAAGTAAAAATGGAAGAGCATAAGCAGTTAGAAAATGTAATGTCTAAACCTGCACATGTACAGTAAGGGCAGTGATTATCTACATGAGCATCATTTTCCATCCCATGAACATCATTTCCTCCTTTCTTCAGGAAGTTCTAATAACCTGGATTAGGAGCAGAAAAATCAGTGCACCTGCATAGAGCAAGAAGTGAAGAACCCTGAACCATCAGTAGCATCAGTATACCATCAATAGCAGCTGGGTTAGAGGGAAACCTAATGACATTTCTCAATCCACATCTACTAAAAATAAACCAGCCTCATTGTTCCTGCAGATTTCTTACTAAACTAAGTGTATGGAAGTATAACAGTGCCAAAATTCCTCAAAGCAAAGTAGCAGCTTGAATTACATGAACTGAAAGCAATAAAAATGTTTGTATTTTTCTGCATTGCAATTTGATCTGAATTGAAAAAATCCTTAAAGCATTTACAATGTTTGAAATTTTCGCCACTGCAATTTATTGTGGTTGCATATTTCAAAAGAATATTTGATACAAGCATTTAAAATTCAAATATATTCAAGTTACTAAATTGCAGTTCAAAAATATTTGCAAGTGTTAAAAATACAATCTTCATAATTTTTCACTCTTACAAATCCAGGTCGACAAAATTCAGGTAATAAAATTCAAATGGAACAAATTCAGGTCTTCACATCTGGGATATCACGGGAAGAGCAGTGGCGTGCCGATTGCTGCTGTCCATGCCACAGTGTACTTTAAGGTGTGCTTCCTGCTCCCTGTGCAGTCTACTTCTCAGAAACTACTAACCGATTGGAACGCAGCACTCTTAACTAACAGGTTGGGTTGCCAGTTCCACAATAAATGGTGTAACGTCTTAAAATACCCCTCTGCTGTAAATGCTAAATTAAAAGCAAAGCCAGCGCTCTTTCATTCACACGTGAGAGCGATGGATTTCCTGCCCCTACACTCTGTAATGTACAGTCACATTCAGTAACAAGATGGGATTAATTTCCTCAACAGCAGCAACAACATACAATATGTCACAAAAGTAAGTAAACACCTCACATCTCTGCAAATATTTAGTTATATCTTTTCATAGAACAACACTGCATAAATGACTCTTTGTCACAATGAAAAGTAGTCAGTGTAAAGTTTGTATAGCAGTGTAAATTTATTGTCCCCTCAAAATAACTAAAAATACAGCCAATAATAGCTAAACCCCTGGCAACAAAAGTGAGTATACCCCTAACTGAAAATGTACAAATTAAGCACAATTAATCATTTTCCTTCCCCTTTGTCATGTGACGCATTAGTTTTACACTGTCTCAGATGTCACCAGATAGCAGGTGAGTTAAATTTGGTATAAAAGCTCTTCCACTCTCTCAACCTGGCCACTGAAAGTTCCACATGGCACCTCATGGCAAGAGTCATTTATGGTCAAGAGGTCAAGAGTCATTTATGCAGTGTTGTCCTATGAAAAGATATACAGTAACCAAATATTTGCAGAGATGTGAGGGGTGTTACTGTCTATTACTCTGGATATCTGGAATTTCATTCGGGATCAATAAAGTGTCTGTCTGTCTGTCTGTCTGTCTTCTTTGTATTGAATTGTCCCTATCCGTTTCTTTGCCCAGCCGTAGCACAGAGTCAAACATCTGCAGTACTCTTCGCTTCCTGAAATTGTTTCTGCTGCTGTACAGAATTTTGCCACAGGAAACTCATCCCTCTCATGTGTGAATGAAAGAGAGCTGACTTTGCTTTGAATATAGCGTTTGCGACAGAGGGGTCATTTTAACCGTCTATGTTAGTTAGGTGTGCTGCATTCTGATCGGTAAGTAGTTTGTGAGAAGTAGACTGTGCAGGGAGCAGGAAGCACACTTTAAAGTACACTGCGGCATGGACAGCAGCAATCGGCACTCCACTGCTCTTCGTGTAATATCCCGGATGTGAAGACTGGAATTTGTTCAACTTGAATTCTATTACCTGAATTTTGCTGACCTGAATTCTATTATCTTAAGTTTAGCAACCTGAATTTTATTACCTGAATGTTCAGTCCTTGCAATTCAACCTGCTATTTTGCTATTTTGACACTATTATACTTCCATATACGTGCTCCTAAAATACTGTAATTGTTTAATGTTGCTGTTAGTCATGCTTTAAATTTTCAATATCATGTGACTGTATACTAGATATAGCTTTGTGTAAATGATCCTATTATACAATGTGACCTTATCACTGTGTGTCATTCAAATATAATATCCACTAGTTACTGTATTTTGTAACTGAGAGACATCTGATCACTGTACAAAACTGCTCAAAAAGTGGTGAGTTAGTCTAAAGTGATATTTTTATGAAGCTGTTTGCATCAATTTCTTTCATGAATTCCAAACTATAGGATTTTTTTTTTAACACAAAGCACTAGTACACTTTTCTTCAAACATCAGGAGAGTGTATCGATGCTCTCTATACCCTATGCTTACCCACAAATCACTGAATTCATGTTAAGTGCAATTACAAAATGCAGGGAGTGAAAATGCTAAGTTCAAAGGGAACTGTAAATGGTGCAGATAAGAAGAGAAAAATGGTTTATTACTTTGGTGGAAGTGAAGACACAAAATTGCTGTACCACAGAAAAAAATAGAGCTGGAATCACATATGTTTTTTTTTTTTAATTAAATTTTTTAAACAATATTATTAATTGTTTTATATGTAAGAAATAGATAGGTAGTCGTGTAAGTAAAAATCTATATCAGTTATATAAATAAACATTGAGACCTTGGATTCCGAACATAATTTGTTCCGGAAGCGGGGACGTATATCAAAACACTCATAAACCAAATCATATTCTCCCATAAGAAATAATGGAACAGTCCAAAAAATAAATACATAAAATATTAATAATTAATACAAAATATAAAGTAAAAATAAAACAAATTAACCTGCACTTTACCTTTAAAAAAAGTAACAATAAATCCCGACAAGTAAGTGTTTCTGTTTGTGCGCGCAGACTCTGTGTATGTGTGTGAAGCTTAAGTGAGAGGAGAGGAGGATGGGGCCCCTACAGGTGAAAGACCTTACAAACAGAGATTTCTCCAGTTTCTCTGAATCTTTTGATGGTGTTTTGCACTGTAGATGATGATCTACAGTATATGCTATTTGATGTTGAGGAATGGTGTTTTTAAAGTATTCCACAATCTTTTTACACACTGTTTCAGAGAGTAGAAAGCCTCTGCCTTTCTAAGACATTCCTTTTATAACTAATTATGTTACAGACCTACAGTATAGTTCTACCAGCTGATTTTTTTTTTGGCCAGAGCACAAAGCAGGGTCCATAAAGACATGGATGGTTGTGTTTGGTGTGGAAGAACTTGACTGGCCTGCACAGAGTCCTGACCTGATAGAAAACGTCTGAGATAATTTAGGGCAGAGCCAGCTTTTTTGTCCAACATCAGTACCAGACCTCACAAATGCGCTTCTGGAAGAAAGGTAAATAAAAAATGCCATAAATACACCCCTAAACCTTGTGGAAAGCCTTCCCAGAAAAGTTAAAGCTGCTATACTGTAGCTGTAAAGGTACATATATGTGAAGGCAATGTGAGCGAATACTTTTGGCAATATAGTCTATGTAAGCAGACACAATTATAAGGAATGAGGACTATACAGTAGGTAGTCAACCAGCAACACAACAATGGTCAAAATAAATTAGTTGCATTTCAAAGGGATTTGTGAAATGATCGCCAGATGGTGCAAAAGCACATTTTGCAAAACAGCTGCAATTAAGGCAGTTCCTTTTAGTGTAAGTAGATCTTAAGTGATAATAAAGTCAAATGAATATTTTGTACCAAAGAAATACAGTAGGTAGTCAACTGGAATGCCTATTACTGCTGTGTTTACTGCCACCACAAAATTACAGTGGATGAAATAAATCATTGCATTTCAGTCATTGATGAAATGACCAGCAGGTGGCGCAAAGTGACATTTTTAGTCACCACCATTTTTAAATGTAATTAGAGCTTAGGTCATTAAAAAAGTCATAATCTGTTGTATCAAAGAAATACTACAGTGATCATCATTTTCACAACCATACTTTATATAACAAACATGAAAAATCTGATTCAGAGCTCTTGACATTTACTGTGCAAAAAAAATATTGGTTAAATGTTTAAATAAATTATCAAGTTCAATAGCTGACAATTTTATTTGTACAAAAAATTAACTGATATTAGCCTATCTCTATTCGTATCTGTTTATTGTTATTATTTTAAAAATGATACATTTAAAGACATCAAACTTTAAATGTAGAAATAAGTGGAAAAATAGGCTTTCAGAATAGAAAGTTAAAATAACACAAAAAAATTTATTGTTTTACATTTGTGTAAATGTTTTAGTGTTTGCTTTGTGTGTGTGCTTTACAATGTCAGACAATATTCAAAGGCAAATAATTCACCCTTCCCCAGGTGTGAACATGTTTCAGCTGTTCACACCAATACATTCAGAGAAACTAAAAATCACCCCTCCCAGCTTTAAGATACAATAGGTAGTCAACGGAAATGCCTATTACCGCCATGCTTACCGCCGCGGCAGAACGACAGCAGCCAAAATAAATCAGTCACATTTCGTGTCATTCATGAACTGCCTGCCAGGTGACGCAAAGTGACATTTTCATTCGGCACAGTTTTCAAATATAATTAGAGTTAAGTCATAAAAGTAATATTTTGTAAAAATACTACAGTGATGGTAATTTCAACATGCAAGTACTTTATACAGCACACATGAAAAATCTGAACAATAATGTAAAAATTTTTAATGAGATAAAAAAAAAAACATTGGTTAAATGTTGTTTAGACAGACGATCAAGGTTACATCTAAAGACATCAAACTTTAAACATAGAAATAACTGGAAAAATAGTCTTTCAGAACAGAACATTATAATAACAAAAAAAAAAAAATACACTCTAAAATGCTGGGTTGTTTCTGTAAACACCTGGTTGGGTTATTTTGACCCCAAAACTACAAAAACTGGCTTATTCTCTGGTTTCTCCAAATGATAGCCTGCAAAATGTTCAAAATATTACTGCTATTGTGTCACAACGTGTAGTTTTAAGAGGTGTTTAGACGAGAATGCATGTGGGAACAGCTCAAAACCTCAATCTATTATTAAAGATAGTGTCTTTAAAAACAAATTCTCATGTACATGCCTTATGCACCCCGCCCAATGTAGACCCAACTCGGAAAGCAGTTCTGAAAACTACCACTGGCAGTGATGTCTCTGGAATGGTTAAAGCAGCGGAGGCATTTTATTTGGGGTATTTTTAACAAGCAATCTTTGGAATAATATGGTTATAGTATAATATATCGCGGCTGTATGACTCATTCAGTACTCTGCGTTCCAGACTGTTTGGTGGAGGCTGTTAATGTTTATTTATTTATTTTTTTTGTCTTTGATGTTAAATACACAAAGTAGTGTCTTCCCACCTGGGCGTTTCTCCAGCTTACTGTATTTCAGATTGATGAACACAAGTCCTCATTTGTTTTTGTTTTTTTTTGTTTTTTTTATAATAATAGATAAATAGTAAAATAAATATTTAAATGGTTTAAATAAATTAAAATCGCTGAAAAAAGGGGAGAGAGTGTTGTTGAAGCCCCGCCCCCCAGCCACCCGACAGAAACCTCATCTAATTTTGAGTTCTTGGGGGACTCCTGCTTCTGCGGCCATTTGAGGTGTAAGCGTTCAACAGTGCGTGTTACAACCTCTAATAACTCCTAAAACGTTCTATCATCACTAGAGAAGCGCTCTGAAGTGACAGTTTCCATCTCCACTGAGACAAGACAGGAAGTCTCTTCTGCCCATTCAGAAGAAGTGGCGGAGCGTACTTGAGAAGTGGATGATAAAGACGAGAGAAAAGGAGGATTCCATTTCATGCACTTCCGCCAGATCAGCACGCAAACCCCAGGAATACGCTGCGACTCACGGGTTCATTTTACAGAAGCTGAGCCGAGCATGAAGGACTTTAATAGGAAGGCGATTGTAATGCTCACATCATCCCTCAAGCCTTGGAGCGTGCTCTTCCCCCAAACACTCAAAACAGAAAGTGTGGAGATCGCGCTCCGCAAGATATCTTTCTCACGGAGGCATGCATCTCCTGTCTAACTCTGCCATCTTTCTGTTGAGTAATATGACACTTTTATTTTCAGGTTCTTTTTTTGCTTTGAAAAGTGCTTGTACACACACACAATGCGGTCATTGAAGACAAAAAGACCTGAGGATGGTTCCGGTTCAGTCCTATTTATAACCTGCAGGTGCACCTTATCAGATGATGTCACCTGACCGAGGTTATTTAAGCAAAAGTTTGGCATGTTTGACACACACATGCTTCACAACCGGCGGAACATTGTATTATCATGCAGCATCGAGTGTAACTTCTTGAAAGGGAACTAAAATGCACCTCTCCCTACTTTAAGACCCTCTTGGATCTTTGTAAACTTCCTGCCTCTTTCATTCCAGGGATTAAAAAATGGTAACAATGTCAAATGTAGAATCCATAGAGTCTCAAGGGTCCACACACAACTTCTCATGGGTGAGCCTTTCTCTGAATATGCCATTTTAATGGGGCTAAGAAAAATGCAACTTGGGTTATTATTCAATGCACACTATCGCGTTGCATTTGATAAACATTCTCTAATCACAAACTCAAACAGGAAATATCTATCTGCAAAAGACAACTATCACCGGTGTCAAATTCTGTAAAGGTCAACACAAGACTCACCTTAGAAAGTGTCCTTGGAAATGTAGTTCCCAGAATTGTCTGTGCATTGCAATCAACTACAATTTTAGGAAATGAAATCAATATATGGTAAATAAGTATAACTAATTAAAGGGTTCAAAGGAAAATAAAAGAACACGCCGTCTTGTGAACTTAAATTAACAATGCATGGTAACACTGCCTAAAGACATTATCATAGTACAACAGAACTCTTTTATACCCTGGTCCTGTGACTCATGTTTTATCAGCCTTACCTTACTAACCAATTAGCAGGTTCTACCCATATAAGGTAAATACTGATGAACTAAGCTGCTCTCTACTGCCTCTATAGTTTTAAGATAATCAGCAAAATACATATCATTGTCTTGTGTCTTACTACCTGCTGGATAATTTGTTAAGAAGTATGCTAACCGCAGACATTAAACCACACAAAACATCTCAGGTATGAAGAACATTCTTGATAACTTCAGCCTTGCTGCCCGCAGCCTCGCAAATGTCAACTGATTCTTTTCCCAAAGATGTTGCAGCAATGTCAGGTAGTGGTGTCTTTGCAGCATTTTCTCTCGCCAGAATTTCGCACATCTTCTTATGACGTCTTTGTTCTCATTGAGCTGCGACTCGCCCTGCTTTGATGTCTAGAACAGTTTCAGCTTCACTCATTACATCTCATATAGTGAGCTGGGACATATGACAACTTAAAACATTAGCACATTCCATAACAGCACAGTTTGTTTGGCTTGTCTATATGTTACAACTAATATTATAACACTCAAACACAAAAAAAATACCTTTTATTTGGGGTAAAGTGACTGAAAAATGAAAAACGATTTTACAGTTTCACATTGGTGCGGCACCGTGAGTTTCTGTAGTTTTGCGATGCCCTCTCTGTGACTGGGAAATACGAGATACATGTTGTGTGCTCTGATGAAACCAAAGAGCTTATTTCCAACAGAGGTGCGGCTTCTTCAGTCGTATGGAAATTGTTCGGGTTCGCAACTTTACACATTGAACAAGCCAAAGCCCGGTGTAAAATTTGTCTGAAGTTTGTGGCAACTAAAGGAAGCTAATTTACTTGCGCACCTCAAACAGAGCCATTGAATCGGCGTCGTAACTGGCGCTGCGAGATAAACAAGACAAGCGGCAGTGCAAAAACACTGTCTAAAAGCCAGCTAAAAACAGTGACCACATTTCCCCACTGTATTCTATATGATAAGATCAGCCTCGATGGAAAGATATTACTGATGTTAGTACTTAGATACATCTCTGGATGCGCTGGGACACATTATCAGTGATGTTTCCTGAGATCATCGGGTGTTTCGGCTCTCACAACATCAGACACACTCTCTCAGGTGCCCCAGCCAGGGTTGATCACGCCCCAACTTGTGTCCCAGCAGCACTGGCCCATTTTGCAGACCTCTTGCTCCAACTCCACCTTGAGGCTCTTTCAGTGGCCTTTGTGATTGACTTGGTGGCTCTCCTCTTTGCAGCTCCTCGGATTCCAAGCCTGGCAAAGATCTTGCACAGGGAACGAGCGGCAAACCCTCTGCACCCTACTTCTATGGGCTCACAGCAAGCCCTCCAGCCCCTCCTCCGGCAGTCCTCTATGAGCTCCTGGTACTTGAGCTGCTTACACTCATTTGCCTCTTCCATGCGGTCCTCCCACGGGACTGTCAGTTCCAACAATAGAACTTTCTTGGAAGATGCAGATGTTAAAACCATATCAGGTCTCAACGAGGTTGATATTATAAATTCCGGGAACTTCCCAGTCTGCTGCCAATGAGAGTAAGTTGACAGATTTTTGCATTGTTTGGGGCTGCTCACCTGCCCTTACGAAGGCAATTCTCCTCTGGCTGCCAACATATTTATTGGCCTCTGCTATACACTTCAGGACCTGATCATGTCACCAATGGTATCGACCCTCTCCAAGTGCAGCTACTCAGAATATGCTCCAGAGACCCTGGAGACAGGGACAGAGTGGACAAGTTGGAAGTTTACTCTTGCCACAGACATGCAGGTTAGTTGGACTGGGGAGCATGTCATAAACAGCTTGGACCAGAAACTTTATACGCTGTGGCTCTGCCTTCCAGATGTCGTTCCAGGTGATCTTCCTCTCCAGCGCTCCTTCCCACCTCGTCCATGCCCCTTGCTGCCGCATGCTTATTGCCCTGCTGGTCCTCACCTCCTCGACACCTGCTCGGACCTCCTCTAGGACCAACTTGCGTCTCGCCTTACACTGAGCCTTGTTGTACTGTGGCTTTGGGATTTCTCCCAGCCCTGCTCGCCCTGTTGCCACTATCCCCACAAGTGCCTTGTGTCTCAGCGGGGACTCCAGTCCCACTTGTGCTCTCCACTTCCTTCCTGTTCGCATTTCAATGCCTGCTGCTGTTACTCTGGAATCTCCAGAGCCTTGGTAGACTAGGGCCTCTCTAATGCGAGAAACCCTAAACTCCTCCTCCAGGCCGCTGATGGGAAGCTGAAGCTTATTGCTTCTGCCATACAGTGCTACACTAGTTAGACTGTGAGGCAGGCCAAGCCATCTTCTGAGATCTTCTTCCTCTCCAGGGCCTCTACTGTAGACATAGACACTTCGTTCACCAACAGCGGCCAAAGAATCTGTGGCAAAATGCAATGCTGGTATATCCATTCCTTGAATCTTCCAGGTAAACCAGACTTGTCTATTGCCAACAACCAAGCTTCCAGCTTCTTAATTGTTGTTTGGACTGATGCTGTGTCTTTGAGGCTGCAGTCAAAATTCGTCCCTAGGCTAGTGACTGGTTTCTCTTTGATTGATGGTATTACTACGGCATTCACTGAAAAGCGAAACTTATCCACCACTTTCCCTCTCTTCAGTACCATAGACCTGGATTTTGTTGGCTTGAAACTCATTCTGGCCCAAGAAATTAGCTTAACCAGGCCCTGAAGAATCCACCCGCAACCAGGCACTGAGGTAGTGGTGACTATCATGTCATCCATAAAGGCTCGGATCGAAGGCTGCCGGATCCCAGACTTGGACAGAGGGCCTCTACACTCCATTTCAGCAGCCTTGACTAACATATTCATCGCGAGAGCAAAAAGGATCACAGAAATTGTACAGCCAGTAATGATCCCTTTCTCAAGCCGGTGCCAGTTTGATGAAATGCTCCTTGATGTAACTCTCCTTGATCTTACATGGTATATGATGTCGGTCTAGAGTCGTCTCAACCAACTTGTGGGGCATTGACCCATATGCATTGGCAAGGTCGAGCCAAAGCACAGCTAAATCTCCATTTCCCTCACGTGCATCCCTTATCAATTGTGTGACGACTCCGGTATGTTCCAGGCACTCTGCCACTCCAGGAATGCCGCCCGTCTGTACCGATGAGTTGATATAATCATTGTTCATGTTTGGTTATATCGTTTTGCTTAAATAAATAATAATAAAAAACCTATACCTATTCGAAAATCTAATTTGGACTAAAAAAAATCGGAGTTTCAATTTATAGGGCATATCGCCCAGCTCTACTCCCAGGTGACACCACACACACATACACACACTCAACACAATTCACAGAAAACACAGAGATACCAAACATCATTAACACGTTACTTCCCCAAACAGCACAGCAATAAGCATTCACTTAAATCTGAGCAGAGTCATTTACATAAATCAATGAGCAATAGCTCATGATACATACAGTCGTGGCCAAAATTTTGAGAATGACACAAATATTAGTTTTCATAAAGTTTGCTGCTAAACTGCTTTTAGATCTTTGTTTCAGTTGTTTCTGTGATGTACTGAAATATAATTACAAGCACTTCATACGTTTCAAAGGCTTTTATCGACAATTACATGACATTTATGCAAAGAGTCAGTATTTGCAATGTTGGCCCTTCTTTTTCAGGACCTCTGCAATTCGACTGGGCATGCGCTCAATCAACTTCTGGGCCAAATCTTGACTGATAGCAACCCATTCTTTCATAATCACTTCTTGGAGTTTGTCAGAATTAGTGGGTTTTTGTTTGTCCACCCGCCTCTTGAGGTTTGACCACAAGTTCTCAATGGGATTAAGATCTGGGGAGTTTCCAGGCCATGGACCCAAATTGTCAACATTTTGGTCCACAAGCCACTTGGTTATCACTTTTGCCTTATGGCACGGTGCTCCATCGTGCTGGAAAATGCATTGTTCTTCACCAAATTGTTGTTGGATTGTTGGAAGAAGCTGCTGTTGGAGGGTGTTTTGGTACCATTCTTTATTCATGGCTGTGTTTTGGGGCAAAATTGTGAGTGAGCCCACTCCCTTGGATGAGAAGCAACCCCACACATGAATGGTCTCAGGATGCTTTACTGTTGGCATAACACAGGACTGATGGTAGCGCTCACCTTTTTCTTCTCCAGACAAGCCTTTTTCCAGATGCCCCAAACAATCGGAAAGAGGCTTCATCCGAGAATATGACTTTGCCCCAGACCTCAGCAGTCCATTCGTCATACTTTTTTGCGGAAGATCAATCTGTCCCTGATGTGTTTTTTGGAGAGAAGTGGCTTCTTTGCTGCCCTTCTTACCTCACTGTGCGTGCAGATGTGCTCACACCTGCCTGCTGCCATTCCTGAGCAAGCTCTGCACTGGTGGCACTCCGATCCCACAGCTGAATCGTCTTTAGGAGACAATCCGGGCGCTTGCTGGACTTTCTTGGACGCCCTGAAGCCTTCTTAACAAGAATTGAACCTCTTTCCTTGAAGTTCTTGATGATCCTATAAATTGTTGATTTAGGTGCAATCTTAGTATCCACAATATCCTTGCCTGTGAAGCCATTTTTATGCAATGCAATGATGGCTGCATGCGTTTCTTTGCAGGTCTCCATGGTTAACAATGAAAGAACAATGATTTCAAGCATCATCCATGATGCTTGAAATCATGTCTTTTAACATGACAAGTCTGCCATTCTAACCCAATCAGCCTGACATAATGATCTCCAGCCTTGTGCTCATCAACATTCTCACCTGAGTTAACAAGACGATTAATGAAATGATCTCAGTAGGTCCTTTTTAATGACAGCAATGAAATGCAGTTGAAAGTTTTTTTCGGGATTAAGTTCATTTTCATGGCAAAGAAGGACTATGCAATTCATCTGATCACTCTTCATAACATTCTGGAGTATATGCAAATTGCTATTATAAAAACTTAAGCAGCAACTTTTCCAATTTCCAATATTTATGTAATTCTCAAAACCTTTGGCCACGACTGTACATTTAATTCAATTTTATTTTTCTATAGCGCTTTTAACAATGGTCATTGTCTCAAAGCAGCTTCACAGAAATGAAAAGAAAATAAAAAGAAGACTTTGATGAGTAAATGCAAGACTTTGAAGACTAAATGTATATATGTGTAAGAAAAATGTGTCTAGATAATGACATGTCCCTGATGAGCAAGCCAAGGGAAGATGGGAAGCCAAGGGGAGATGAGCAAGCCAAGCCTCAGGGAAAAACTCCCTGAGATGGCAATAGGAAGATTGTTTGAGAGGTGCATCTTAACAGGGACAATCATCCTGCCTGTGAAGCCATTTTTATGCAAATTGTATGGCTGCATGCGTGTTCTTTGCAGGAAAGTCCGATAACACATGAAAGAACAATGATTTCACAACAAATCACCAGTCCAGCTAAGGGTGAAGTCTGCCATGCAGGGCAGATGGGGGTCTGTATCACTGTGAGCTCAGGAGCAGCAATTTATTCATACAGATGAACCTATAGCACATGGAAATTTACAGGGTTGACACTGAATGAGTTACCAAAAATCTGGTACTTACCAATTATGAGCAAGGTAACGTAAGATCTGGGCAAATGTTTAATTACATTTATTGATTTACTCTACAATACATAAAACTATTGTCACGAACTAACCGGAGATGAATCAGAAGACTAGCAGTTAGCCCTGTAGCGTGGATGGTAAACCCAAACGCGGAAGTAGCGCGAGCAGGCAGGATAACCACGTTAGTTATTCTTAGAACTCTCCCGAAGCGAGAGCAAGAGTTTACACAAATAAACCCGCGTTCTAAATACACACACCCAATCAGAAGCGATAACCCAAGAAAGTGAGTACTCACGTTTAGACGAGCGAGGCGTCGGCGATAGCATGGGCAGAACTCAATGACTGAGCAATGTGAGGCGCCATCTTGTTTCCTTTTATGCTTCCTGAAACCCGACCGTATTACTTCCGGGTCCTAGTGCCGGTCGTGTTACGAGTGTGCATGACAGTACCCCCCCGTCCAGGACCGACTCTCGACGGTCCTGGGGTGGAGGATACCCGACGACGGTAGTCCCGGATGAGTTCGGGGTCTAGGACAAACCGAGCCGGAATCCAAGATCGCTCCTCGGGACCGTAACCTTCCCAATCCACCAGGTACTGGAGCCCTCTGCCCCGAGGACGTGAGTCAAGGATCCGGCGAACGGTGTAGGCGGGACCACCCTCAATCATACGGGGAGGAGGAGCAGGGTGGGTGGGTGGAACCATTGGTGAAGTGATGAAGGGTTTGAGCTGGGAGGTGTGGAATACCGGATGGATCCGGAGCGCCGCAGGCAGCTGGAGCCGGTAGGTGACAGGGTTAATCCGGAGGTTGATGCGGTATGGTCCGATGAATCTTGGTGACAACTTTCTTGATTCAGTCTGCAGGTGTAGGTTTTTTGTTGATAGCCATACCTTATCACCTACTTGGTACATTCGTCCCGGTGGGTGTCGACGGCGATGTTGCAGAGTGTAACGGCGGTTGGCCTGTTGAATGGCGTCGTTTGCTTGTCTCCATAGCCGTCGACACCGGCGAACCAACTGTTGGGCCGACGGTACCTCCACCTCCGGTTCTTGATGGTCGAACATCGGAGGTTGGAAGCCGTAGCATACCTCAAATGGGCTTAGGTTGGTGGCAGAAGACATGTGGAGGTTGTGAGACAGCTCAGCCCAAATGAGGTAGCGGGCCCAGGAGCACTGGCGATCAGCAATGAAGCATCTCAGGTAGCGCTCCAGTTGTTGGTTGGTTCGCTCCGTCTGACCGTTAGTCTGTGGATGGTAACCGGAGGACAGACTGCAGGTGGAATTGATCAGACGGCAGAAGGCCTTCCAGAACCGGGACGTGAACTGGGGCCCCCTGTCCGAGACGATGTCCTTTGGGAACCCATGCAGGCGGACTACGTGCTCTAATATCAGCTCGGCTGTCCTTTTAGCTGACGGGAGACCGGAGAGGGCCACCAGGTGAACAGCTTTGGAGAACCGGTCGACGATGGTGAGGATGGTGTCTCTTCCTTCGGAAACCGGCAGGCCCGTGATGAAGTCAACGGCAATGTGTGTCCAGGGTCGGCGGGGAACCGGGAGTGGTTGAAGTTCCCCTGGCGATGGTCGGTTGCTGTCCTTGGACCTGGCACACACTGGGCACGCCTGGACGAACTCGTCTACGTCCTTCTTCATATTGGGCCACCAGAAAGCACGTTGAACGAAAAGTAGGGTACGCCGCTTTCCGGGGTGTCCAGAAAGTGGGGAGGAGTGTCCCCACTGGAGTACTTCGGCCCTGATGGCATTGGGTACATAGAGTCGGCCAGGCGGCACACCTGCTGGTTCGGTCTCCGTAGCTTGTGCCTGGCGGACCCTCGTTTCCAGGTTCCAACTGAGCGGTGCGAGGATCTTGGTGGGTGGCAGGACAGGCGCAGGGTCCGCCCGGGGGACGTCTTCCTCGTGCTGTCGGGAGAGGGCGTCGGCTTTGGTGTTCTTGGACCCCGGGCGGTATGACAGGTGGAAATTATAATTCTCGAAAAACAGTGCCCACCGCGCCTGTCTGGGGTTCAGTTGTTTTAAGGTGCGGATAGTGATGAGGTTTTGGTGGTCGGTCCAGACGATGAACGGCTCTCTGGCGCCCTGGAGCCAGTGTCGCCATTCCTCCAAGGCCCACTTTATGGCCAGCAGCTCGCGGTCCCCTACTCCGTATCGCTGCTGAGTGGCGTCAAATTTCTTGGAGAAAAAACTGCAGGGGTGCAGTTTTTGGTCTGGACCTCGCTGGGAGAGAACAGCCCCGGCGCCCACATCCGAAGCGTCCACCTCCACAACGAATGGTTTGTCAGCATCCGGGTGAAGGAGGATGGGAGCAGTGGTGAAGCGGCGACAGAGCTCATGGAAGGCAGAGACGGCAGTTGAGGTGAGGTTGAAGGGGTGAGATGATGGGCGGGTCAGAGCGGTTAGTGGCGCTGCAACGGTACTGTAGTCCCGGATAAAGCGGCGATAGAAATTGGCAAACCCGAGAAATCTCTGGAGTTGTTTAAGAGTCTTGGGTAGGGGCCAATGACTCACAACCAGTTTCTGCGGGTCCATGGCCACACCCTGGGGCGAGATGACAAAACCCAGGAACGTGGTGGAGCGCTCGTGAAAAGCGCACTTCTCCAACTTACAGTACAGCTGGTGGGCGAGCAATCTCTTTAGAACCGCTCTGACGTGCTGGATATGTTCGTTGACGGTTTGGGAGTAGATGAGGATGTCGTCAAGGTAGACGAACACCCAACGGCCTAACATGTCTCTGAGGACGTCATTGATGAATTGTTGAAAAGCGGCAGGTGCGTTGCAGAGACCAAACGGGATGACCAGACTCTCGTAGTGCCCTGTAGGGGTGATGAAGGCCGTCTTCCACTCATCGCCCTCTCTGATGCGCACCAAGTTGTAGGCGCTCCGGAGGTCCAACTTAGTGAAGATGGTGGCACCAGAGAGGGCGTCCAGGGCAGAGTTGGTAAGAGGCAGTGGGTGTCGGTTTTTATGGTGATATTATTGAGCCCCCGGTAATCGACACAGGGACGTAGACTACCATCGCGTTTTTTCACGAAGAAGAACCCCGCAGCGGCAGGTGGGGAGGAGGGCCGGATGGGACCATGGCGAAGTCCGCTGGAAACATACTCCTCCATCGCCTGCATCTCGGTGTTAGATAGTGAATAGAGGTGGCCGCGGGATGGTGTCGCACCTGGCTGAAGACCGATTGCCAGGTCGTATGAGCGATGAGGAGGTAGGTGGGTAGCGCGTCTCTTACAGAAGACTTCAGCCAGGTCCCGGTAGTCTAGCGGGATGTTGTCTGTGTCGACATCGGGGGCCTCGGACTCCCTAGAGCACGTCCCAGCCTCGGCCAGTAGGCAGAGCTCGGTGCAGGTCGGCCCCCATTGTAGAATTCGATTTTGGGTCCATGATATGAGTGGGTCATGATGCAGCAGCCAAGGGTGTCCGAGGATCATGGGTGGTGATGAAATAGTGGTGGTGTAAAACTGAATCTGTTCCCGATGCTGGTTGATGATGAGGGTGATAGGCTGAGTTTGAAAGGAGATGGGACTGGAGGAAAGAGGCCGACCATCGACTGATGTAATGGTTACGGGCTGGGATAACGCCTCGATCTTTATCCCCAGTTTTTTGGCATATGAAGAGTCAATGAAGTTACCTGCTGCCCCGGAGTCGACGAACGCGGTACTTCCGACCCGTTTGTGGCCAAACTGGAGGTGTACTTTTACCGTGAGATGGGAATCATTAGTCAGGGTGGTGGAGAGGGAGATGGGACCCGGTGAGCTACTCTCATTTCTCACCGGGGCTGCGCGTTTCCCGGCCGCAGAGGACAGATGGCTCGATGGTGTGCAGCGGATCCACAATACGCGCAGAGCCCCTCTCTAAAGCGGCGTTCCCGTTCTGCAGCGGTTAAGGAGGCGCGCCCTAATTGCATGGGTTCCCCGGCTCCTGTGTCAACCACGGCGGGAGGTGGAGTACCGACGGTTCTGGTGGGTGCTGCAGTGAATGAGGCGTGGACTTCTGGAACTGGGGCGTGGGAGAGGAAGGGTGTGGTGCGAGGTAGTGCTGTCGTGATGGGTGGCAGGGTACGGGGAGCTGGCTTGGGGCGAGCGAGCAGACGTTGGTCGATCCGGAGGGCGAGTTGGATTAAGCCCTCCAAGGTCGCTGGGAGCTCTCGTCCGGCGAGCTCGTCTTTTATACGTGAAGCCAGTCCCTCATAGTAGGACGTCCGGAGTGCGGAGTCTCCCCAGTCGGTTTGCACGGCGAGAGTGCGAAACTCTGCGGTGTAGCGGCTCACAGACGACCCTCCCTGCTGTAGATGATATAACTTAGAGTCGGTCTCCACCTCAGCAGCCGGATGCTCAAAGGTGAGTTTAAGCTGACGGGTGAATTCTGTGTAGGAGTAGGCGACGTCTGAATCTGAACGAAGAACCGCCGTGGCCCACTCAGCTGCCTGCCCGGATAGCAACGAGACGAGAAGAGCAATGCGCAGTCGGTCTGTGGAGTATCTGGTGGAATTAAACTCAAACACAAGATCCAATGCAGTTAGAAAAACACTGCACTTCCCATCCGTGCCATTCCATTTGTCCGGTAAAGCTAGAAAAACATCAGAAGGTGGGGAGGGGGTTGGTGGCGCTGCGATGGGCGTGGCAACAGCAGGCTGAGCGGCCGCCCCGCGGAGGATCGCATTCTCCTGTCGCAGCTCCGTCACCTCGCGGCGCAAGACCGCGACGCCCTGGAGCTCCGTGCGGAGAGATGCGACTTCACCACGGAGCTGATCGATCAGCCTAGCATGCCGGTCAACCACATCGCAGAGGTGAGCAAACTCCGCTGGGTTTACTGCTGGTGGCTCAGTCATTCTGTCACGAACTAACTGGAGATGAAGCAGAAGACTAGCAGTTAGCCCTGTAGCGTGGATGGTAAACCCAAACGCGGAAGTAGCGCGAGCAGGCAGGATAACCACGCTAGTTATTCTTAGAACTCTCCCGAAGCGAGAGCAAGAGTTTACACAAATAAACCCGCGTTCTAAATACACACACCCAATCAGAAGCGATAACCCAAGAAAGTGAGTACTCACGTTTAGACGAGCGAGGCGTCGGCGATAGCATGGGCAGAACTCAATGACTGAGCAATGTGAGGCGCCATCTTGTTTCCTTTTATGCTTCCTGAAACCCGACCGTATTACTTCCGGGTCCTAGTGCCGGTCGTGTTACGAGTGTGCATGACAACTATCCTCCTTAAAAACATACACACAGATAACATACAAACAATTCGGAGGGTGAAAGTGAATGGAGTTTTGAGGAAGTCCTCAGATTTCAAGTACTGGTTACTAGAAATGAGAGTCACAAGAGCAGAACCTTGGGTTTATTTTTACTGTTTAGTTTTAGATTGTGCACCAAGTTTCAGCTTTAAAGTATGAAACTTTGTTTGTCTACTTGCGTTATTTTCCCTCTCCTCTGGTGGTTTGCCTCCAGCGAAGGGAATCACAGCGTTGCTGATTTGGTGGTGTGCTGTTGTTGGGATGATGTATTTTGGGGGCCCTTCAGTGATGTGTTCATTGCTTGGTTACCAATGGCGGTGCTCTGCAACTTCATCCGAGGGTTTCTTTGTTGCAGGACTTTGGAGTACTGGCATAAAGCTTAGTAGAGAGTCCTAGGAGAGCAAATGACTTGGTCACTTGGTGGTGCAGTGGTGAAAAGATGATGCCAAAAGGACGATGGGGAAAGGACAATAGTGGAGAGCACCTGCAAGGGTGGACGAATGGGTGAAAGAGTGAACAAGTGAGCTGGTCGGACCTTGCGGTTTTGATCCTGCAGTGTCGATCCGACCCACAAGTGGTGCTCCACGCAGATTGTTGCAGTAGTTTCTTTGTTTGGGCATTAGTTTGATGAAAGTATATTAGTTTGAGCCCTGTTCATGCTACTAATTTTCCATAAAGTGAAGAAAAACGAGCGGCCATCATTACTTCAAGAAATGAAGGTCAGTCAGTCCGAAAAATTGGGAAAACTTTGAAAATGTCCCCAAGTGCAGTCACAAAAACCATCAAGCGCTACAAAGAAACTGGCTCACATGCGGACCGCCCCAGGAAAGGAAGACCGAGAGTCACCTCTGCTGCGGAGGATAAGTTCATCCGAGTCACCAGCCTCAGAAATCGCAGGTTAACAGCAGCTCAGATCAGAGAGCAGGTCAATGCCACACAGAGTTCTAGCAGCAGACACGTCTCTAGAACAACTGTTAAGAGGAGACTGTGTGAATCAGGCCTTCATGCTAGAATATCTGCTAGGAAACCACTGCTAAGGACAGGCAACAAGCAGAGACGCGTTTGGGCTAAAGAACACAATAAAGAACACAATAAAAAAAAACTCTTTGAATGAGAAGGTTTGTCCAAACTCTTGGTCTGTACTGTATATGAAATATAGAATTTACAGAAAAACATGAAAATATGAAATGAGTATCATAATATACTCTGTATTATATATATATATATATATATATATATATATATATATATATTAATTCATATATTTTATATATTGAATGATGAGTATCAAAATATTATTTATATTCATAAGGCGGGAACCTGACATTACTGAGGTGAGTTTTTGCTAACATTAAGCTTCATGTTTTTTCCCGCGTAGATATGAGACAATGTATATCTTTAACTCATCATTAGAATTCCAGAAACAGTATTTTACACACTCTGGTGGTATAATGGCTTATGGTAACAGGATTGACCCTGTGGCACCACAGACCCAAAGTGTCGAACCCGGATCTTGGAGGTATAAGGTGACAGTGCTAATCACTTCACCACCATGCCGCCAGTGCAGAAGTTGACTTTTATTAATGAATACAAAACTATGCACATACCAGTTGGCAAACAGATGCAACTTCAAGACAAAGATAATGAAAATCTAGGGCTTGAATAATTTAACTGATCAGAAAGCTATACAAGAATACCTGCAAGCAAAGTATGAGACAAGATATTTAACAGCAATAACTATTATTATTGTTGTTGTTGTTGTTGTTGTGTGCTGGCCATTGTTTAAGGCAAGTGGTTTGAAAGCAAACATTAAACTAGCCTAATGTTTTTTTCTTTGTGGTAGAGAAATAAATAGCGATATGACACTGGACACCAATGTTGAGTTTTCAAACCACAATTTTGCTGACTGCACAACTAATGAGTTCTCACTTACACATCAAGGGAACTAGCCGGGCTACATTAAAATACTTAAATACAATAAACGGAGAACTGTTGTTTGTCCAACACTATGGATTAACTAGAAAGATTCTTCATAAATTGATCAGCTAAACACACATACATAAAAAGGTCATTGTTTCCTTTTGTCCGTCTCTCTTTTTCTGCCCAGTAAAATATATACAGGAAGTGAGACATTTTAGCAATAACTATGAAGCTTCCTCAATTTAGTTATTATTAGTGTAAACAGCACGTCATCTTGATTTTGTAGTTTGATGACCAAGATCTCAAGCAAGTGCAGAGAGATTTGTTCTCTGGAGAAAATGAGAATAGACATCATCGTTGGAATGCTGTGGATTTTCATGCAAGCTATAATGGGTAGGTTTCATCTTCTTATGATGCATGGTTCAATTATTGATTATATTTACTACCGTTTATGCTTAATGAAATGAAAATGGCAAAAGAGTTGAAGTATTTCATCTTACACACACACACACACACACACACACACACACACACACACACACACACACAATGCTGACAGAACATTTTAAAAACTTTTATAGTTTACCACATTTTATTAAAAGTCATAGAAAGATGGCGCCGCAGATCTCGGTGTGGATCTCTCTAGATGTCTTATTGTTTTTGTTAGCTTGTCCTGTTTTTTGTTTCTCATTAGTTATACCATAGATGGACTGCTGCACATTCGGCAGAACATACCAAAATATCTTCTACTGGTTATCGATTACTTTGATGTTTTGCTGAACGTTCTAACAGCGCTGTTTAAATGCTTTAAGACACGCAAGTGAGGGAAGAGAGCCGATGTGCTCATCAAGCTCCAACAGTGTGGTTTTAGAACTGCGCTGCCTAGTATCCGTCTGGTGAATATTCACTCTCTACTTAACAAAATGGAGGAACGTCTTCTGCTCTTCCTTGTAAATAAAGACTTTTTAACTGTGTTGTAAACTTGTACTACACCTGCTGGGCTTCCAGCTGTTCAGAGTGGATCGTGACACAGAATCAGCCAAGAAAGCGCAAACCGGAGGAAGATGCTTTTACATCAAGGAAACATGGTGTCCGATCTAGAAGGGTTCTCTATTTACTGTAAGCCTGTCTATACGCCTCGGGAGTTTACCTCATTTATTCTGGTGAGTGTTTACATCCCACCATAAGCGGTGCTGCAACAACTGGCTGATCAGATCACAGATATGGAGCAAGAACACTGGGACACTGTTATAATTATTCTTGATGACTTTAACAAACCTTACACATGAAATTCAATCAACACATTAAATGACCCATCAGAGACAAAAATCTTGCCAGTGCTACTCCACAATAAAGCATATATATTGCACCATCAACAGAGCAGCTTTAATAATTTCTGACAACTGCCTAGTTCATCTGTTCATGACCTACAGGGACCGACTGTTCCTGAATGTGTGGTTTCTAATGTCAAGCATGGAGGAGGAAGTGTGATGGTGTGGTGGTACTTTCCTGATGACACTGTTGGTTACTTAGTCAAATTTGAGGGGACATTCAACCAGTATGGCTACCACAGCTTGTTGCAGTGGCATGCCACGCCATCTAATTTGTACTTAGTGGGCCCATCATTTGTTTTTCAACCTCCAGTGAACTCCTTCACATTCCAGGTGATTACCTCATGAGGCTACCTGAGAGAATTGCACTAGTATGCAAAGCTGTCATGCAAGCAAAAGATGTCTGTAATGTAAATGTATGAAAATGTAAAAATGAAAATGTAATGCTATTTTATTAATTTAGCACCTTTTTGTTGACTACATAAGTTCATATTTGTTCTTTTAGAATTTCATTGTCTTTAAATTTTAATATACATTTTTAAAAACAATAAAAATAGACAAAAAAGACGCAAACCCATATTAATGGATGTCTTTATTAGTAAATGTATGTTATAGAAAGAAAGAACAGATAAACAATAAGGAAAACAAGACATCCACTGGAGTTAAATGGCATAAAATCTTCAACAACAAAAAAAATGTAGAATTGGGATAATACTTTACTCTGTGCTAGCTTGTTCTTTTCCATCATCACTGTTAACATGCAGGAGTCTAAAGCAAGTGCAGTTTTCACAATGAAATGTAGGGATGCAACATCTGCCAAAATGCTATATTACAATACATAAAGACAATATGCCACTAACATATGATGCTACAGTCCCCGTGACCTGATTTCGGATAAGCGTTTGAAGATGGATGGAATATGATTCTACAGTATGCTAGAAGACACACACCAGGTTTCGTCTTGATGAATTTTAATAGATATGTGCACTTTCATTTCTTTATTGAATGATGTAACACAGTATTAAATTTAGCTCACCTGTTATATTGGAGTGTCATTAATTAGACTAATTAGATTAATCTAATTAGATTAATTGTTTCATAATACAAGGATATATATTTTTTTTTCCTCTGCAGGTTTGCTGTTTCAGGATCCTGTTGTCTGTAGATTTACTGAGAGTATTAATGAGTGTTATGTAGCTCTGGGACAACGACTGCACCTGCAAATACCCCTGGAGGATGCGTTTAACCTAAAGATCATGGATAAGACAGTTACCACTCGTTTACTTATAAAATATAGAAAATCCCAGAGTAAGTCACAAAAACCAAACATCCCAGAATGGCAGTTTGTTAATGATAATAAAACTCTGATACTAACCAGTGCAGAGAGGAGAGACTCTGGAACATACACTTTAGACACCTTTGATGCAAGCGGGACTAATAAAGGCAGTTATTCTCTCCAGCTGAACATTAAAGGTAGGACCACACAACCTCTAATCACATCACACAGCACACTTCTTTCAGAAGTTAGTTCATAAACATATCAATAATACTACACTACACTATATAGCCCCTCTTAAATTACTCTTTTAATGTTTGATTCAGCCTTCATCCAATTAAATATGAACAATTCACATAAAATGGCCTTTTGTTGTAATTGGAATAAAATCTATAATTGACTCTAAAGAAGCTCTCAAAATACAGTTGTTCACAGAATATTTTGTTAAAAATAATATAGAAACTGTATAGTGTATATTTTATAATTTTTTTCAAAAAGGGAAAATCCTCTACAAAAGGTCCTCTAAAAGAAGGAATGAACATTTGACATGTAATGAATGCATTTCATCTAAAAACTTTCAATAAACAGTTATAAAAGTATGTTTTGTAATCTTGTTTAATGTGTAGTTTAATGTCGTTTTAGTAATTCATCCTGAGGTGTTTATCTCCAATCCACAGCTCAGGTGTCCTCAGTGAAAGTGTCTCACAGCTGCTCATCCCCTGGAGTCATGAAAGTGTCCTGTTCTGCTGATGGAGACGATCTCAACTTCAGCTGGGCTTCTGATTTAAACACACTCTCTCAACTGGAGAACACGAACAGAACTCTCATACTGGATAAAGACCATCGTGGAAAAGTCACCTGTTCTGTAGAAAATCATGTCAGTCGTGATCACGTTACCACTGAACTCCACCCATGTTCCAGTGAGTATGTTTTTTAGTTTTTTTTTGTTTTCTAAATAATATGATGAACAAAAAACAATGCAATGCAAAAATACTATGGAATTAAAATGACTGACTGAATGAATGCATGAATGACAAAAGTCTCCAAATACACAAAAAGTAGATGAGCTATGCTACACTTTTACACAGAAGCTGTGTCTTTTCAGTGGTTTTCATTGTCAGATACATCAAGTTCATAATTTATCTCAAATATAACTGGATGCAGTTTGCAAGAAAAAAAAAGCATCCTTCTTCCACAGTTAATAGTATTACGTATTATAATATGTGATATTTTCCTATTCATTGAGTTGACGATTTTTTCTAAATTAAGCAAACTACTAATTAAAATCATCCTGTCACTGAATAAGCAGTTACTGTATACTGTATGTTTCTCTGGCAAGCTTCATATCAGAGCCTTTGCTTAACCCTGCGTTCACACCGAACGCGGCGAGAGCGTCAAAGACGCCGGAAGTCATTCATTTTCAATGGGAGCCGGCGGCGAAGGGCGTCGCGGCGCGTCACGGCGCGGCGATAGCGGCGAAGAGAGTTGAAATCAGCTCAACGTTATGGTAATGAGCTATGACGCGGTTGAGCGGCAACCAATAAAAACGTAGAGGTCCTCCGCTTGAGCGGATTCCGCGGAACGCAGTCCTGTAAACTTTTGTTCCGGCGACATTAGTTCCCAAGAAAAATGGAGGAGAAATTAATTATTGCGGTAGCTGGTTTATTTATGACATGTCCCTGTTTGTAATTAAAATGAACGTTATTAATGTTATTTTAATTAAAGACAAAGTCTAGTAAGTGATTCTAATAATGTTATAATAATAAGAAATATAATATAGTAATAGAAAATATTGCCTTATAATTTATTTATTTCTACAATACAGTTCATTCTATCAATCAATTTCTTGTTTTCTTCCACATTTTGGTCAGTCTCCACAAGATCAACAAGCTTGATTGCTTTGCGGCCCCTTTAAATACAAGAAAGGCATCCGGTCTACGTCAGAGCAGCGAAGCGTGGTGACAGGCTGGAGCTGGTGGACGGATGATCACAGGAATGTTGATGGGAAGAGAGGGCAGAAGGCGATTACATGGGAAGATTGCTTAGAAAGATAAGTCATGGAGCCCATGTCCATAGGGGAGACCAGGCGGGAAGTGAGGTGTATTTGTATCATGTTGGTGATGAGGTTCAGGTGTGTTAGTATTCGGTTGCGTGTTCGGGTGAGATTGGGGCAAGGCCTAGCATATCCGTGACAATGAATAAAATCATAGCATAAATAGAGCAAAAAATATTTCATCTTTAATAAGCACTCCTGTTTGGCTGGATTTTACTCACGATAATACTCTTGAATGATGACAAAGAAACAAAACACAGCTAAAGAGGTGTAAC
This sequence comes from Clarias magur, assembly GCA_013621035.1. NCBI lineage: Eukaryota > Metazoa > Chordata > Actinopteri > Siluriformes > Clariidae > Clarias > Clarias magur. The sequence goes on along the minus strand of QNUK01000440.1, from coordinate 188,067 downwards.
AGCTAGACATACTGTAAGAAAACAAACATGACTACAAAGAAAGTGAACAAGTAATCAGTGAATAAAACCACTGAACTGACAGGGCACAGTGCGAAGTTTTTTTTTAGAAATTGTAGTCACAGTATTGTGAATTTATACTGCGTGGCCAGCAAGTCACGCAGTTATTCTCAAATAATAAGAATTATAATTCTCTTCACCACGCCCTTAATAGAAACCCTCCAATACCCTTAAAAATATAAACCCCTCAATTTGAAATTTAAAATCCTCTTACTTGTGAGTTCTCACTATACTGTGTGTGGAATTGTTCTTACTTTCATTATTAAACATGGCACTGATTTATTACGTTTCATAATGCAAATTCACCAAGTTTTTAAGTGATCTTTATTCACGAATTTTTATTGACCACTTTTTTTTCCCACAAAGTCGAGAGTTTAGCAGTATCCTTACAAGTTGTGATAATGTCTTGAAGGGTTCTTGACCTATTTAAAGCAATTTCTTTAGTTGTTTTCTTTGATTGATATAGTCAACTAATTTGACCCTTCTGAAATGGTGACTTTTCTTTGTTTTTTGTACAGCGTACAGTACATAAACAAGTAAATAGTTAATTTTGGTTTCTAGTTCATTTCAGAAGAAGATATTCTGTATGAAAAGAAATATAAATAAATAAATAAATAAATAAATAAAAATAAAAACATTTTAAATATTTTTTCTATTTCTCCAGTGACCAGTTCCACTCAGTATACTATTGGTAAGACTCTTTTTTTTTTTTTTTTTTTTAATTGTTGTTATGAACCTAGCAAGACATTCAATACTTATTTTTGCTACATTTTGGATACAGTGGTATTGATAATATTGTGTATCAGATACTACTGTAAGTATACTGTATGTGAACTTGCTGCAGGGCAACAAGACACAGACTCTCTCTCTCTCTCTCTCTCTCTCTCTCTCTCTCTCAGGTTTCTTGGTGTTTGTGTCTGTGTGGCTTTTCCTTCTGTCTCTGTTTGTGGGAGGGCTTTATACCAAACCCTACAGGAGACAAACAATAACTGAGAGTAAGACTTACCACCATGGAAAATTCACACATATTCAGTTTATATTCAGTTATATGATAGTATATGTTCATTTTATATAATATAAAAAAATAAGGACAGAAGAGCATGAGCGTGTGTACTGTAGCTTCCATTGTCATTTAAGGACAGTGATAATCTTACCATCATTTTCTCCCACAGATCAGGAAGCTCTGTAAACCTGGATTAGATCAGAAGAATCGGTCCATGGCTGCTTCCCTTCATGCAGCAACTCAACAACCCTGAACCACCACATAATGTATAACCAACAATAACAGATAGGTTATAGAGAAAACTAATCACATTTCTCATTTTTAGCTACTTTTCATAAACTAAACCAGCCTCATGATTTCTGCACATTTTTTACTGAACCAATTACTACTTGTTTAGAATTATTCAGATTTATCTTTATTTTTAATGTTCTAAAATACTGTATGTATATAATCATGAATGTAAATTTGTGTAAATAAATCCATTATATAATATAGTCTCGTGTCATCGTGTATCATGCAAACATAAAAACATAAAATCCACTTGTGATTTAATTTTTTTTAAATATCCAAAATGTCCATTTATGTATTTATTATGTTTTCATTTATTTATTACAATTTTAACAAGACTAAACATCCATAAGGGTTTGGAGGATCATGCAATCTGTGTCTGGACTATGGAAAAGTATATTGTTTACTGTACATTTGAGTTGGAAAAATATTTCTTAAAAATCCTTAATAATAAAGGGTCGTTCACAATATTTTTTTTGGGCATGCAACACAACACACTGAATGCAGATCACTCCAGTTTATATGTTGCACGTCATAGAACGGCTGGTGAGTCTATCAGTGCTCCCCTATGTTCTTATAAATCATTGATCTTCATAGTGACATCAGGCTGTGTTCTAATTGGCTCATATGTTCCTGTGAAGTAGACAGCACAGGGGAGTCAGCCATCTTAATTAAGATTCCAAACTGTAGGAAATAAGGGAACAGTGCTTCATCACAAGTAAATAAACAACATTACCATTAGTCATTGTACCTCACTTGGGTATTATACTAATAATAATAATAATAATAATAATAATAATAATAATAATAATAATTCTTTATAGACAGCTTTCACAGAACTCAAGGACACCTTACAAAATTATGTAAAAACAAGAAAGGATCAAAGCTCCACAAAATCAACAGTAACTCATTGCATACAGTGCGCCACTAGGGGGCAACTGTACTGTACAATTGTACTGTATGTTCTAATGTCTTTTCTTCCTCACATTAGGTGATCATCCCTGCATTTTATCCCCCCTTTTAGGTAAGTACTGTTTAGTCTGGTTCATGTCAATATGTTCATGTCAATATGTCCCATTGCTTCTGCCATTTTTACTTCAGCCTCATGCTTAATAATGTTCTTGGTTTCTGCCCTATTTATATTTACTACCATGTCCATGTTCTGTTTATTTGTGACTTCTTGTGACTACTATTTCATTTACCTTTAGCCTCGCAAAAAAAGAAAATTGTTGGATTTCTAGTGATGAGCTTGAGTATGAACAAACCATATTTTGTCCAAGATTCTTTTCCCACTTTGATCATTGTGGTAAACAGGTTTTTTACTTTCCATTAATTCCTTCCAGTTCCATTCCCATCATTACACTGACCACATAGAATACTGTGAACATTTTACACCGAATCACTTTTAAATGTGTAACATTTCATCTAATAACTCCAAACAAAGTTTCTTACATGGATTACAGGAATTATCAAATAATGATAGCTCAGTTTTTCCCCCATAAAATTCTGCATTGTATTTCTGGCCTCAAGAATATTACACAACCTCCATCAGTTTACCTTCTCTCTGTCTGTGTGTTTGATAATATTGATATATAATTTTGACTTAAAACATTTAATTTCTTCTCCATTTGCTATTGGGCTTCTTGAGATCCATTGTAAAATCTTCAGTTTGTTTTATCAGTGGGTCTGACCATCATTCCTTTTGATTTTTCCCAGGACAAACTCTTTAGTACCGAAATGTTTTCTGCTCCCTTCTCAGTTTTGTGTTTGACTTTAAGATAACACAGGCAGTAAATAAAATCAGCTTCTATACTTTCTGGGCTTTATTAATTTCTTTTCTTTGATTAACTTCTACTGATGGCATTTTGGTCTGCTCCTGCATAGCTTATGTTGGTGACAACTTTTTCTTGCTGAATTTTCATTGCTTCCTTTCTAACTTTACAACTTTTTAATGTCACCTTTAATTACTCATCACAATGACACATTTTCACCTTAACACTCTTTAGCTTTGTGTTACTCTTTGCATTTCGGGTGCGTTTGTTTCTCTTTTAGACCACTGATATACGTCTATACATTTGGCATTTGTTAAAGAGAGACGGCAGAGAGATGTGCATTATGGTATAACTGGGAAGCTCATAAACCAGATTTAATATATCTACTTTTCTTAGCAACCGATTTATTTTATTAACTTTGCCTCCCTGATAGGTTTGATGTTTTTCCAAAATTTTCTATTAGTATACCTGCCATCACTACCTGACTCATTTAGTTCTCTCTAATACCCTACTTTCATAGGCAGTGTTCTCTCAAAGGTTTTTGATATGAATAGCTTTGTTTCTCTGCTTATCTATTTTAGTCCAATCCTTAAAACCTAGGCCATTTCCACAACTCATAGTTTCTTTTTCTTCATTTTCCAAGACAATGCTAAACTGTTTGTGTAACCCTACCCAAATTTGGAGGTAAGTTAAGATAGCTTTCTTCTTTCAGCTGCTCACATCATACTGTCAACAATAAAATACTGTATAATTTTCATTGCCTACTAACGAGCTGGGTTAGCCCGGTTGAATTTTTTTACGTTTATTAATACCCATTTCATTTTTTATAGCATCAGGCTGTGACCGTTGGTAACCACTAGGGGCAGTCTTGAGCGTTCTGATGCTGATACTGAGGGAGAAGTAGATTTTTTTTTTGCTGCATGCCAGAGAGGAGAGAAAGTTTAGCGTGGTCTCCTGTGTTTTTGTTCAAAACTATCATTTCTTGAAAATAGGTAAGCAACAAGTGTATTTGTTTTTTTCCTCCCCTCTTTTAATGTAGTGTATAAAATGTTAAGAGATAAGTTTTGATGTTGTAGAGGGCATAAGCTACAGTGCTAATCACATGTTTAGCATCCATGTTGTTATTATGGGATGTACTTAAAAAAAAAATGTACTCCAGTAAGTTTTCATGATGCTATTGATAGCGTGTGGTAGTTATATATTTAACTTTTCTCCACTTTCATGCAGAAAAGTAGAATTATTATTTTTTTTGCTGCATGCCAGAGAGGAGAGAATGTTTAGTGTTCTCGCCTGTGCATGTGCGCAGCCATTACAGACAGATTTTGTTTTAGTTCAAAACTGTCATTTCTTGAAAAAAAAAAAAAAGTGTGGAAAGGTTCAACTTAGTCAAGGCGGTGCTTGTGGTATGCGAAATGGTGGATGCTCATGTCCAGCTCAACGTCGGAGGTTGTGGACAAAGTGACACTCAAGATAGACGCTACTGATGTCTTTGACAGAAAAGTTTCCAAGTTTCAAGTTTATTTCAAGATTCATAAGCAAGACCTTCCCAGTATTATGGGGAAATCATTTTTATTATAATTTTTTCCCCAAACACATTCATTTTCTTTCATTAAAAAGTGCATTATTCCATAATGACTGTGTATGTGTTGTTTTCTCTGAATGTGATCAGTAAACTAACGGTCTATGTAGTAATTGTCTAAAGGTTATGCATGAGGTAACTAGCTTGCACAGATCACGCTATGTGGATCTGAGATTTGAGACCCTTGGGATCTTCTTTTATTAATTTTCTTCTCTATGTGGTTGATTGAACTCTGGTTACATGCGGACTGACTGGAAATCCTTCTGAATGTCTCTAAAGAAGTAAATTTACATAATAGGTCCCTTTCAAGTAAGTCTTATAATGGTTATATTATACAAGTGGGTATAAAGTAAGTGGAGCTTGATTAGACAATGGGATTAGAAAATATATTACATAAACGTTTTATATGTGCTGCCAATTGTTTAAGCCAAGTGCTGGATGAGTTTGAATTTGGAAAACAAGAAAGAAACCAGGTGTCTAAATATTTCCTTCATGGTGTAGATATTAAAAGTCAGATGACAATGTACACCATGGTCCTACACCACTTACCAGCTTCCAAACCATAATGTTGGTCAAGTGAAGTTTTCACTTACATGTCAAAGGAACTAGTCAGAGCAACTTAAAATACTTATACAATACAATACAATAACCAGAGAACTGTTAATTGTTCAGCTCTATGGATAAACTAGAAAGATTTTGCTTCAATGGATCAGCTAAACACAATTCTACATTTTTACTGTTACTACAAAAAATGCTCAGTGTTGTATTCGATCCTGCTCTACTTTCTGTCCAACAACTTATATACAGGAAGTAAGAGATTTTAGCTAACTATGGAATTCCTTTACGTTTTATTCTCTTAAAATATATGATTCACTTATTTATTAATTGTACAGTTTCCGCTTAATGAAATAAAAAATGTAGTTTTAGTAAGAGTTCAGACTTCAGTAAATCAGTCATCTTTTATTAAACACTTTTTGTACTCCAAAAGATGGAGGGAGAGTTTGAGTTTTATACACATTTTATTTCAAAACAATTTAAGGAAAAAGCTGTTTACATTTTTACATTACACTACACAATTTTACATTTACATTGTACTGTCCATCTCAATTGCCTTTATTCATTACTGGGAGCATTTTTCAGTTTCTTATTTCCTGTTGTGAGAGTTTTGAGCAGTTTACTTTTCCCTGGGAATAGTGCGTTAACCACCTGCCTCCGTCCTTTTCCAGTCAGCTGTAAAAACTCATTGATCTCTTCCTCCACGTCTGTGTTCGGTTCTGTGTGTGTGGTGCTGCACTCCGCTCAGTCAATCTCCTGCTGTTTGGTGACGAGTGACTGGCTTTTTCGTTTTGCAGTTTTCCGTTTTGCAGTTATTTCTGTGTTGTGTGACTGTGTGGTCTTTTTCCCCTGACTGTAGTTTTTGGTGTTCCGTCAGTTTCCAGTGGTTGTATTTTGTTCTCTTGCAGTATGGCTGTCCCCATGTTGCTGCTGCTGTTTCCTGGCCGAGTCGTCCTGTGAGATCCCGGGCTGCACAGCTCAGCCTTTTGTGTCCGACATCATCAGCTGTCAATCCCATACATACACTTAAAAGTTACATTTAATGGGCTCTCCTGGTTGTTTAACATCATTAAACAACAACATCTTGCCTGCAGTAGGACAGGACATGTATCCAGCTGGAATTCTTACACTCGAGGAGGTTGGGTTTCATTATCTGTTGATGAATGAGGGTACATTGGAGATCACCACTCGTGTTGCTGGGGCAGATATACTGTAGGGGTAACCTAGTTCATTAACACAGTCCTAAACACTATAGTCCATCGTTTTTTAATATTAAAATATTTATCTTTTAAAACTGTTACATTTATTCATGCAAGTATGGGTTAATCTAATTCATCATGGCCAAATGCACATAAGTTAAAATAGCCTTGTAATATTGTTAAAAGAAAATATGTTATTGACTTAAAGAAGCTCTCAAAACAGAAATATTCGTTGAAAATAATTTATTTATTGTATAGTTATTGTTTAGAAAATATGAGAAAAATATTTGCCATTTCCAGGTATTGATTCAGTAAAGAAATGAACATTTAACTTTTAATGAATGCATTTCATCTCAAGACTGGGATTTTTGCTTTTAGATATACTGTAAATAGAAAAAGCCCATTTTGATAAAGTTTTGACAAAAATACATGTGAATATATATGAAATTGAAATGTAGTCAACACACACACACACACACACACACACACACACACACACACATCAGACATGAGCTAGCCCCTGGTTAATTTTGATGGAACACACAAGAGGCACACACAATTAGTTATCATTATTAATGTTGCTGTGTTTCTGATTTGTTGTTGCATTTTTTCTTTGATAATGTTTAGTTCTTATAATCTATAGTAATTCATCCTGAGGTGTTGATCTCTAATCCAATGTCTTACAGCTGCTTGTCCCTTGGAGTAATGAAAGATGGAGACAACCTCCACTTCAGCTGGCCTTCCGATTTAAACACACTCCATGCCCTGGCGAATAGAAACAGCACTCTCATACTGAATACAGTGGAACCTTGGATTACGAGCATAATTCATTCCGGAAGCAGGCTCGTATTCCAAAAACACTCGTAAACCAAATAGACTTTCCCCATAAGAAATAATGAAAACTCAAATTAATCGTTCTACGGCCCTAAACAATAAATACATAAAAATAATTAATACAACATATAAAGTAAACATAAAACAAATTAACCTGCACTTAAGAATTAAAATAAAGTAAAAATTAATCCAGACAGTTAAGTGTTTCCGTTTGTGCGCGCAGGCGCCGTGTATTTGCGTGTGTGTGTGTGTGTGTGTGTGTGTGTGTGTGTGTGTGTGTGTGTGTGGAATTAGCCCCTCGCCTCGTCTTAAACAGTAAAACTCCTCCTCCCTCCTCCCACCTCGCTTTTTAAGTTTCACAACTAACATACACAATGCAAACACTGTTTTAACGGGAAAAAAAGAATTCTCTCTAATGATACTCACGTGAGCATACTAACGGAATCACTGCTATAAAGGAAAAAATAAAAAATAACAAATGAACCAGCACCTTACATTCTTTCAAAAGAATCTGAGTTTTCTGTATAAATAAAGCGCGTGTGCAGCCGGGGAGATCTGTGCGTGTGAGTGTGTGTGTGTGTGTGTTGGTGTCAAATTACGCACGCGCACGCACCCGCAAAGTACACATGAGAAAAGTGTGTGTGTGTGTGTCGGTGTGTGTGGGGCACAGTGTCAAATTACGTGCGCGCACACAGAAGAGAGAGGTAGATGTTGATTATAAGAGACGAGCACTAAGACGCAGCAGGGGACTCTTATTTTGACACAGGGGACGCAGCAGGGAAGACGATGGCCCATAATTCCCGCAGCGCAAGAGAGAGAAAAATTATTGGCTCAGTTGTGATCACTTGCCGCTCGGTGTCAAAATAAGAGTCGCGTGCGTGATACATGATACTCGGTGCTCGTAAACTAATACTTGCTCGGTTTCCAATAAAAAAATTATTAAAAATCTTTGCTCGGTTTGCGGAACACTCGTACACCACGTTACTCACAATCCGAGGTTCCACTGTACTGTAAATACACCTAATGGAAACATCACCTGCTTTGTACAAAATGTCAGATTTGACTACATTAACTCTAACGCCACCCATGTTCTGGTGAGTCTATTTTTTTTTTATAATAATGCTTTGAGAAACATAAAAACAATGCAGTAATTCATGAATAAAATCACAGCAAAACTGGCATCTAAACATGGCTGAATGAATAGAGGAAGAATATTTTTGCCTTCACTAAGTTCTCTCATATGAATTTGAAAGCATTTAAAACAAACAAAAGCAGCTAATGAGGTGTAATAGCTAGAAATGCTGTAAAGAACAAACAAGAATACAAAAAAAAAAAAAACTAAACAAGCAATCAGTAAACAAAGCCAATGAATCAACTATGATTCATTGCCATTCAAAGCCATACTGAATCAACAGGGCAGAGTGGGACTTCGACTAACTGTACTTCAAATCATTGGGATGTCATTTTAAAACCTCTGCTTGACAATATTTACTGGCTAAAAAGTGAATTAAACGTGTTCATTTTATTAAGAATATGTACATTTCTAGGAATTGTAGTTGCAGTATTGTGGAAATACATAAATGATTATATAATGTTTTGTACCATGACGAAATAAGACATTCTGTTAGAAAAACAGATAAATATATAAATACATATATTTATATAAGTGTTTCTTTAATATAAATATATTTTTTTCTATTTCTGCATTGACTACTTCCACGCAGTGTAATAATGGTAAGTCTCTTTTCTTGTTTTTATTTTCCTCTATCTGTTAATTCCCTCCATAAGATTATCATATTATACATACAGTAATGATCAGAACACAATAAGACTGTGCTGAAGAGTTTTTTTTACTCAAATTCTTGAGCAAAAATTTGCTATATCTTTATTATTATATAGCAGACCCTAGTGTACTTGTGACAAGGTAGCAAGACAAGGTCTCTCTCTCTCTCTCTCTCTCTCTCTCTCTCTCTCTCATGCAGGTTTCATTGTATTTGTGTCTGCGTGGCTTTTTGAAGTCATCATCCTGCTGTGGCTGTTAGTGGGAGTGTTTTATATCTACTCCAAAGACTACAGGAAACAGAGATTAACTGAATAAGGCATTTAGCGTTAGTAACATGAAAAATGTGCACATTAATAAAGTCCATATTTAATTATATATTTTTATATATAAATTTTATATAATGTTAAAAAGTAAAGACAGAAGAACATGTGCAGCTAGTAAATGTAATGTCAAAAGCTTCCATGGTGATGTAAGTGCAGTGATGACCTGAGCATCATTTCCTCCCACAGATCAGGAAGCTCTGTAACCCTGGATTAGGATCAGAAGAAACAGTCCATGGCTGCTCTCCTTCATGTAGCAACTCAACAACGCTGAGCCAACAGATAATGTGTAACTAACAATACCAGATCATTACACTTCATTTCACATATACTTTTCAAAAAATAAACTGGCCTCATGATTCCTGCAGATTTTTTACTGAAACAAGTCCTTTTTTAAATTTTTTTTTTTTTAAAGTTGTTCTGCTTAAACTTTATTTTGTAATTTTCTAAAATACTGTAATGCTTAAATTGTGCTGTTACAACCATTCTTTTAAAATCATATGTCACACTTCCCCTCATTCTTACAGCCTCATACATATATTTACCTTATTCTTACACACACCTTTCCCCTCAATCTTACACACTCATACTGTTCTTACCCTTATTCTTACTTCCCCACACACATGCGCGCACACACACGCACACGCACACACACACACACACTAACACACACCTTTCCCTCAGCCTTACAGACTCACACAAACACACACACACCTCCCCTCCCCTCAGTCTTCTTAAATGCTCATATACTTACTGTATCTTTCCCCTATTTTACATGCGCACACACACACACACCTTTACCTTCTGAATTGCTCAAACGTTAATTATATTTTCCTTCTTCTTAGACATATACACACTTAAGTCATACTTATACATGCTCTTTGCACCTTTTTCAGACACACAAACATGAACTGTCTCTCACACCGGCACTCTTCTAACACAATTTCACACTTGCTTTTACACAAGTGTTTTTCACACTTGTCTTTCAGTGACACACACCCCCACTTTTTCCCTCCTGCCTTACATTAAAGATTTGCATGATTGTTAAAGTTTTTTATTTGACACATGTTAAAAGCACATACCCTGATCATCTTTAGATTTGATTATGGCACATGGCATTGTATCAACCAACTCATGCAGCGTTTCTTTTCATTGAGCTGCGCTATTTTTTGGCTTTATTGATGATGGGAGAGTCAGTCTGCATCATGAAGTCTTCTCCAGCACATGCCAAAGACTTTCAATGCTGTTAAATTCAGGCCTCTGAGGAGGCCAAAACATGTGCTGTCAGGAACAAAAATCTATTGATGGGATACCCTGCTCATTCATTATTTTATTTATGTTTTGCTACATAATGCTGCTGAGCCTAGACCTGAGCAACTGTACCGACCACAGTACAAGGCCTCCAGAGCCAGTATGCATGATGGGTGCATTGTTTCATGCGCTTCACTTCTTACCCTGATGCGCCCATCGCTCTGGAATAGGCTCATCAGACCACATGATCTTTTTCCGTCACTCTAAAGTCCAATGCTCCCTAGCAAACTAAAGCCTTTTTTCTGATGAGTCTCACTAACAAGTGCTTTTCTTATGGATACACAGCTGTTTAATTCCAATCCAGTGTTCTTTTAATTGCATTTATAGAAATTCTCTTAGTTATAGTAATGTTTTGATTGTGCAGAATAACAGGACACAGTTATGAGAGTAAAAGCTCTCTTTCTTTCTCCATATAATTTATATGATCTATTATGTAATTGACCTGTTATGCAAAAATAAGCCAAGCCACATCTTGTTACCAAATCTGTTACAGATCTTGGGAAACATCTGGACCAGTGCAGTTTTACTACTGGGTCTAATTTAGGCCAAACGTAATAAAATTAAAGTTTAAGCAGGTTCAGCTCTGGCACAGGTTCACATCATTTGTGTAGGACAGATCTGTGCCATATTTGGCCCGTTGTGCAAAGATTAGCCGGATCAAATCTTGGGAAGCTTCTGGGCCACATCTGGGCCAGTTTAGCTCTGCTGCTTAGACTGATTTTGGCCAAATGTAATAAAACTTAAGTTTGAGCTGGCCCAACTCTGGCACAGATTCACACTGGATGTGCAGGACAGGTTTATTAATATGTATTAATGCTGATCTATCTATTAATTGTGCCTCGTAGACTCTTTCTACGATTGCGCCAATGACAGGTACTTATGCAAGTAATCTATAAAATCTTAAACATAAAATCGCTAAACATCCATAAGTTGGAGGAGTTCTGTGTTTACAATATGGAAAGTACATTGTTTATGCTTGGGTTGGAAAAATATTACTATAAATTCCTTCCAGCTTCTTTCACTTCTTCTTTCACTTTTCACTTCTTTACAGCTTAGTGGCAATTTGCTCTACTCCCAACTCCAGTACAATGTCCCTGCATAATTCACTAAATTGACTTGGACATATCTGGTCCTTACTTGGTGGTGATATCTTGGTTTCCCTGAAAAATCGTTTTTCTATTTTTGTAAACTAGACCGTTTAGCATATTTAGCAGATCAATCGTGTCTTCATCAAGATGTAGTAGTCATTCAATTATTGTGAATTTAACAAATATCTGTCACTTGAAAAGCTGACAAATTGATCTGGATATTCATACTCTCTCTCCTGATCCCTTCATCAATCTCCATATGTTACTTATTTCTGTTCCATTTCCCACTGAGCCACAAAATTTATTCCATAACTCTTCCTTGACTTTTTTTTTATTATAAATTTTTTTTTGAGACTTTGTCACATTCCTTTGTTTACCTTTGTTTACCATTGCTTTATCACATTCCTTTGTTTACCACTGCTTTTCTCTATTTTCCTTTAAATAGACTGATTTGGATCCTCTAGTAAGCATGTTTTAGGTCAAACATATATATTCACATTGGTGGCACAGTGGTGTAGTGGATAGCACTGTCGCCTCGCATCTCCAGGGCCTGGGATTCTATGTCCTATCTCTGTGTGCATGAAATGCTTGGGTTTCTTCCAGGTGCTCTGGTTTCCTCCCATAGTCCAAAGACATGCAGATTAGGCTAATTGGAGTTCCCAATTTCCCAGTATTGTGTGAATGAATGTGTGTTTGTGTGTGCCTTGCAGTGGAATGGTACTCTATCCAGGGTGTACCCTGTCTCGTGCCCGAAGTCTTGTGGGGGTAGGCTCCAGGGCTCTGCGACCCTGTATACAGGATAAAGAAGTATAGATGATGAGTGAGTGACTGACTACTGTGTATTCACATTAACCAAGTACTAATCAAATACAGTATGTACCAAATACACACGTGGACAAAATTGTTGGTACCCTTCGGTCAATGAAAGAAAAACTCGCAATGGTCACAGGAATAACTTTAATCTGACAAAAGTAATAATAAATAAGAATTCTATGAATGTTAACCAATGAAAGTCAGACATTGCTTTACAACCATGCATCAACGGAATTATTTTAAAAAATGAACTCATGGAACAGGCCTGGACAAAAATGATGGTACCCCTAACTTAATAGTTAGTTGCACAACCTTTTGAGGCAATCACTGCAATCAAACAATTCCTGTAACTGTCAATGAGACTTCTGCACCTCTCTGCAGGTATTTTGGCCCACTCCTCATGAGCAAGCTGCTCCAGTTGTTTCTGGTTTGAAGGCTGCCTTTTCCAGACAGCATGTTTCAGCTCCTTCCAAAGATGCTCAATAGGATTGAGGTCAGCACTCATAGAAGGCCACTTTAGAATAGTCCAATGTTTTCCTTTTAGCCATTCTTGGGTGTTTTTAGCTGTGTTTTGGGTCATTGTCCTGTTGCAAGACCCATGACCTGCGACTGAGACCCAGCTTTCTGACACTGGCCAGCACATTTCTCTCTAGAATCCCTTGATAGTCTTGAGATTTCATTGTACCCTGCACAGATTCAAGACACCCTGTGCCAGATGCAGCAAAGCCCAGAACATAACAGAGGCTCCTCCATGTTTCACAGTAGGGACAGTGTTCTTTTCTTTATATTCTTCATTTTTCTCTCTGTGAACATAGAGCTGATGTGCAAAAAGTCATTTTTATGTCTTTTTTATGATTTGTTTTCAACAATGGTGTCCTCCTTGGTCGTCTCCCATGTAGTCGACTTTGGCTCAAACAACGACGGATGGTGCGATCTGACACTGATGTTCCTTGAGCATGAAGTTCGCCTTGGATCTCTTTAGAAGTCTTTCTGGGCTCTTTTGTTACCATTGGGATTATCCGTCTCTTTGATTTGTCAACAATTTTCCTCGTGCAGCCACGTCCAGGGAGGTTGGCTACAGTCCCATGGATCTTAAAGTTCTGAATAATATGTGCAACTGTAGTCACAGGAACATCTAGCTGCTTGGAAATGGTCTTATAGCCTTTACATGCTCATCATTTTTGTCCAGGCCTGTTCCATGAGTTTATTTTTTTTAAATAATTCTGTTGAAGCATGGTTGAAAAGCAATGTCTGACTTTCATTGGTTAACATTCATATAATTTTTTTAAATTATTACTTTTGTCAGATTAAAGTTATTTATGTGACCATTTGCTTCTTAGTCTGCTCTTTGACTGTTCTTGAACTAGTGTTGTGTTGGCTCAATTGGGCTTTGTTGCAACTCCAGGTTACTTCAACCACATCAACCAACTGCTGAGTCTTTTTTTGATACTATTATAATTTGAGCTACAGCTTATGTAGCTTAAATTATAATATTTAAGAGTAACTAGAATTAACAATGGAAGATAAAAATCTCCCACAGCAAAACCGTCTCGGGTTACTTGACTGTAACCCTGTTCCCTGATAAAGCGGGAACGAGATGCTGCGTGAAAACGCTATGGGAACATCTCTTTGTTGCCCGGTTGTGAAGCCTGTGCATGTCAAACCCGCCGAATACCTTCGGCTTATAACCTGTGCCAGGCATAACGTCACCGAATAAGGTGCACCTGCAGGTTATAAATAGGAGTGAACCGGAAACATCCTCAGATCAATTTTGTCTGAAGGACGTCCAGGCACGCCAGCAGTGCAGCATCGGAACGCAGCATCTCGTTCCCGCTTTATCATGGAACAGGTTTACAGTCAAGTAACCCGAGACGTTCCCTTTCAAAAGCTACACTCAATGCTGCGTGAAAACACTATGGGAACGAGAATACCAACGCCGCCGCACTGCAAGTGTCTGGACCCCCAGGTTGTGTAGCGTGTGCGCACAAGCCGAGGAGGTCTCAGACCTAGCTCTGGAATGCTGACTCAAGGACCCGTGAACCCGGAGTAGCATTGACATCCAGACTATAAAATCTAACGAACGTGTGCGGAGAGGACCAGCCCGCCGCATCACACACCTGCTGCAGGGGAACGCCTCTTGCCAAGGCAATCGATGAGGCAATCCCCCTGGTTGAGTGAGCCCTGATTCCCAGAGGCGAAATATGACCACGCGCCTCATAGGCTAGGGCAATGGCATCTCTCACCCAGTGTGACAGAGTCTGTCTAGTGGCAGCCGCCCCCCGGCAAATAAAGAGCTGCTCTGACTTACGCCACTGGCTAGTGCGGTGGACGTAGATCCTAAAAGCACGTACTGGACACAGTAAGTGAAGTCTTTCCTGCTCCGGAGCTGTGAAAGGCGGAGGACAGAAGGCTTCGAGAACAACTGGGTGCATGGTCGAGAATGGAACCTTGGGAAGATAGTTCGGGTGAGGATGCAGGATAGCTTTGACTAGCCCAGGGGCAAAGTCTAGGCAGGATGGGGAGACTGACAGAGCCTGCAGATCCCCAATCCTCTTCAGAGAAGTAATAGCCATAAGAAAAACCATCTTAAGAGACAGAAGCCTGACAGGCGCTGACTCTACTGGTTCGAAAGGGGTGTCGGCCAGGCCTTCGAGTACGATAGTTAAGTCCCATGAAGGGACCATCGCTCTAGTGGGCGGCCTCAACCGTTTAGCTCCACGAATGAAACGGGCAACTAAATGGTGCTTGCCCACAGAAACCCCGTCATTCAGAGCGTGACAAGCCGAAATAGCGGCTACGTACGTTCTGAGCATAATAGGGCATAAGCCCGAGGACAACTTTTCTTGCAGAAACTCCAGCACTGAAACAATCTGGCAGTGAACTGGGTCTATGTGTCTTTCCATGCACCAATTTTCAAATACACTCCATTTGAGGGCATAAGTTCTTCTAGTGGAGGGAGCCCTGGCACTTAAAATGGTTTCAATTACGCTGACTGAAAGCCCAGGATGTCTCAGATGGTCCCGTTCAGGGGCCAGACGTGAAGGTTCCAGAGCTCGGGCCGGGGATGAAGTATTGTCCCCTGTGCCTGAGACAGAAGATCCCTCCTCACTGGAATCACCCAGGGTGAGCCGTCGAGGAGAGATATTAGATCCGAGAACCACACTCTGGTCGGCCAATGGGGCGCTATCAATAAGAGGCGCAACCCTTGTTGATGGACCCTCGCCAGGACTCCCGGGAGCAGAACTATAGGTGGAAACGCATAAAGGCGTAACCTGGGCCACGTGTGGGCCATTGCATCCAGACCCAAGGGAGCTGGAGGAGTCAGAGAGTAGTAAAGGGGGCATTGTGCTGCTTCTTGTGAGGCAAAGAGGTCCACCTCTGCTACGTAAAATCTTTCCCAGATTTGACTGACTACTTCGGGGTGGAGCTTCCATTCCACCTGTTCTACAGCTTGTCTGGATAGCAGGTCTGCTCCTACATTCATGCGCCCTGGAATGTAAATCGCCCTGAGGGAGAGGAACTTGTCCTGTGCCCAAAGCAGATCCTGGTGCGCTAGCTTGTTCAAGCGGCGCGAGCGCAGTCCACCCTGGTGATTTATGTACGAGACTACCGCAGTGCTGTCCACCCGCACTAGGACATGGTAGCCCCTCAACTGCTGGAGGAAGTGTTTCAGGGCCAGAAACAGAGCCATCATTTCGAGGCAATTAATGTGCCACACGAGAAGATGACCTCTCCAGTTCCCTTGTGCTGGACGGCCATCCAAGACCGCACCCCAGCCCGTGAGGGAAGCGTCTGTCGTTAGCATCTTGCGACGACAAGATGGACCTAGAGTGGGACCCAAAGTCAGAAACCGGGGTCTGAACCACACAGAAAGGGCACGAAGCCCCCGGCGCGTAACCCTTATTAGCCTCTGGGGGTTGGCCCCTGAATGAAACCCCCTGGCTCTCAGCCACAGCTGAAACGCTCTCATGTGCAGAAGGCCCAAAGGTATCACCGTGGACGCAGCCGCCATGAGGCCTAAAGATTTCTGAAAATGATGCACAGTGACCTTCTGGCCTAGCTTGATTTCCTTTAGGGTGTTGAGAATGGATTCGACACGAGCAGGAGACAACTGTGCCCGCATTGTGACCGAATCCCATGTGACACCCAAATATGTTGTCCTCTGAACAGGAAGGAGAACGCTTTTTGTGGCGTTGAGTCTCAATCCTAAAGAATGAAGATGGGGTAGGACGACATCCCGATGTCGAAGTGCTAGCTCCTGAGACTGGGCCAGAATCAGCCAGTCGTCTATATAATTAAAAATACGGATGCCCTGGAGTCGTAAAGGAGCCAGAGCTGCATCCATGCATTTTGTATATGTGCAGGGTGACAGAGCTAGGCCAAATGGAAGGACCCGATACTGGTAAGCTTTGCCCCCAAAGGCGAACCTGAGGAACTTCCTGTGCTGTGGCAATATTTCTATATGGAAATATGCGTCCTTGAGATCGGTTGTCACAAACCAATCCTCTAGTTGAATTTGAGAAACAATCATTTTGACAGTCAACATTTTGAATCTGGATTTCCTGAGATAGCGCTTCAAGCCGCGAAGTTCCAAGATTGGACGCAACCCCCCCCCCTCTCTTGGGCACCAAAAAGTACCGACTGTAGTAGCCCGACTCTCTGTCTGGAAGGGGAACATGTTCTATGGCCCCTTTGCCTAGCAGAGTCTTTAACTCCTGGGCCAGCAGATGTGCACAGTCCGGTTTCACGGAAGTGGAGACCACGCCGTTGAAACGCGGAGGACAGTGTGCAAACTGAATCCTGTAGCCTCTGCCTACAGTCTTTTGTACCCAGGGAGATATGCCTGGCAGTAGTTTCCACGCTGCCAGCTTCTCCAAAAGTGGCACGAGCTTTGACACTTCGGCTGGATGGGGGGGTGTTAGGTGTCTGGTATCCTGAAGTATGGCAGGAGATACCCGAACACTCAACTCTTCTTTGGAGACTGGCACCAGTGGTGGCGGGGATTGAACACCGGCCTCCAGGGAGTGCCAGGGAGGGGGCCCTGTTTTGTGCTGAAAATAGAGGCGCCCCTCCCTGGGGGGGAACACCCCCACGGCCCCAGGCGCACGAATCTCAGGGCTTCTTCTTGGAAGAGAGGAAGCTCCTCAGATCCAGTCTGAGGCAGATTTCTGAGAAGGGCGGCGAGCCCCACCCCAGTCCTTAAGAGGGGGTGTGCGGCTGGTCACGCTCTCCTTCTGGACCTCATGCCTGATAGGGGCCAGACCTGGCCGGGGCCGGGTGGCCGACGGTCCCGGTTCTTGAGCACAGCGGGGAAGGAACCTCCCAAAAGCCTGTTCATATAGCTTCGCCTCCCGAAACCTAGTGGCGACGGAATTAACGGCGTCACCAAAGAGGCCGGAAGGCGAGACGGGGGCATCAAGGAGGACAGCACGATCCATATCCTTGATGCCCGAAAGGTTCAGCCACAGATGCCTCTCCGTGGATACCATGGCAGCCATGGAACGGCCCACAGCACGGGCCGTCTGCTTGGTTGCACGGAGAGACAGGTCTGTGGCTCGGCGCAGCTCTGCAAACACCTTGTCATCAATGACCCCGCCAGTGCTCAGGTCCTTCAGCAGGTCAGCCTGGTAAGCCTGCAAAACCGCCATGGTGTGCAGTGAAGCGCCAGCCTGTCCTGCTGCCTGAAAAGCTTTACCCATTAAAGCAGATGTCAGTCTGCACGGTTTGGAGGGGAGAGTAAGCTTTTTCAGGGAGGATGATGTCCCAGGACAGAGATAGCCCTCAAGCGTCTCTTCTATCTGAGGATTCATCATATAACCGCGTGCTGTCGCATCAACGATATTCGAATAAATCGAAGTCGATGGTACAAAAACACGCGATGAATATGGTCTGCTCCATGAAAGGGTTAACTCATCATGGAGGTCACCAAAGAAGGGGAGAGAGAGGCGTTGAGGCTCCTCCCCCCGGCCACCTGACAGAAACCTGTCGTCTAGTCTTGAACGCTTAGGGGAATCTCGCTTCTGCGGCCAGTCGATATGCAATCGCTCGACCGCACGCGTCACAACCTCTAATAATTCCTCATAAGCTCTGTGAGCACTGGAGGAGCGTTGTGAGGAGGCTACCTCCATGGAAGCGAGATAGGAAGATTCTTCCGCTCCATCACAAGAAGCGCCGGAGCGCGCTTGCGAAGCGGAAGCTAAAACTTCCTGATCCGGAGAGAGCGCGAGAGAAATCGCAAATTCCGTCTCGTGCGCGTCTGCCATATCAGCACGCGACCCCCAGGAATGCGCCGCGGCTCGCGGTTTCTCTTTAAAAAAAGTGAGCCGCGCGCGAAGCACCTTAATAGGGAGAAGATCACAGTACTCACATTCTCCCTGAAGCCCGAGGCGAGCGTGTTCCTCCCCCAAGCAATCAAGACAAAATTCGTGAAGATCGCCCTCCGAAAGAGATCTATCGCACGGAGGCACGCATCTCTTAAGCAACTCCGCCATATCGGTGAGTTAAAGCTGTTATTTTTATTTCGCTTTCGCTACGGCTTGTACATGCACACGCAAACACAAAGCGGTCCTGAAGACAAAAAGATCTGAGGATGTTTCCGGTTCACTCCTATTTATAACCTGCAGGTGCACCTTATTCGGTGACGTCATGCCTGGCACAGGTTATAAGCCGAAGGTATTCGGCGGGTTTGACATGCACAGGCTTCACAACCGGGCAACAAAGAGATGTTCCCATAGCGTTTTCAGGCAGCATTGAGTGTAGCTTTTGAAAGGGAACACAGTGTTGCTCACTGCACGGGTGATGAGATCTCACATGTCTAGGAAACTAGTCATGGCACACTGCAATACAATAAACAGAGAGTTGTTCATTGTTTAACACTGAATCAAATCGATTTTTTTTCCATTAATGCACTGGCTAAACACATAAATTTTTCTGTAACTATAGAAAATGGTCATTGGTGCCTACCACCTCTTTCTTTCTGCCAAGTAACTTGTATACAGGATGTTCGAGGTTTTAACATTAACTGTAGAACTTCCTCTAGCACTATTTTTAGTGTAAAAAGAGCATCATCTTTCTCTTGTAGTTTCTCTCACTCATGACCAAGCGCTTCAGAGAGAGAGAGAGAGAGAGACAGAGAGAGAGAGAAAACTGGTCTCTAAATGAAATGAGGACACAGGTCATCTTAGTTATCCTATTGATTTTCACACAAGCTGCCATGGGTAGGTTTTATCTTCTTAAAATACATTTATTTAATTTATGTAAAGGTTATGTCTAATGAAATGAAAAATTTAGTTTAAACAAGAGAGTTCAAGACATGAGTAAATCATTCATCTTTTAAATAACATAAAAAAATTGAGTGCCTTCATTAGTAAAATGATGTTTTACTGGCACTAATGGTGTCAAATATTTAAAAAACTTCATGTTGACCTTTAGAATAGGACTACTTCTTTACTCTGTGCAGACTTATCTTTTCCATCATCACTGTTAACATGTAACTTTAAAGGAGTCTAAAGTAAGTGCAATTTTCACAGTGGAATGTAAAGATGAGTGATCTGACAAAATCAGAAAACAATTTGGCACTACAATATGCTTCTACAGCATATACTGTATATATACAATGATATCTTTTATCTATTTATCTATTGTGTTGATTTTTTAATCAAGATAACACATGTGCTGTCATCAGTATTGTATTTTTCACAATTAAATTAAGCAAATAAGTACATAATCAAAATGAGAACACACACACCATACAATTTGTTATTGTTGCACTTCTTTCCACTTTGATTTCTTTCCTATCAGTTATGTAAGAATATTATTAAGAATGTTCCTAACATCTTCTTCCTCTGCAGTTTTGCTGTTTCAGGATCCTGTTGTCTGTATATTTACTGAGAGTAATCAGTGTTCTGTAGCTCTGGGACAACAACTGCACCTGCAAATGCCCCTGGACGATGTGTTTAACCTAATGATCACAGACAAGACAGTTGGTCCTTGTTCACTTTTAAAATATAGAAAAACTCAAAGTATCACTCCAACAGCAAATATCCCAGGATGGAAGTTTGTTAATGATAATAAAACTCTGATACTAACCAGTGCAGAGAGGAACAACTCTGGAACATACACTTTAGAGACCTTTGATGTAAACGGGACTACTAAAGCCATGTATTCTCTCCAGCTGAACATTGAAGGTAGGAACCACACAACCTCTAATCACATCACACAGCAGACTACAATATTTACATGTTAGTTCCTTAAAATATAAACAGTTTTACACACTGTAGTTCCTCTCTAATGTCTTATCTTTAAAATTTGCCTTTGCTTATCTTAAAAAAAAAAAAAAATCTTCATACAAATTAAGCTTTCTTCAATCATATATAAACAAAGGCACAATTTAAAATATAGCTTTTTGATGATGTTAATCTAAAATCATCAGAATAATACATTTTTACAAAAATGTTATTGGATAATTATTAAATGTTTAATCTTAAAACTATGGAAACCTAAAAATAATTACTCTTTTGGAAAATCCTCTACAATATTCTTTTAAAATGCAAGATTTTTTATTACTTAATAATAAATCATGCATTTTATGGTTAATGAAATTAATAATGTATTTTGAGTTCCGATATCAGTAAATGAGTAATCTTTTATTAAACACTTCCTGTATACCAAAACACAGAATGTTTTTATAATGACTTTAATGATAAAATGATGTTAAATTGATGTTAAAATGTTCAAATTATTTATACGGATACATCTATATAAACCTTAGAAAAACAGGACTTCCGTTGGCTTCATCTATACTGCTTAATCCTGTATTCAGGGTCACAGGGGCCTGGAGCCTATCCCAATTGCTTTAGGGCATGAGGCACAGTACACCGTGGAAAGGGTGCCAATCCACCGCAGGTCACACACACAGTACCAGCAATTTGGGAACACCAATTAGCCTAACTTGGATGTTTTTGGACTGTAGGAGAAAACCAGAGTATCCAGAGGAAACTCACCAATGGGAAGACTATGTAAATTTCATGTACACCAAGGCGGGAATTGAACCCAGTCCCTGGGGGTACAAGGCGACAGTACTAACCACTACGCCACCATTCTTTGACACTAGATGGTTTAAAATGTTAGAATTAACATGTAGAATTAACCTAATACTTTACCCTGTGCAGGCTTTTCTCCCTATCGTTACTGTTCAGTGATGTGCGATACAATGACATGTAGCAATGAGTGCTCTCATAGAATGTGTTATTGCAATATGCAAGTTTTTTATTCAAGTTTATTGCTTCCCTGTAAATAACTGCCACAGAAACGGCAGATGTATATTCGTTGCCCGATGTGCCGGCCCGGCATTTAGAACAAACCTTTCACCTATTCATTTATGCAAATGTTGTTTCACAGAAAGCCTTATACTTAGTTTCTTAAAATATTATTTATATTCAATTTATTATTTTTTTTATTAAGAAAGATGTGCTGTTAGATCTATTGTTTTCTGCCATTTTTACAATTTACTTCTACAAACGAATAAGCAAAATGAGAAGAGAGACACACGCACGTAGGCAGTCCCCCCACCTTTCCCCACCACCACAGAAACCGAGAGTGAGAGAGGTCTGTCCACTTATTTCCAGTTTCATTTCTTTAATCAATGCTGTAACACAGTACTGAATCGAGCTCTCCTGTAATAATAGAGGATCGTTTATTAGAGGATAAAGAAGTGCGTAATGACTGAGGCTCTAAAGGTGACATGGGTTAATAAAGAAAAAATATACTGTATATACTGTATATTGGAGGGGAAAAAAAGGTTTGTAATTCATTGTGAAACTTTAACCTTCAACATTACTGATTTAGTCTAGCAGGCTATTCTAAAGTATGCACTTACTGTAAAGCTGCCTGCCAGACTTGATCCTTGACTCGGAAGGTGAGCGTTACCGATCCTGTTCAGTAAGTGGCAGTAATGCATCTAAAAGTTGTCTGCCAAACACTAGAAATAAAGGAAGAAGAAGATACTATTGGGGTTATGGTTACACATAGTGTTGTAAAAACATGCACGGAGAGAATTACTGAGTTTTACTTTCAGCTTAGCCTAACATACAGTATAAAGGCATTTAGTTTGTACTCAAATGTTGCCCTTTGTGTAATTTGGAGCTGGAAAACTGACACAGAAATATGAGTCACATGGTGTGTTATCTTATATCCTTATCATTTTAAATGTAAAATTCTAATAGCTTTGGAGTTCTTTGAAAACTTAATACTTTCCAGAATTTTTCAGATTCCAGAGGAATTCAGTATATATATATATATATATATATATATATATATATATATATATATATATATATAAGTAGTGTCCCTGTTGTTTCAGAGAAAGTATGTGTGTGGAGTAAAATTGTGCTTATAATATATATATATAAAAAATAACCCACCTAATTTAGAGAAAAAAGAGCATTCCAGATCCTTAGGATCCTTTAAAAATCGCCTCCAGCTATTTATTTTAAATGCATAATTCAAAGTTGTGAAATCTATAAAGTTCATGCCACCACGTTCCTGTTTATTCATTAAAACTGATTTTTTAGAGATGCATCTCTCTAAAGCCATAAATTCTATTTCTTTTGAGTTTTTTCAATAATGGATGAAATTTGGTAAATAACGGCATCTTTGGATATAACAACTCATAAATATGTCACCTGATTTTTAACAGAAATATTGCAAACAAATGGAGTTGTGCAACTTTTAATTGCCATTAACTCACATTTATTTATATTCAAGCATGAACAAGAAGCTTTTGAAAATTAATCAATTAAATCTAAAGCTAGAAGAATTTGAGATGAATATTACTAAAACAGAGTGGTACAGTATCATCACCCAGCTCACTGAAATTAAAATTTGGGAATATATGAATAAACTTCCAGGAACTGAGAAGCAATCAGGAAAAGGTAAGGAGAGATTAGGCATCCTTAACTCATGCCACAAAATAAATTAAAAGAATTAAAAGAAATAATATATTTTAATAGAACTGCTATTATTATTATACAAAGTTCTAACTGTTTTGCCCGAAAAAGGACAGATAGCCACATTTTTCCAGAGCTCTTAGAATAAAATTATGCTTAACAGAGTCAGTGTCAAATAGGTCACAATAATCTAATAAATTTAAAATAAGCCTAATATTGTACAGATATGGCTATTAAGAACACACGTTTCAAGGAAAGGGATCTCACGCACTTCCGCGGCCGCTCGCGGGGAGCTGTGAAAATGCCGTTCATTACCTGTAGGGGACAGTCGTGTTTCAATCTGAAGTATTGTGTGTCAAAAATGTATTCTCTTTCTTGGGTGCCCATTGACAGCAAGAATATGTATTTATTCTTCATTTTCTTCCCTCCTGCAATGATGATACTTCTTTGACTGCGCTTTCTCCATTCAGTATTATCATTAATAGTAGTAGTGAAAACTACGGCTGATTAACTATCTCTGCAGTTGTTTAATTTCAGCAGATTAATTTCATTTGGGGTATTTCTAACAAGCAATCTACTAAATAATAATAAATAGATAAAATAACCGAGCACTTTAACATTTAACCCAGCAGTTTTTAGTGTATAACATAAAAAAATATTCCATTTGAAAAAGAGCATAGATGAAATCATAGGTTGTGTATAGAGTGATTAAAAAAATACAACAAAGCTTATGGTAAATACATTCTCAGACTCTTCTACTGCAGGTATAAAAAAACAGTAACAATGTCAATTTTAGAATCCGTAGAAGCTCAGTGGTCTGCACAAAAACTCTCGTGGGGGAGTCTTTCCCTGAATTTACCATTTTTATACGTAGTCTAATCGGAGCTCTACCGCCCGTTCGAGTGTAATTCATAAATGATGAAGCCCTAAATCGTGCTTTAAAATTAATCTAGAATTCATTTCAAACCCGCGGCTGGCACTTTCACTTTACAAAAGGCAGCGTTTTGATCAAAAGGTTATAAACGCATGCGATTTATCGATAAAATGCAAACACACTCCCCCAGAAATGCAACAAACAAATATATAGGCTACTCGCTAGATAAACGCTGGCTTTTCCAACATGACAGCGTGCTCCGATGTGAGCCGATTTATTCATGTCATAATATAATATAACATTTTTGCTGTGTAGTTTCTTTTTTTTGGGGTGCGTAAGAATTGCATTTTAATGAATGTTTCATGGTGCTCCAGATGGCCAGTCCTCCACTGCTCAAGTCTTTCAAGACAATCTACCAGGTTTCTCAAGAGAAAGCATAATAAATAAAAAGAAAAGTATAAAAAAATTTGAAATCCAACTATGAAGTCTGATTTAATTGCTTTTATTAATCAGTTTTTAAAATCTATTTTGTGTTTTTCTTAAATTAACGTTAGACCGAGACGTCCGCTCTGTCTTGTTAATTCATCTGAAGCCCCCTACACTATTTGCCAACAGCGCATTTTGATAAATTCACAGCTATCGTGAATGAAAGGTGAGAAGAGATTCAGCAGAATCTTCTGACACCGTGCTTGCTCTGAAGGACTATATTCGACAGGAATATAGAGATTGAATTGCATTAATAATAAGATAATTAATTAAATAATAAATTATATCAAATAAAGACTTTATCTAAAAGCCAGACCAAATTTCTCATTCACTACTGAAGTAGTTAAATATGCTTATACGGTAGATATGTAGGTTATATTTTAAAAGTACAATTGCAAGTACTTTTATATATGATAGTGTTATTATTATTTTCTGTTCAAATTTAAAGATGCACATGCATTTCCAATAGGCAAAGTACAACAAAGAATACGAAAAGGTATAATCTTTAATAAAGTTGGCTGAAAACAATATTGTTTCCAATGCTGAAGCAAACATGATTTTGATTTTGTTTTGTCTATTTGTTGAATACAATGCGACAGCGCGCTCCGAGGTGAACATCCGCAGAACCCCCAGTTATCATTCATGATAGGTGTGAACTTATCAAACCGGTTTCACTGCTGGGGGAATTGGCAGAATAGAATGGGTTTAAAATGAATTAACAAGACCGAGCAGACGTCTCTGCCTAAAATCTATTTCGCAAACTTTTGGGGCAAACTTTTCAAGATGGGTGGAGACCATGGTGGCCATTTGGAAGTCGGCCATTTTGGATCCAACTTTTGTTTTTTCAATAGGAAGAGGGTCATTTGACACATCGAACTTATTGGGAATTTCACAAGAGAAACAATGGTGTGCTTGGTTTTAACGTAACTTTATTCTTTCATGAGTTATTCACAAGTTTCTGACCACTTATAAAATGTGTTCAATGTGCTTGCCATTGTGATGGATTGTCAATGCAACCCTCTTCTCCCACTCTTCACACACTGATAGCAACACCGCAGGAGAAATGCCAGCACAGGCTTCCAGTATCCGTAGTTTCAGGTGCTCGTATCTTCACACCATAGACAGTTGCCTATGGTTTCAAAAAAAAGGAGATACGTGTTGTGCAAACATTTTATAGAACTCTAGTAATACCATCATTTCCTGGTGATGTATTATTTTTTAAGTTATTGATTGCTTGAAGAACTTCTTCAGGGTTAATATGAAAGTCACAGAATGCTCTCTATCATAAATACGACTTTTACAGTGACCAAAAAAGAAGAAGCAGAATAATTGCAATAACTAGATTAATAAAGCTTCCCAAAGAATTTAGCACAGTAATCAGCCATATCGTAGAAGTCTTCAATAATCTGGTCACCCATTCTTAGTTTTTCAATACAGAAATTTTTTGAGCAATACTTTTTCAGATCCATTTACTTGTAGACCTAATAAAAGTACCCTCTGCTTTGCATCTATAAATATATGTGAGGGTCCACCACTGTTTTCTTGTTTGTGTTTTGTAGTTTTTGTTGGTCGACTCAGCTTCCCATAAGGCACCTCGGCTCACCTGAACCGTGGTAGCTCATTAAACATCTTATAAATAGCAGTTTGTTCTGGGAAACTGGGTCGAGCGTTGTATGTATGTAAGGTTTTGTTTGGTTTTGTTTCTTAGAATTTATGTTTTGGTTATATTGTTTAATCAGTGTTTTCAAGAGGGATCAATTGTTTGTTTTCTTGATGTTCCTTGTGTTGATGGATTCATGGAGCTGTCTTGTTTAGTGTTTAGTTAAGGAAGTCTCCTCATGTGTAAGTACTGTTCTGTGTGTCCCCAGTGTCGGTCTTCTTGTTCAGTCCTTTGCCTGTACTGTTCCTTGCCTGTTGAGATATGTGTAGCCACATGAGTGCTTAGCCACTAGCCGGGTTAGCCGCTAGTAGGCCTTCGCTGCTAGTAGGGTTAGCCTCCAGTAGGCTAACCTCTAGTGGGATTGACTGCTAGTAGGTCAGCACTAACCCGGTTAGCCACTAATCCTATTAGATACTAACCCGGTTAAGTCATTGTTCAGTATATCAGTACACAGTGTATCTACTAATCCCATTAACCACTAACCAGCCCTGTCTCTAGTCCTGTCTCTCGTCCAGGCTCTAGCCCTGTCTCCTCTCTAGTTCCATATGTGTCTTTAGCTAGTTTCAGCTCCATGTCTCCTTGTGTTTGCTGATAAGACCCTGTGTAACCCTGAGCCCTAGCTAATAGTTGAGTCTGTTGTTTTAGTTTCTTTGTTTTTTTGAGTTCGTAAGATAAAGACTATTTCTGTGTATAAACCCCTCTGCGTTTATGCCTGCCCTATATGCCCACGGCAACTACATCAGCCGGTCTAGCCTGTATTAACACCAGCAGATCATGACAATATAATTTAATTTATTTTGAAGCTAATATATTTACACTTGTCAGAATCAGAAAGTTTCTTGCCTAGAAAGTGAAGAAGCTTATAAAGAGTATCTTCCTCATCTGCCCTTAGACATTTAGATAAATGGCTATTTCATATTAACATAATTATTGCCAAATAACTTTTCAGATTATGCTCCAATCCAATATGTATCAACGAGTTTGATAATCATTTCCTTCACTTCTGAAAACTGTAAACACATGCCTTTTTTGCAGAGAATGTGATGGAAAATATATAGAAATATAAATGGCCCTATGATCAGTCAAAGGAGTATTAATAATATTAACACAAATATTATCAAACACCTAGATAATAATCAATAATCAATTCTGAGATAATATCAATAATCAATCAATCAATAATGGAGTAAAAAAATTATTTGTTACTCCAATTATACTGACGAGTCTGAGGAAATGTTTCCGGCAAATATCAGTAAGGCTGAATTTGTCTAAGAACACTTTTAATTTTGAATTAGCTGAGGCGATATTCCTCAGATGACATCTATCCATTGTGATATTAAAATCCCCTCCTACAATGATAGATGCAGTTGGATACTTTGGTAACCAATGTGAAATTCTACCCTCCAAACTTTCAAATGAATTATTATCAAAAGAAGTATAACCATATATTGTATGTTGATGATGATGAATGTCATCTGGTTCAGTTGTATGATTAATTAACAAAAATGTTAATATATCCCCATAAAATCTATTTTTGAGGATACTGACACCAGGCAAACACACCGAACCGTGTGCAAACCAAACATCAATACCCACTGTAATTTTCTATATATTTGTCACAAACAAACGGAGACGGACCAGAAGACTAGCAGTTAGCCCTGTAGCGTGGATGGTAAACCCAAACGCGGAAGTAGCGCGAACAGGCAGGATAACCACGCTGTTTATTTTTAGAACTCTCTCGGCACGAGAGCAAGAGTTTACACAAATAAACCCGCGTTCTAATAACACACACTCAATCGAAAGCGAAACCCAAGAAAGTGAGTACTCACGATTAGACGGACAGAGCGTCGGCGATAGCATGGGCGAACTCAATGACTGAGCAATGTGTGGAGCCATCTTGTCTCCTTTTATGCTTCCTGAATAACGACCGTACTACTTCCGGGTCCTAGTGCCGGTCGTGTTAGGAGTGCGCATGACAATATTATTTATATATAGAATATAATTATTCCATATATATGTGTAAATATATCATGCTCCTTCATCTTCACATTATTTCTAAACTCCCTTGCATTAACAGAACTTAAAGACAAAGACAACATGAACAAAAACTACATAAAACTGATATGCAAATAAAATGTGGACAAGGGGCTGGAGAGTCATTTTCTTAGTTAATTTTTTAAAAAACTCTAAACTAGTCACCTTTACATTCTCTCTCATGCCACAAAAACATTATTATTATTATTATTATACATATCAATAGCAATCATTATTATTAATAATGGAAGTTGGAGTAGTGCTGTTATCATTATCACTATCATCATTAAGTTAATGGTATTGAATATTAAGCAATATAAAACTAAATCGTTAGCATAGGAAGGACTGCACAACACAATTAACATATATTGTAAACCAAGAAGGTATATTATTAAATTAATAATTTTCAAATAAAAGTAATTCTAATCAGTCCTTTGTGGCAAACAACTCATGCATTATAGTCTGCACTGTTCCACTAAAGACCATAACTTGTTCCTTGCATCCTTGGTTTCCCGAGTGAGGTTCTCCACAATCCTGATCTTCTTTTTTTGAAGAATAGCATATCTTCTGTTGCATAACTGTGAATGGATTTCTTCATACATGTTCAAACGCTTGGGACCAAACAACTTGAAATTAACAACCAATATTATATTAGATTAGATTAGATTAGATTAGATTAGATTAGATTCAACTTCCTTATCAAGTACATGTACAGAGCCAATGAAATGCAGTTAGCATCTAACCAGAAGTGCATAAGTGGCCTATTTACAATAACTAACAACATGCATAGCAAACAAAAAGATGCAGTAGGTAATAAAGTTACAGCTCTGGAAAAACATAAGAGACTACTGCAATTTACTCCAGAATACTTCTGGAATGTTATCAAGAGGAAGATGGATAGTCACAATCCATCAAGCAAAGAGGAGCTGTTTTTTTTTTTTTGTTGCAAAAATAGTGGTATAAAGTCACCCAACAGCAGTGTAAAAAACTAGTGGAGAGCATGAAAAATGCATGAAAACTGTAATTGCAAATTATTTGCATTTTGGTTTTATTTGGGTTACTAAAGCTCTGCAAATTCTGCATGATTGTCAGGGATAACCCCTTGTGTTGTAGTTTGTTTTGTGTTACTTCATTTCCCGTTATACATCTCGGTCAGGTGACGTGGGCGCTCACCTGAACCGAGTTGATCATTACTTTCTTTATAAATAGCTTGTTTCAGTTCGGTTTGGCATCTTGCATCTGTTAAGTTAACCTCGTAAATGTCGATCATGTTTAGTTGTGTCTCCCGTTACCGTTGTACGTGTTTTAGTTTCATTTTCATTTAAAGTACATTTGTTTTGTTCATTTCCCTGGTTTTTGTGTTTCAATAAAACATCGTTTCCTTCCAAACCTGGACCTCTGCAGTTATGCCTCGCACTAAGAGACATGACAATGATCATGGGTTATTTTGATATGTTGTGATGTCATTTCCTTTAAATATACACTCTAAATAACAATAGTTATGTTTTGAATTTAGGAGAGATTTCGTCAGCATTTCACAAAAAAATAAACAAAACTGTTCATCTCACTAATACATGCACCTGTGAGGGAAAAAAAACACAATTAACTGATTATTTTGCAGTGGTCTCTTATTTTTTTGCAGAGCTGTATATACACACCTGTCCAATTTCTCATTAATGCAATTATCTAATCAACCAATCACATGGCAGTTGTTTCACTGCATTTAGGGGTGTGGTCCTGGTCAAGACAATCTCCTGAACTCCAAACTGAATGTCAGAATGGGAAAGAAAGGTGATTTAAGCCATTTTGAGCGTGGCATGGTTGTTGGCGCCAGACGGGCCGGTCTGAGTATTTCACAATCTGCACGAGCTCACCAAAATTGGACAGTTGAAGACTACAAAGTAGTGTGTCCACTAAGTTTTAAGCTAAGAGAAGAAGAGTTTAATTTGTTGTGTCCGCTGCACCTTGATACACTTACTGGCCCGATTGACCGGGAGAGACAAACACACACACACACACACACACACACACACACACACACACACACACACACACATGCAGCCATGATGTCTGAAGATCTCTAGTTCATTCTCAGCAAGGAGAGCACATTTAAACGGTGCTATGTCCCGAACATCAAAAGAACCAGTCATTAACATGTCAGTCATAGAGGGACCCGGAGACAGACAGGAGAAAGGAAGTGCATTTGCATTTTCCTGATTAAACCAAAGGGTTCTAGAAGACAGGAACCATTTGGATGTATACTCATCTGGGTACAGGATATAGAAGGTGTTACCACAGAAGGTGTAAGGAAGCACAGTGAGGGGTCTGTTCTGAATTGGAAATTTCTTGGGAATTGAAGGGAATCTGAACTGATTAGATTACAATGTCTTACAATATTATAAAACCTTACACCTGGTCTGTTGAGTCTCGGTTTCTGTTGAGACATTCAAATGGATTTGAATACGAAACATGGATCCTGACCATGTCCATCCCTTTATGACCACCATGCAGGTACTTCCAGCAGGATAATGCACCATGGCACAAAGCTCGAATCATTTCAGATTGGTTTCTTGAACATGACAATGAGTTCATTGTACTAAAATGGCCCCCACAGTCACCAGATCTCAACCTAATAGAGCATCTTTGGGATGTGGTGGACCGGGAGCTTCGTGCCCTGGATGTGCATCCCACAAATCTCCATCAACTGCATGATGCTATCCTATCAATATGGGCCTATGTTTCTAAAGAATGCTTTCAGCACCTTGTTGAATCAATGCCAAGTAGATTTAAGGCAGTTCTGAAGGCAAAAGGTGGTCAAACACCGTATTAGTATGGTGTTCCTAATAATCCTTTAGGTGAGTGTATATTTATAAACATTATAAGAAAATTGTAAAGTTGGAGTGTCTGTTACATTGAATATATTTGCAAAAAGATTATTTGGTGGTATGTAAAGTGAGTGATAGAACACATTTCTTTTGTCTGTTTTTTTTGTCTGTCTAAACAAATTTTAATGGGTTTTTCACAGCTTGAGGTAACATATAGGCTTTGTTTCATCACAGTCGCCCCATGGGAAGAAAATATATGTTATTTTGAAATGGAAAACGCCCATATAAAAATAATAATAAAATACTGTATGTTCATTATTACAGATGGCGCTGGACATATTGTAAACATCTACCTTTAAAAGTTCATTAATTAGTCTCAAAATTCAACAGATGGCACTATACATTTCTTAATACACCCTTATGAGTGTACAATTGAAATCTAATTAATAAACGCAATCTCCTCAACTTCATTCTGCGCACTTCACATTAACATGCAAAAACTTTTGTTCATTCCAAAATCCAGCAGATGGCGGTGTACATTTTTTTAAAACATGCATATGAGTGTGCAGTTAAAATCTATTTAATAAACAGGATCTCGCGCATTTACTCCCCATTCTCTATGGGAAGGAATAAATATAATGTTCAAACAAATGCTTTATTTAAAGCTTTTTTGGCTTTAAAGCTTTATTGGCTTGCTACAAGCCTTGGATTACAAGCATAATTCATTCTCGAAGTGTGCTCGTATATCAAAACACATAAATCAAAGCAAATTTCCCAATAAGAAATAATAAACACAAATTATTCTTTCCACAACCCAAAAAATTAATATATAAAAAGAATTAATACAAAATATAAAGTAAAAATAA
Source organism: Clarias magur (assembly GCA_013621035.1). Classification (NCBI taxonomy): domain Eukaryota; kingdom Metazoa; phylum Chordata; class Actinopteri; order Siluriformes; family Clariidae; genus Clarias; species Clarias magur. The sequence continues at coordinate 155,774 of QNUK01000440.1, read as the reverse complement.
AACAAATTAACATGCAACCGTTAGTGTTGATGTGCGCATGAGCTGTATGTGTGTGTTTGTGCGCGCATGCACTATGTATGTGTTTTGTGTGTGTTTTGTTCGGGCACGTGCTGTATCTTTGTGCGTGTGTGTGAAGCTAAGACGAGAGGAGGAATGACTCCCTCCCCCCTCTCATCTTACAGAGTAGCCCTACTGTGCTGGACGACTTTCTCACACACGTACTGTACACACACACTAACGGAAAAACTGTTTTATCAAAAAAATAAACAAGAAACCTGAATCTTGTTTCAGGATCACTGCTGTAAAGTAAAAATAAAACAAATTAACCTACACATTACCTTTGAAAAGAATCACGACAGAGCAGTGTTTTCCATTAGAGAGAAAGAGAGAGAGAGTGTGTGTGTGTGTTTGTGTGTGTGTGAGGAGGAGGGGCACACTGTCCAATGACATTGGAAATCACACACACACATAAGTGCAGGCTGACGGAGAAAGAGAAAATGGATCTTTAATCTCTCTAATAAGACTTATAATAAACACGCATATGAGAGGACAACACTTATACAAACACAAAATAAAGGATTCTTTATGTGCACACACGTGGTCACAGTGTTATAGTAAACAGTACACACGCGCAATGATATTGACTATACGATGCAATAAGATCGAGTAGGGGAGACGATTACCTACAATTCCACAGCAAGAGAGAGAAAACTGAACATTGGCTCAGTTGTGATCACGTGACATTCAGCATCGAAACAAGAAGTGCAAGCTACATGATGGTTGGTAAACCAAGACTTGCAATCCAAGGTTCCACTGTGTGAGTGTGTGTGTGTGTGTGTTTATATATATTGTAATGGGTTCGACCCTCTTTTACCGGCTGGGATCATGGGCCTTAACACAGTCCTCCTGGTAGCCTTTTACTCTTCTGCACCGGGGATGCGAAGATGGGCTCTTCACGGAAGCGAAAGTGCTGCGGGAGCTTGAGCTGCTTGTTCACATGCTGTCCTCTCTCGGAGATCAAAGGGCGGCATTCCCCTTTTTAAAGTCTCTGGGGCGCATCACATCGCCCCCGCTTGCGTGCCACTTTCTTTTATAAATCCACCGCATAGTGAAAGTCCCGTGTCCCAACAGGCCCCGAGCTACACACCCCGCCATGTTTTATAGCGCGGGGAGAAGCCCGAGATCATTAGCAGCGATAACTCACCAGCCGTGCCCAATTCTGCGACCTTGCTCCTTCGCACACCTGGAAGAAGGGGAGCCGCCTAACTCGTGAGCTTCGGTGTGAGCGAGGAGCGATATTGATTTGGGGGCACGCCCATCACAGGTGCACGCCGTGACTATACAGCTGTGTTCAAAATAATAGCAGTCCAACATCAGTAACCAGATCAATAATTGTTTTTGGGAGAAATTATATTTCTTCATGGTAAATATTTTACTTGTAGATGTATTGGAGTAATAGAAAACAAACAGACCCAACAGTCATGACTTGCATGCACCAGATTCTATGTAATTGAATCATTAATTGAAATGAGGCGTGTTCAAAATAATAGCAGTGTGGAGTTCAATTGGAGAGGTAAATTATTCTGTAAAAGAGGTGTCAAACATGTTCCCCTTATTTAAGGATACATGCAGAAAAGGTTGTCCTGTGCATTTCTCTCTGAAAATCAGAGTAAAATCAGTCATTTGAGACAATGTTCAAAAGTTGATCAGAGATGGGAAAACATACAAAGAAGTGCAGAAAATAATAGGCCGCTCTGCTAAAATGATATCAAATGCTTTAAAATGGAGACCAAACCCAGAAAGAAGTGGGAGTACAATGGAAAACTACCATTCGAATGGATGGAAGAATAAGAAAATTGGCAAAGACTCAGCCAATGATCAGTTCCATCATGATCAAAGAACATCTAAAGTTACTTGTGAGTATTGTTACTATTAGAAGACGTCTATGTGAAGCCAAGCAGTCAGCAAGAAGCCCACGCAAAGTCCCATTGTTGAAAAAATGACATGTGCTTTAGAGGTTACAGTTCGCCAAAGAACACTTTGACTGGCCTAAAGACAAATGGCACAATGTTTTGTGGACTAAGGAAAGCTAGAGTTCTTTTTGAGTCTCCGCAGACAGTTTGTCTGACGACCCCCAAACACTGAATTCAAGCCACAGTACACTGTGAAGACAGTGAAGCATGGAGGCACAAGAATCATGATATGGGGATACCTCTCGTACTATGGTACTGGGCCTATTTGTCACATTTTGGGGATCATGGATCAATTTGAGTACATCAGAATACTTAAAGAGGTCATGTTGCCTCATGCCAAAGAGGAAAGGCCCTTTAAATGGGTGTTTCAACGCGACATCGACCCCAAACACACCAGTAAGCGAGCAGCATCTTGGTTCCAGACCAACAAGATTAACATTATGGAGTGGCCAGCCAATCCCCAGACCTTAATCCAATAGAAAACTTGTGGGCTGACATTAAAAATGCTGTTTCTGAGGCGAAACCAAGAAATGCAGAGGAAGTGTGGTGTGTAATACAATTGTCACAGAAGCAGTTCTCAGAAACCATGGTTATACAACTTCAGATCAATAATTGTTTTTGGGAGAAATTATATTTCTTCATGGTAAATATTTTACTTGTAGATGTATTGGAGTAATAGAAAACAAACAGACCCAACAGTCATGACTTGCATGCACCAGATTCTATGTAATTGAATCATTAATTGAAATGAGGCGTGTTCAAAATAATAGCAGTGTGGAGTTCAATTGGAGAGGTAAATTATTCTGTAAAAGAGGTGTCAAACATGTTCCCCTTATTTAAGGATACATGCAGAAAAGGTTGTCCTGTGCATTTCTCTCTGAAAATCAGAGTAAAATCAGTCATTTGAGACAATGTTCAAAAGTTGATCAGAGATGGGAAAACATACAACGAAGTGCAGAAAATAATAGGCCGCTCTGCTAAAATGATATCAAATGCTTTAAAATGGAGACCAAACCCAGAAAGAAGTGGGAGTACAATGGAAAACTACCATTCGAATGGATGGAAGAATAAGAAAATTGGCAAAGACTCAGCCAATGATCAGTTCCATCATGATCAAAGCACATCTAAAGTTACTTGTGAGTATTGTTACTATTAGAAGACGTCTATGTGAAGCCAAGCAGTCAGCAAGAAGCCCACGCAAAGTCCCATTGTTGAAAAAATGACATGTGCTTTAGAGGTTACAGTTCGCCAAAGAACACTTTGACTGGCCTAAAGACAAATGGCACAACGTTTTGTGGACTAAGGAAAGCTAGAGTTCTTTTTGAGTCTCCGCAGACAGTTTGTCTGACGACCCCCAAACACTGAATTCAAGCCACAGTACACTGTGAAGACAGTGAAGCATGGAGGCACAAGAATCATGATATGGGGATACCTCTCGTACTATGGTACTGGGCCTATTTATCACATTTTGGGGATCATGGATCAATTTGAGTACATCAGAATACTTAAAGAGGTCATGTTGCCTCATGCCAAAGAGGAAAGGCCCTTTAAATGGGTGTTTCAACGCGACATCGACCCCAAACACACCAGTAAGCGAGCAGCATCTTGGTTCCAGACCAACAAGATTAACATTATGGAGTGGCCAGCCAATCCCCAGACCTTAATCCAATAGAAAACTTGTGGGCTGACATTAAAAATGCTGTTTCTGAGGCGAAACCAAGAAATGCAGAGGAAGTGTGGTGTGTAATACAATTGTCACAGAAGCAGTTCTCAGAAACCATGGTTATACAACTTAAAATTAGGTCAGAGCTGCACAAGAAAGATTAAACTTTAATCATTTTTGTTTAAACTGTAAATTAATCACTTTGTAAAGATGAATGATGGCACTGCTATTTTTTAACAGACTAATATTTGTTTTTCTTCACTTTCTGTGAGCTAATAATACATTCAGCACATTTTCCTTCATGTTGTGATTCAGAATAGAATGTGCAGGGTGTCCAGTGCATTTGTGTGATTTAAATTAAAAGTTATTATATGGATATGGAGCTTTACTCACTTTTTTTCAACACACTGCTATTATTTTGAACACAACTGTGTATATGGTTTGGACAATGAAACTGAAACACCTGGTTTTAGACCACAATAATTCATTAGTATGGTGTAGGGCCTCCTTTTGTGACCAATACAGCATCAATTCGTCTTGGGAATGACAGATACAAGTCCTGCACAGTGGCCAGAGGGATTTTGCACCATTCTTCTTGCAGAATAGTGGCCAGGTCACTATGTGACTGTAGTGGAAGGAAAGCGTTTCCTGACTCGCTCCTCCAAAACACCCCAAAGTGACTCAATAATATTTAGATCTGGTGTCTGTGCAGGCCATGGGAGATGTTCAACTTCACTTGCAGGTTCATTAAACCACTCTGTCACCAGTCTTGCTGTGTGTATTGGTGCATTATCAACCTGATACACAGCACCGCCATCAGGATACAATGTTTGAACCATTGGGTGCACATGGTCCTCCAGAATGGTCTGGTAGTCCTTAGCAGTGACGCGCCCATCTAGCCAAGTATTGGGCCTAGGGAATCCCATGATATTGCAGCACAAACCATCACTGATCCACCCCCAAGCTTCACTCTGGGCATGCAACAGTCTGAGTGGTACACTTCTTTGGGGCTTCTCCACACCGTAACTCTCCCGTATGTGGGCAGGACAGTGAAGGTGGACGTTATTCTATTTAAACAATGTAAAAATTTTGCTCGTCTGGCAGAATGCTCGCAAACCAGTTTACTCGCGAGGTTCCACTGTCTGTTACAATATCAGAAGAATAATGCAAATAATAATTCTATTTTTTTTTTGTTCTCTGCAGATTTGCTGGTTCAGGATCCTATTGTCTGTAGATTTACTAAGAATAAACAGTGTTACGCATTTCTGGGAAAACAACTGCACCTGCAATTGCCCTTGGTGGATGGGTTTGACATATCGATCACAGATAATACATTTGGTCCTCGTTCACTTTTAAAATATAGAAAAACTCAAAGTAACCCACCAACACCAAATATCCCAGGATGGCAGTTTGTTAATGATAGTAAAACTATGATACTAACCAGTGCAGAGAGCAACGACTCTGGAACATACACATTACACACCTTTGAATCAAACGGGAAGAACACAGGCATTTATGGTCTCCAGCTAAACATTGAAGGTAGGACAACCTCTAATCACATCACACAGCACACCACAACATTTACAAGTCAGTTCCTTAAAATATAACAAGTCTTACACATGGTAATCCCTCTCAAATGTCTTTTCTTTACCATTTGCTTTTTTTGTTATATCTAAAAAATGACATTTGTTCATACAAATGAAGCTTTATCCAATTAAATATGAACAAAGACACAAGTTAATGACTTTTTGATGATGCTAACAAAAATCTTTTGTCTTTTAATGCTCTTAGAATATTACATGTTACTAAAATGTTATTGTATAATTATTAAATAATAAAATCATAAAGAATATTTGTCATGTTTCATGTAAACCTGAAAATAATTAACATTCATGGAAAATCCTCTACATTATTGTTTTAATTACAAAAAAATGAATGAACATGTAACATTTACTGAATGCATTTCATACAGGAATGGAGATTTGTGGTTTTAGATTCTGTAAATACAAAAGGCCAATTTTGATAATACAATATAGTCTACTGGTTCTTCTTTACCTATTGTGTTTTTTAAAGTTTATATATGTGATTAAAATGAATATCAAATGAGTATATTAAAATTACTTATTTGTATACACTATCATTATTAATGTTGCTGTGCTCCTGATTTGTTGTTGCATTTTTGGGTTGATGATGTGTTTAGATCTTAAGGGTGTGTAGTAATTCATTTTAAGGTATTCATCTCTAATCCACAGCTCCGGTGTCTGCAGTTAAAGTATCTTACAGCTGCTCGTCCCCTGGAGTCATGAAAGTGTCCTGTTCTGCTGATGGAGACAACCTCCGCTTCAAGTGGACTTCCGATTTAAACACACTCTCTCACCCGGAGAATGGGACCGGCACTCTCATACTGGATAACGACCATCATGGAACCATTGCCTGCTATGTAGAAAATCATGTCAGCCATGATCACATTATCACTGAACTTCTTCCATGTCCTGGTGAGTTTGTCTTTTTTTTTTTTTATAAATAATGATTTTAAAAACAAAAACAACTATGCAGCAATTTGTGAACACACAAATAGACACAACCAAATACCCTTTTAACTCTTACTGAGTGAGAATAAATGAATGAATGAAAAAAAGAAAGTTTACAATAAGACTTTAAATACACAAGTCGCTAGACCTATAAATGGTAGCAGTGTCAGTTTCTCAATGTCAGTTACATCACTCAAATTCGTAATTGGTCTCAATTAAAAATGCAACTAACAAAACATCGTGCTTGCATGGTTAATATTATTGTTTGCACCTACTTCTGATAATTGCCTGTTAGTTTATTTGATTTTGTTTCCTAAAAATAAATAAATAAATAAAACAGTAAATCAATAAAATTCATCCTGTCCTAAATAGGGTGGCATAGGGGTTATCCCTGTGGCATCAGCCTTCTAGAATCAAGGGTTTGAGTCACACATTGTGTTTGTGTCCATGGACTTGATTTTGCTTTTTGTTTGCTCATGTTGTTTGTGGTTTTCTTCTGGGTACTCTGGTTTCCTCCCACAGTTCAAATACATGCTTTGTAGGCTGATTGCCATTTTCCAAATTGTCCACCATACAAGGAGACCATGAGTGAGAGTTATCCTTAAATATGTCCTTAAATAGTTGGTTACTAAATTATTACTGAATAAATACATCATGTATAGCAGGGCAGCCCTGCACCACTCTCTGCTGATTACCTGGATCAGATGTGTTCAGATAGTATCTTAGATGAGGGTGGAGTGGCGGATAACTAGGTGAATTAGTAACTTTCAGCTTCTGATTGACTGAACCCAGCTGATACATGTACTCAAAAAACAACAACAAAAAAAACAATATATATTCATGGTATTAATTGTAATTTAAATAGAACATGTTTTTGAAAAAAGAAAAACTGTTCAAATTTATTTTTTAAATTAATTAAATAAATACAGTGCCAGTCAAAAGCTTCTACACAACTAATTATATATTGTTTTTTATATTCACAACACATGCTGTTATGCAGTGCATCCAAATAATTAAAATATCATCTCGCTTGATATTTAATTAATTAATTTAATTGTTTGATTTTTAGAGTCTACTACTGTATCATCTTTTGCAGCATTGAGTGGAGGTAAGACTGTGTTCCTGCATTTTTCTCCTAATGAATAAATTCACAGTTTAAATGGAGCAATAAAAATATGGCATTCGCAAAAAGTACTCCCATATGAATGGATTTTTACTAATGATACTAATTTTAAATGATGACAAGAAAACAAGAGACAGCTAGGAATACAGCTAGAAATACTTTTAGAATACGAACTAGACTAAGTGTCAAAGGCTTTTATTGACAATTGCATTAAGTTTCTGCAACGAGTCAATATTTGCAGTGTTGCCCCTTTGTTGGATGCTGCCCCTTTAAGAATGTTGTTTCAGTGGGGTCATGTGATCACTTAGGCAGAAGGCACAGAAAAGTAGAGGGCTAAAAGGAAAAGGCCATGTTGTACTGCTATAGCTTGAACTTGAAATGACTTAAATTTTTTAAATGTCATTTAATATTTCCAGCGTGGTGAGAAATGTTTTTGTTGATTAAGAAACTTGATGTTTCTAATACAATGCTATCCAGATTACTATTTGCGAACAAATATCACCATATGCTGTTTGCGTAGACATACAGTAGACTGTATATAACTTCTTGAAATACTTGTGGAATATATGTTACATTTAGTTGATAGATAAAGTTTAATGCAAGTTTGTTACATTAAGATTGTTCTAGAAATCCACCTCATCACATGTGATAATGCTTAGCGCAATATGTGATGTGAAACATTACTAAATATTAATTGTTAGTTGTATTTACAGTTTGACCGCAAATATGCACATACTGTATAAATGTACAATGATTCTAAACTAAAAGTAAACTACCAAATGTGTATGGTAGGGGTGCTCCGATCAGGATTTTTGGGGCCGATCTCCAATCACTAGAAGCTATATCGGCCGATACCGATCACTGATTAAAGGGTCTACTCGAAGTCTTATGATCTGGCATTATTTATTAAACTATATTTAAAAACAATGTAAATCAAGTATTGAAGTTACAAGAAGAGGAATATTATGAATTGACAACTGTATTTATTGGCCAGCAACATGTGCAACACGTCAAATTAAAACATAGCAGCCTGTGTTTGGTTAGTAATTGGGAACAGCTTAGAGCTTGACAAACACAACTTTCCTGTAGATAAAATAACAGACAAATAGGACGAGGGTTGCCGGTGTTATGCGTTAAAATGCGACACCGCCCCACTCCCCCTCCCCCCATATAATCTCTATCATCTATTATATCAGAACATAAATTCATAGGTTTATTATTATCAAATATGATATAACTATTATAATTTACCTTAGGCACATCACAGGTGTCATGACCATTAATACAAATTCTCATATAATGTTTATTTTATTAAGAATTTGTCATGTAAATGTATAATGTAATGTATAATGTTTGCACTAAATAAATATTCGTTATGAAGACTTACACGAAATAATTTTTATCATAAAGTAAGCAATATAAAAAAAAACATCTTGTATATGAAAAAAAAATATATATATATTGCTTATTTTATAATCAAATTTGTAAGGTGTAATTTGTAATTTGTAATTCATAAACCTATACATTTCTGTTGATTTATATAGGGGGGCAATCTGTGGCAGGGGGCATTTTAGCGCATAACACCGGAAATTCTTCAAGGTCCGCAAGCATCCTCGAGGACCGGCAAAAAAATTAAACGTGTAATTTTTAATGTTTAAAAATTTACGTTTGATAAATGTTTAATTTTTCGCGCGGAAAGATGGAAACATAATCACAGCGCCAAAACTAATCATGAATCATGAAGCGTACTTTCAGCCACTGAGCGAAACCGCGTATGTGTAATAGGGGTATTACAGACAGCTGAGTGAGTGGCGGCGTGCGAGTTGCTGAACTTTCCCGCTCTCTCAAATGTCTGATGAGGTTTGTGGTGTTAAAATGCTTTGGGTGCTTCCCGCCTCGTGGAATTGGCTTGTTACACAGGTTGCAGATTGCTAATGTATTGTCTTTTTCACACAACACGTATAATCGCCAGACCGATGAAGCCATTTTAGCAGCACGCAAAAAAAAAGGCCCGCGAGTTTTGCGTCATCTGATCGGCTTTTCTATTTTGGCCATTATAGAGACTGCCGATCAAACTTCCCAAAGCTATTATCGGCCAATTATGATCGGCGACCGATCAATCGGAGCACCCCTAGTGTATGGTGTGAGTTATGCACTAGTGGAATAAAGACACTATCATGTTCAAATTAATGTTATCATTCCATGGGTAACACTCTTCTTTTGCAAGACCTCTGCAGTTCGCCTTGGCATGCTGTCAATCACTGTCAGGGCTACATTCTGACTTAAGGCAGCCCATTCTTGTCCACAATGAGGGGCAATTCTTGTCCTCAAGAGATGGATTGACCATAAATTCTCAATGGGATTAAGGTCTGGGAAGTTTTCTTGGCCAGGGAACCAAAATTAGACTAGCTAAAAATGTTTTAGTTCTCATTCAAATTAAAACTGGGAACACAAAAAAAATCTACTGTAAACATATAATCAGTGAATAACGCCATTGAAACACCAGGGCAAAGTGGGCATTTGACCCACCACATTTAAAACGTTCTTCTTAGTTTGCTCTCTCTCTCTCTCTCTCTCTCTCTCTCTCTCTCTCTCTCAGATTTCTTGGTGTTTGTGTCAGTGTGGCTTTTTGAAATCATCATCCTGCTATCACTGTTACTGGGAGCACTTTATATCTTCCCCAGACTCTACAGGAAACAGAGAAAAACTAAGAGTAAGATTTCATACTTATTAACAGGGAAAGTAAACACATTACCAGAAAACCTATCCAATCATGTACAGTATCTGGAAAAAAAAAACAAGAGAGCACTGCAATTTACTCCAGAAAACTTCTGGAATGTCATCAAGAGGAAGATGGATTGTCACAAACTGTTAAGCAAAGTTGAGCTGTTTGCTTTTTTGCAAAAAGAGTGGTTATTAAAAGTTACCCAACATCAATGTGAAAAAACTGGTAAATATACCAAAACGCATGAAATCTATGATTGAAAATCTGGGCTATTACACCAAATACCAAATACATATTTCTTAATTTTATTTAGCCAAAGCATTAACACAATTTGTTCACAAATTATTTGCATTTTGTATTATTTTGTTTTATTTGTTTTTTATGTTGTCAGTAACTTTAAATATACACTCTAAATGACAATAGTTATACTGTATTTTGAATTTAGGAGAAATATTGTCAGCAGTTCACAAAAAAATGAAACAACCCTGTTTATTTTACCAATACATGCACCTGTAAGAAAAAAAAAATACTGCAGTGGTTACTTATTTTTTTCCAGAGCTGTAATGTATTTTCCTTTTATATAATGTCTAAAAATTAAAACATGAGCAGCTAGAAAATACAGTGGAACCTCGGATTGATAGTAACGCAGTTTGTGAGTGTTCAGCAAGACGAGCAAAGATTTTTATAAAATTTTGATTTGAAAAACTAGTCTTGGTTACGAGTACAGAGTATCATGTAGCATGGATGCGCTTCTTGTTTTGACGCCGAGTGTCATGTGATCACAACTAAGCCAACGGTTTTTCTCTCTCTTGCGCTGCGGAATTGTGGGTAATCGTCTCCCTTGCTCGGTCTTAGTGCTAGTCTCTCACTGGTATAATAAACATCCGTGCATGCGTGTACTGTTTACTTTATAAAAATAAAAATAAAATATTGTATTTTGTGTTTGTATGCACGCGTATACGCTTCATTATAACACGTGTGTGCGCGTGTAAAGCAGAAGAAAGATTCATCCATTTTTTTTCTCTCTCTCCTGCACTGTTTGTCTGTGTGCATGTGCATCATTGGACACTGTGCCTATACACACACACACGCACGCACACGCACGCACACACACACACACACACACACACACACACACACACACACACACACACACACACACACACACACACACGCACGCTTCCGGAACTAAATTATGTTCATAATCCAAGGTTCCACTGTATATCTAAAGCTTCTATGGTGATGTAAGTGCAGTGATCACCTCTGCATCATTTTAGATAATCTGAGCATCCTTTCTTCCCACAGATCAGGAAGTTCAAGATCAGAAGAATAAGTCCATGGCTGCTCTCCATCATACCGCAACACCTGCACCACCAGATAAAACATCACATGCGTTACAGAGAAAACTAATTCCTCAATCCACATGTACTTGAAAAACTAGATTAGCTTCAAGATTGCTGCAGTTTTCATTGATGACAATTTTATTGAAGTGCTTTTTGCAATTGTTTTCCTTTAGCTTTAATTTTTGAAAGTATTGTTTAAAGGTCACCAATTATACAAAATCCACTATGCAAAAATCATGTAGGTCTCTATTGTGTGTGTGTGTGTGTGTGTGTGTGTGTGCACCTCATCCATTTTCTTCTTCATCAAATGTCCACATTTTACTCCTTTTAAAAAGTGCTTTTGATTCTCTAAGGTCCATGATGTTTTCAGCTCTACCCAGGAGTCACAATTTTGTATTTGGCTATAGGAAACTTATGTGCTGAGTAATTGACATGTACAGCTTGACAAAAAGCAACTTTATCTGTTAGAGGCAGTTATTAATAATTAAAAAAACAACATTTTCTTATATTAAAAAGTGAAGAAACTTTATTTATATAAAGTGGAAATATTCATGCAGTTAGCTTTTCTGATATATATATATTTTTTTTTGACAATGTTAATTTTACTAGGCCTCTCTCGTTCCTGAGCTCATCATTCCTTATATGACAAAAACCTCCTATGGTTAATCTCCAAGTGTCTGTAAAAAAAATCTCGTCTTTTGTTTCTGTTTGGTTTCTAGACAACAAACCAATGACTCATGATATTTAATGTATTAGGAGATGTTATCAGGGCATTTGGTGCAAAATTTAAATAATGGACCATGGGTGACGTAGTGAAGGGTTTAAGTTGAGATGTGTGGAATACCGGGTGGATCCGGAGCGCCGCAGGCAGCTGGAGCCGGTAGGTGACCGGGTTAATCCGGAGCTTGATGCGGTATGGTCCGATGAATCTGGGTGATAGTTTCCATGATTCTGTCTGCAGGTGTAGATTTCTTGTTGATAACCATACCTTGTCACCTACTTGGTACATTTGTCCCGGTGGGTGTCGATGGCGATGTTGAACGGTGTAGCGGGTGTTAGCAAGTCGGATGGCGTTGTTTGCTTGTCTCTGGAGCCGTCGACACCGGCGAACCAACTGTTGGGCCGACTGTACTTCAACCTCCGGTTCTTGATGGTCGAACATCGGAGGTTGGAAACTGTAGCACACCTCGAACGGGCTGAGGTTGGTGGCAGAGGACATATGGAGGTTGTGAGACAACTCAGCCCATATTAGGTAGCGGGCCCAGGAGCACTGACGATCAGCAATAAAGCATCTCAGATAACGCTCCAGTTGTTGGTTAGTTCGCTCTGTCTGACCGTTGTCTGTGGGTGGTAGCCGGAGGACAGCCTGCAGGTGGAGTCGATCAGACGGCAGAAGGCCTTCCAGAACCGGGAGGTGAACTGGGGCCCCCTGTCCGAGACGATGTCCTTTGGGAACCCATGCAGGCGGACTACATGCTCTAATATCAGCTCAGCTGTCTTTTTGGCTGACGGGAGACCGGGAGGGCCACCAGGTGTACAGCTTTGGAGAACCGGTCGACGATGGTGATGATGGTGTCCTTTCCTTCGGGAAACTGGCAGGCCCGTGATGAAATCAACGGCAATGTGTGTCTAGGGCCGGCGGGGAACTGGGAGTGGCTGAAGTTCCCTTGGTGATGGCTGGTTGCTGTCCTTGGACCTGGCACACACGGGGCACGCCTGGATGAACTCGTCCACGTCCCTCTTCATATTTGGCCACCAGAAGACGCATTGAATGAAGAGTAGTGTGCGTCACCTTCCAGGGTGTCCAGAAATTGGGGAGGAGTGTCCCCATTGGAGGATGTCGGTCTTGACGGAGTCTGGGAATCTTGGTGGGTGGTAGGACAGGCGCGGGGTCCACCCGGGGGACGTCTTCTTTGTGCTGTCGTGATAAAGCGTCGGCCTTGGTGTTCTTGGACCCCGGGCGGTATGACAGGTGGAAGTTATAATTTTCGAAAAACCATGCCCACCGCGCCTGTCTGGGGTTGAGTTGTTTCAATGTGCGGATAGTAATGAGGTTCTGATGGTTGTCCAGACGATGAACGGCTCTCTGGCGCCCTGCAGCCAGTGTCGCCATTCCTCCAAGGCCCACTTTATGGCCAGCAGCTCGCGGTCCCCTATACCCTATCGCTGCATTTATTGTTCTGGACCTCGCTGGGAGAGAACAGCTCCGGCGGCCACATCCGAAGCGTCCACCTCTACAACGAATGGTTTGTCAGAATCCGGGTGAAGAAGGATGAGGGCAGTGGTGAAGCGGCGACAGAGTTCGTGGAAGGCGGAAATGGCGGTGGAGGTGAGATGGAAGGGGTGAGATGAGGGGCGAGTCAGAGCAGTTAATGGGGCTGCAACTGTACTGTAGTCCCGGATAAAGCAACGGTAGAAGTTAGCAAACCCGAGAAATCGCTGAAGTTGTTTGAGAGTCTTGGGTAGGGGCCAATGACTCACAACTTCCAGTTTCTGCGGGTCCATGGCCACACCCTGGGACGAGATGAGAAAAACCCAGGAACGTGGTGGAGTGTTCGTTGATGGTTTGGGAGTAAATGAGGATGTCGTCCAGGTAGACGAACACCCAGCGGCCTAACATGTCTCTGAGAACGTCGTTGACAAATTGTTGGAATACCGCGGGTGCATTGCAGAGACCAAAGGGGATGACCAGGCTTTCATAGTGTCCGGTAGGGGTGATGAAGGCCGTCTTCCACTCATCGCCCTCTCTGATGCGCACCAAGTTGTAGGCGCTCCGGAGGTCCAACTTAGTGGCACCAGAGAGGGTGTCCAGGGCAGAGTTGTTAAGAGGCAATAGGTGTCGGTTCTTGATGGTGATGTTGTTGAGTCCCCGGTAATCGACACAGGGACGAAGACTACCATCGCATTTCTTCACAAAAATGAACCCCGCTTTGGCAGGGATGGTACCGGATGGTACCATGGCAAAGTCCGCTGGAGACATACATGGCCTGCATCTCATTCTTGGATAGGGAATAGAGGTGGCCACGGGGTGGGATGGAGCCTGGCTGAAGTTTGATCGCCAGGTCGTAGGGGCAATGTGGAGGTAGATGGGTGGCACGCTTCTTGCAGAAGACTTCAGCCAGGTCCTGGTAGTCTCGTGGGATGTTATCTGTGTCGACATCGGGGACCTCGGTCTCCCTAGAGCACGTCCCAGCCTCGGCCCGTAGGCATAGTTCGTTGCAGGTCGGTCCCCATTGTAGGATCCGATTTTGGGTCCAGGAGATGAGTGGGTCATGACGCAGTAGCCATGGGTGTCCCAGGATGATAGGTGGTGACGGAATGCTGATGCTGGTTAATGATGAGGGTGATAGGCTGGGTTCGGAGGGTGATGGGACTGGAGGAGAGGGGGCGACCATCAACTGATGTAATAGTTACGGGCTGGGATAACGGCTCTGTCTTTACCCCGAGTCTTTTGACATAAGAAGAGTCAATGAAGTTGCCCGCGGCACCGGAATCGATGAACGCGGTACTTCCAAATCGTTTGTGGTCAAACTGGAGGTGTACTTTTACTGTGAGACAGGAATCATCAGTCAAGGTGGTGGAGAGGGAGATGAAACCCGGTGAGCCACTCTCATTTCTCACCGGGTCTGCGCGTTTCCCGGTCGCAGAGGACAGATGGCTCGGTGGTGTGTAGCAGATCCACAATACACGCAGAGCCCCTCTCTGAATCAGCGTTCCCGTTCTGCAGCGGTTAAGGAGGCACGCCCTAATTGCATGGGTTACCCAGCTCCTGTGTTAACCACGGCGGGAGGTGGAGAACCAACGAGTCTGGTAGGTGGAGCAGTGAATGAGGATCGGGCTTCGGAGACTGGAGCTTGGGGGAAGAAAGCGGTGGATTGAGGATAAGACTGATGTAATGGCATCGTGATGGGCGGCAGGGCACGGGGAGCTGGCTTGGGGCGAGCGAGCAGTTGGTCGATCCGGAGGGCAAGTTGGATTAAGCCCTCCAAGGTCGCTGGGAGCTCTCGTCCTTTATACGCGAAGCCAGTCCCTCGTAGTCTGGAGTTCTGAGTCTCCCCAGTCGGTCTGCACAGCAAGGGTACGAAACTCCGCGGTGTAGCAGCTCACGGACGACCCTCCCTGCCGTAGGTGATATAGTTTGGAGTCGGTCTCCACCTCAGCAGCAGGGTGTTCGAAGGTGAGTTTGAGTTGGCGGGTGAATTCCATGTATGAGTAGGCCTAACCCTAATTACCTCCAGATCAGGCCCACCACAAAGGTGTCATCTGCAAAATTGATGATGGTGGTGGAGTTGGTAGTGGCCACACAGTCATACGTGTACAATGAGTACAGCAGCAGGTGCAGGACTCCAGTGCTGAGAGTGAGCGAGGCTGAAACATGTCTGCCCATCCTTACTGCCTGTGGTCTGCCAGTTAGGAAATTGGAGATCCTCTGACACAGGAATGGGCTACTTCGTGGAGTCCTAGGTGCTCCAGCTTGGTTTTGAGTGAGGAGAGAAGTATGATGTTAAATGCTGAATTGTAGTCGACAAAGAGTATTTTTACATAATTCCTTTTACTAGTGTCCAGGTGAGTGAGAGATGTGTAGAGGAGGTTGGAGATGGTATCATCTGTTGAGTGGTTTGGACCATAAGCAAATTGTAAAGGATCAAGTGTGTCATGTAGTGAAGAAATGATGAAGTCTCTGACCAGTTGCTCAAAGCACTTCATCACTACTAAGGTGAGGGCTACGGGACAATAATCGTTGAAGGAAGCAGGATGGGGTTTCTGGATGCTTTAAAGCATGCAGCATTTACCCACTGGGATAAGGATACTGTACCTCCTTAGAAGTATTATAATTATATTATTATTATAATTTTCTTCTCAACCATCATGGAGGACACTAAGTCAACTCATAAAAAAAAAGATGCAAGATTTTTATGAAATCTGCCAGGAAAATTCTTCACTTGTTTGGGTTTGACATATTGTCGAGTAAAATTTCATTTATTTCAATGTTCATGCAACACATTGTATTTGCCATAATGATATAGTGTTTTATTTATTTTTTCTATTCATTTAAAATATTTTTCCAAAAAAATCAAGAAGGTGGGCGGCACGGTGGTGTAGTGGTTAGCACTGTCGACTTGCACCGCCAGGGTCCGTTTTCGATCCCCGGCCAGACTCAGTTCCCGTCTCTGTGTGCATGGAGTTTGCATGTTCTCTGCGTGTTTGGTGGGTTTCCTCCGGGTACTCCGGTTTCCTCCCACAGTCCAAAGACATGTAGGTTAGGCTAATTGTCGTCCCTAATTGCTCGTAGTGAATGTATGTGTGTGTGTCTGTGCGCTGCGATGGATTGGCACCCTGTCCAGGGTGTACCCTGCCATGTGCCCTAAGTCTCCTGGGATAGGCTCCAGGCCCCCCGTGACCCTGAATACAGGATTAAGCGGTATAGATGATGAGTAAGTGAGTGAGTCAATCGTCTGACTTTCCATTGTTTCTTACAGGAGCAGGTAAATCAAGTGAAACATTGTATAGTAGTTAAATGAATTCCTAATCACAGTACTAAAATTATAGTCCAAATTTAGAATTTAAATTAGATGAAATCTTATTATGATTGAATCTAAGCAAAGTAAACATTAAACACAGTGAACCTTTATATTTTATCATGTGTAAGTAGAAAGCTACGCTTTTCCATTAGTTTATATAAAAGCAGACATTTTGCTTTCTATAAGTATATATTTTTCACGTCTGTGAGACAAGCATACACAGAGTTTTGGTTCATTTTCTGGGGCGCTCAAGTTCACCTGTTACAAACAAGAACTACAACTCCCAACAGCAACTCTCTGGCTCACCTGAGTACTAGCGCACCTGAGCCCAATCACATTAGTAAACCATCTCATCTGCCATTGCGTTCCCTGTGAGGCTTACCTAACATCACCAATACAGAATAGCGTTCTATCCCTGTTTGTTTTCATTATTTTACAAAATCATAACATTTTGTCGTCATTTTGAGTGCACTTAAATAAAAGTCTTATAAAGGCTATGTAGCTTATATAGTGTTAGGATATAATTTTTGCTCATTATTCTGACAATAACTGTGGTACACCCACCTTTTCTGATGCACACACAGGGTCTGTTTTCTGGCTACGCGAGTGTTACACACGATGAAATCAAAAGGCTCACTGCGTTAATATTTACTTTGCTTAAATTCGATGCACCGATAGAAATGCCTATATTTAATTAAAATTCTTAATGACTTCTTAATGAAATAATTAAATTTGTACTTTAATTTTAGTACTGTGATTTGTAAATTTGTTTAATGTTTCACTTGTATTTTATAAGGTTTTGCCGGCGGTGGTACAGCGCAACAGGGTGCTATTGGGATGTAAAATGAAATTTATTTGTTACGTGATGCGGTATGGAGAGCCACACTACTAGTTAAGACTAATACTAGTCGTACTAATCTCCTTCCTTTTGCTAAGTCAGTTCATATACAGGAAAAGAGTGATTATTAAAAAAAGCAGAGCTATTATTGCTCATCACTCTAGCTACCAAATAGAACACAAGGAGGACGGTTCTGTGGAGAATATAGGTTATCTGTGGGAACGTCTGCATAGGATCTTTTGGTAGTTTGTGGCTTTTGAAATTAAAAACTTCTAGAAGGTGATTAAAAAAAAATTGTTTATGTAAAATTAAGAAAAATAGTTTTATAGTATAATTCAATTACACTTTTTGGTGATTTTTACCAAATAGGATAACATTTAAATGTGAATCTTTCTCACGGCACCAGAGTTGAATCCATCCCTCCAGAATTAATGACTCGTGGTGTGTCTAAGTGCCGTGGGTTAATAATTTTTTTGCTCTTGTTTATCTTTTTTGCAGGTTTTCTGTTTCAGGATCCTGTCCTTTGTAACTTTACAGAGACTAATGAGTGTTATGTAGCTCTGGGAAAACAACTCTGCCTGAAAATATATATATATATATTTTTTTTTTACCTAGAACTGGCAGGCTGTTTCTTCATCAATGGTGAAACTGGGAAAGCTAAAATCATTTATAGTTTCCTAAAACTATAAATCCTGCTGAATCAAAACGCTGCAAACCTCACCTGTCATGTAGAAAATCATGTCAGTAACACACAATTCTACTCCATTAATTTTACTCCACTAACGTCTTGGAGAATGTTTTTTAAAGAATGAACTAAATATTAATAACATCTGTCATTCATAAATGATAGAACAGTGCTATGATAGAAATAAATGACACCACATTTTTACACATAAAGAAAAATAATATAGGGAATTTTGAAAGCAGATTGTGAAGGGGGGAAAAAATCACTGGCAATGGGATGTTACTTTATACATGTTACTTCATACATATACTGTGCCTTTATTTAGCATTAACAGATAATGTGTTCACAACATTTACAGGCACAGATATGAATAGAAAGCACTGTATTAATAAACAGCATGGAAGAAAATGCTTATTCATTGCTCATTGAAGCTGCGAATCCCATGAGTTCCCAGAGGTGTGCAAAGTTTTTGAGGGACCATGGCTCTAAAGGGCAGTTCAGGGGGCACCCTTCCCAATTTTGGGGGGAAATTACATATCAGCATGAACCAAACCACATTTTTCTTTATGTAATTACTTGTTATACACAACAGAAACTACGTAAAGGATTCAGACTTGAGTAAACTGTTTTGTGACACAGAAAATGCTAACAACAACATTTATTTTTTTTCTTAGGACATTCTACCTTTTTTATTCTTCTAGCTAGCACGATTATCATGTGACAATAGGTTAATAGAAGCCAATTTATTTGTGACTATGCTGCTAAAACAAAGAAATAAAAAAAAGTTGTGGATTGGTCTAAATCACATGTGGAGATTTTAGTCACAGGAATCACACTGGTTATTATTAAAAACACCACTACAAATTTGACAGAGATCTGTGTATATGTGTACAAAAAGCACAAACAGTGAAAGGTTTTCATCAACAAAACTCAGAATTGTTATAAGTACTCAATATTTAAATATTTATGTTTTGTGTTCCTTTTGCACACGTGACACTTTCATGAAACACAACAATGCAAATAATGTTTCAGTAATGATAAATAAATAAACTATTGAAGATGAACTTGATAAAAGAGAATGTGGTCGGAACTATTTTGATTCAGACCTTCATGTAAAACCCTGTTCAAGTATAAAAGTGTTCCAAGCTAGATGTCCAGACCCTGACATATATTTCATGCCACAGTGATGAACAGATATGAATGGTTACATGGCTGCTATTTTTACGAGTCAACTAATAACTCAAGTATTTTATTAATCACCTTTTCTGGTGTTAGGATAAAATATGTTTCAGGACATTTCAGGTTTTTTTCAGGCTGCTTTCTTTGTGCAGATAAAAACACATTAAACTGCACTTTATTTTACAACCATACAGAGCATATTTTCATGTTTGCACTGTTATGGCAAAACTTTTAAAACTAGGTAACGGTTTGCAAAATAATAAATATGTGCATTATATTTCACTATCAAATGATGGATGAAGGACAGACCGGACTGTTTCAGTGGCCATGCCCGAGTTTAGACTTAGATTTAGAGATTAGATAATGACTACAGTACAGCATCCCTAAGAACCAATTCATCAGCGTACCACCAGAGGGACCCCATGCCTAAGATTCTCGAATTTTTCTTCTTTTTCACTTCCTGTCCATGTGCTATGTAATACATCATATAATACATCATGCTTTAAAGCCTTACTGATTATCTAAACTCTGAGCTGTTGTTCTGTGTTTGTCTACCTGCACCTTCAAGTTTTTAATTAGTTTAATTATTATTACGTTATCAGCCCCACAGTCCTGTAAGATTGGCCTGAAAGCAATGTGTCTGTGTGTGTAGATTGTGCAGAATAATAGAACACAGTTATGGGAGGATAAAACCTACCTTTATTTCTCAAAATTATCCCGCTGCCACACTAATGCACTTATCCCAGTGTTTTACTAGTGCTTGGAAAAACTACTAAAAAGTTTTAGGAGCCATAAGTGGACTGTGTAGTTTGTGATGGAAATCCTGACCTCCAAGGAACTCCTTGAATGGCCAAACATGTGGAAATGGCTAGGAGCGAGGTCTGAACTGAACAGTGATCATGCAATAACTCCCAGCTGAGCTCCTGTAGAGTGTGTCTGCCCTCTGTTATATATATATAAAAAAAAAAAAAACCTTAGGATTAACCAATTAGTTGAGGCTGCTGTCATACCAGCAACAAACTGTGAAGCCAGCCGCTCTTCTATGTTACCATTAACATTAGAAAGCACAGTTATAGATGTAAGAGACTATTCAAAAAATATAATAATAATAATAAACTAACTACCACTAGAGCAGCAAATATAAATTAAAACTTTCAGTACAGAAAATTATGTCCACTCCAAGTGGATAACTGGTAAGATGTACACAGAAATAGTCATTAAAAAGGACATAGAGATCATCTCAACTGGCTTCCTCAAAATATTTCCACATATCACTGGTAATGTGTAAGTGGTCTGTTGAACAGTATGAGGTAATGCATTGGCTTACAAAAGCAGGACACCTTTTCTGATCAAACAAGGCTGTTTTTTTTTTTATATAATTATTGAATATTGAATAATGTTTGGGTCAGGAAAAAAAACATGAAACATTAAGTTCAGTAGCTGCACTTGGAGCATCATTTGAATTGAATGTGGAGCTTAAATTCAGTAAAATCCTCAAATCCTGCAGCCTCTTTCTCGGGCTCTGTGATGTGGATGCTATTATACAGTATGCACAGTATGTTTTACCTGCTTAATAAATATTAAAAATTTAATAATTGGCAAATGCTATTATAAGAAAATAATCCACTTTTATTCCAACCTTTCTTTATTCCACCAGCCCACTGTTGATTATTCATTTATAACAGCATACCACATCATGTTCCATTTATAATATAATAATTTATATCTACAGTCGTGGCCAAAAGTTTTGAGAATGACACAAATATTAGTTTTCACAAAGTTTGCTGCTAAACTGCTTTTAGATCTTTGTTTCAGTTGTTTCTGTGATGTACTGAAATATAATTACAAGCACTTCATACGTTTCAAAGGCTTTTATCGACAATAACATGACATTTATGCAAAGAGTCAGTATTTGCAGTGTTAGCGCTTCTTTTTCAGGACCCCTGCAATTCGACTGGGCTGCTCTCAATCAACTTCTGGGCCAAATCCTGACTGATAGCAACCCATTCTTTCATAATCACTTCTTGGAGTTTGTCAGAATTAGTTGGTTTTTGTTTGTCCACCCGCCTCTTGAGAATTGACCACAAGTTCTCAATGGGATTAAGATCTGGGGAGTTTCCAGGCCATGGACCCAAAATTCCAACGTTTTGTTCCTCGAGCCACTTAGTTATCACTTTTGCCTTATGGCACGGTGCTCCATCGTGCTGGAAAATGCATTGTTCTTCACCAAACTGTTGTTGGATTGTTGGAAGAAGTTGCTGTTGGAGGGTGTTTTGGTACCATTCTTTATTCATGGCTGTGTTTTGGGGCAAAATTGTGAGTGAGGCGACTCCCTTGGATGAGAAGCAACCCCACACATGAATGGTCTCAGGCTGCTTTACTGTCGGCATGACACAGGACTGATGGTAGCGTCACCTTTTCTTCTCCCGACAAGCCTTTTTCCAGATGCCCCAAACAATCGGAAAGAGGCTTCATCCGAGAATATGACTTTGCCTCAGTCCTCAGCAGTCCATTCGCCATACTTTTTGCAGAAGATCAATCTGTCCCTGATGTTTTTTTGGAGAGAAGTGGCTTCTTTGCTGCCCTTCTTGACACCAGGCCATCTTCCAAAAGTCTTGGCCTCACTGTGCGTGCAGATGCGCTCACACCTGCCTGCTGCCATTCCTGAGCAGCTCTGTACTGGTGGCACTCCGATCCCGCAGCTGAATCCTCTTTAGGAGACGATCCTGGCGCTTGCTGGACTTTCTTGGACGCCCTGAAGCCTTCTTAACAAGAATTGAACCTCTTTCTTGATGATCCTATAAATTGTTGATTTAGGTCTCCATGGTTAACAATGAAAGAACAATGATTTCAAGCATCACCCTCCTTTTAACATGTGAAGTCTGCCATTCTAACCCAATCAGCCTGACATAATGATCTCCAGCCTTGTGCTCGTCAACATTCTCACCTGAGTTAACAAGATGATTACTGAAATGATCTCAGCAGGTCCTTTAATGACAGCAATGAAATACAGTGGAAAGTTTTTTTTTCAGGATTAAGTTAATTTTCATAGCAAAGAAGGACTATGCAATTCATCTGATCACTCTTCATAACATTCTGGAGTATATGCAAATTGCTATTATAAAAACTTAAGCAGTAACTTTTCCAATTTCCAATTTTTATGTAATTCTCAAAACTTTTGGCCACGACTGTACGTCTCTGGCAATTTGTTGAGATTATCCAGCTTTCAAAATGTACTAAGATAAAATAAAGGTTAATCATAACAGTGTAATTCCATGAACTATTTAAATAGAATATGTGTGAATACAATTTCATACTTAATGAATTTTAGACAGTTTAAACCTGATGCTAAATTTCTTTTAAAAGCACTGAAACCAATTGCAACATTCTGTCCATTTCTTTAGGAAAGAAAACAGGAAGTGGCCCACTGTAGAAATGTGCTCTTACTTCCTCCTTTTCCCTCATGAGTATATTTGTCATGTAAAATCTTACCCAGACTTTTAGCCTGTCTGTAGTGTTTCCCCAGAGCTAAACCAGTGTGAGTGTGAGTGTGTGTGTGTGTGTGTGTGTGTGTGTAAGTGTAAAGGTCTCCAGTTAGTGAGAAGCTCCAGAGAGAACGCCATTATATACTCCATTAGTTGGTTTTTTAGACTTCTAGATGTTTTTACTGCGCTTCTGTGGACTTCAAAAATGCAGATTGTCTTTGGGATCCTGATGATAATCACAGCAGCTGCTTCAGGTAGGTTTCCTCCACAAATATGATTTATTTATGCTGAAAGTGTGTTCAACATTTATTTTGTGTAAAAAAGCAAAAAAAAAAAAAAAGTATAAATCTTCCAGAAAGTAAATTTAAATCAAATAAATTATAGCTTTTTATATAATGAAAAATGTAAAATACATGATGTCATGTTGCTATGAAAGTGTGTGTATACACACTACCCTTCACATTTTGGTTACTTTGCCCCTAAGGTTTCATTAAATTAATTAAAGTCACTTTTGATCAGAGTTGGTCTTTATTTAAAAAGAAGAATTATTATAAACCCACAAGGACACATCATTATTTCTGTTTTCATAAATTGTTTTAACATACTGAATTCCAGATCTTCTGTAATAGTGTTGTGAAGTTTAAGTGGATCAGATGAGTGTATCAGTGTGTAATAATATTAACAAGATGTTCCTGATTATTTCTTCCTCTGCAGGTTTGCTGTTTCAGGATCCTGTTGTCTGTAGATTTACTGAGAGTAATAATCAGTGTTTTGTAGCTCTGGGACAACAACTGCACCTGCAAATACCCCTGGAGGATGTGTTTCACCTAAAAATCACAAACAAGACATTTACCGACCGTATCATTTTAAAATATAAAAAAGAATCCCAAAATAACACGCAAACACCAAATATCTCAGGATGGAAGTTTGTTAATGATAATAAAACTCTGATACTAACCAGTGCAGAGAGGAACGACTCTGGAACATACACTTTACAGACCTTTGATGTAAACGGGACTAGTAAAGGAAGTTATACTCTCCAGCTGAACACTGAAGGTACGACCACACAACGTTTTACAGTAAGGGTGATATTATAATAAATGTATTATTTGATATCACACACACACCAATCAATTACTGCTGCTGCCCAGTCAGATAATTAATTCAACCTTGCTGTTGTAAAATAACAATTAACTGGAGGACAGCAGGAGTGAGAAATATATGAAGCACTGTTCTGTAATAACAAATATTTTCTCTGTGTAATCCACAGCTCAGGTGTCCTCAGTGAAAGTGCATTACAGCTGCTCGTCCCCTGGAGTCATGAACGTGTCCTGTTCTTCTGATGGAGACAACCTCCGCTTCAACTGGACTTCTGATTTAAACAAAAATCTTCAACTGGAGAATGGGAACAGGACTCTTATACTGGTTAAAGACCTTCATGGGAAAGTCATCTGTTCTGTTGAAAATCATGTCAGCCGTGATCACATTACCGCTGAACTCCACCCATGTCCTGGTGAGTCTATAAAAAAATAATTAAACAGCATAAACAACAATCATGAAGCAACAATGTTTAGTGTCACTATTTAGGAATTTGCAGGGGAAATTAGCCAAGGAAACCTACATAGAGTCTTAATTAAACTCATCCACTGCATATAATCTATTTTTACACACGTGTGTACACACACTTCATCTATAATGGAGAATTAATCCTGTCACATGTAAAGGTGAGCGGTTCTAAAGCAACATTTCTAGAAAACTAAAAAGAAACTAAATGTCTGTTTTTTCAGTGTTTCTACACACTTTCTAGTTTCTCAATAATATGAAAGCTATGGTATTTATTTATGTATTTACTGTATTTATTTGTCGGTTTGTTAAATTATTAACTGTCACATTGATTTAAAGTGAAGGAAATAAAAGCTCATCTGGAATGTTATAAGTGGCAAAAAAGAAAAAAAAAGTATGTGGTGTCTTTTTTATTATTAAATGAAATGTTGTGATAAAAAAAAAAAAAAAAGCTATTTTATAATGTTGCTAGGGGAAAATGCACAGCTGGACGTTTAAAATAACAGTTGATGTCTTTAAGTTAATATGGAGTCCAGTTCAATATTGCAGGCTCAGGTAGACTGTAGAAATTTCCAGTCCTGAACTATCGAGCGAATGCAGTCACAAGTCCTCACAAAACAGCTGTCAGCATCAGCCGAGGCCAGGACTGTCTTCATGGTAAAGTGGAACCGTCCCCAGTCACCACACGCATCCCAAGCAGACCACACGGGGCATCCATACGCTGAGATCTCCAACCAGGAGTGGGAGAAATAAGCTGCATCATAATGCAGCAGAGCTGATTAAGCTTTATATAATTTATATACATTATAACTCTTTGTATACATTATTCAATACATATTAATACATATTAAGCATTTTATATTTCTCTTCATAGTTCACAAATATGTGAATACCTGTGACAGAAAGGTATCTGCAAGAATAAAATGAAAAGTTTACAGCTCAGTAGTGAGACCAGCAATGTTGTACGGTTTGTGGACGTTGCTGCTGGCAAAACGACAGGAAGCAAAGCTGGAGGTGGAAAAGCTGAAGATGTTATGATGTGCCTTCATTTAATTTCCATCTTCTTGCAGATCGCCTTCTGATTATCCTGAGCTTGGTTTTTGTGCTTCTCATCATGATATCCATATTTGCATTCTACATGTACAAGAAGAAACAAGGCCAAAAAAACAAGGAAGGTAAACATGTTTAATGTTAATTTATTTGTAATTATTTTTAAAAGTCTTATCTTATTAAATTAGAGAGTTTTTTTTTTTTTACAAGGCTCACTCACTGACTGCATTAATAAGAACATGTATATATTTGCAATTTGTGCAATTATCCAATCTGCCAGTCATGTGGCAGCAGTGCAGTGCATAAAGCCATCCTGGTACTGTTCAATAGCTTTATAACTTTATATATAATGTTCACCTTCACATTCTGTATAGCATGCTGTTCAAATTAATATTTCGAGGCTCATGTATGTTCCAGAACTAAATCCCTGAAGATCAGCAATCTTTTAAATTCTCATACCAACATTAAAAATGACACAGTCAACATCACATTTCTGAGATCACACTTTTCCCATTAATAAAAGGTCTTGACTTGCATATTCAACATAATGTTGTGCCACTGACCGTAAGAAAATTTAATTCCCATGTTTTTTTGTTTTTTTTTAGCTTCTTCTCAGGAAGGTCGGGAGCTTGTGTACGCACAGGTCGCCCATTTACCCATGGACAGGATAGAAACAACACCTGGAATGTGTAAGACATTAACACACTTAATTACTACAGTATATACACTGGATTCATCCAAACACCCACCGTGCATTTAATATAATTTAGTTCACAAAAAATAAGAGTGGGATAATACAGCAGCGTGAATGAATGAATGAATAAAAATATGATGAAATTAATGAAAGAGTTCTCCATGTTGCTTTAATGTCACAGATTGGATTGAGTCTTGTGACTATACACGTAGTAGTATGTTTTTAAGAAGACAGTCAATTACCACATGGTGGAAGAATTATAGGCAGATTTTGTTAAGTATTAGCAGAATTAAAAACACAATACTGTACAAACTAAAATTACTTGATGTGGGCATGAATGCATAGATTAGAGGTTGGATTTGATTAATTTTCTGTCCATTGCACAACCCTGATAGGTATCCAATTATTTTAAATTAATAAAAAGAGTAGAGACAGGGTACATTTGGATGCTGAACCTGCAATGAGGGGAGTATATATAGAGAAACAGAGAGAAGCACAAAGTATGAACAAAATATCATATTATTCAAATACAGTATATGCCACAGAAAAGAATGGCATTATTTAATGCAGGGTGGTTGGCATTGGGACAAATCATTTTTTGAGCTGCAGAATGAAGTTCTGTTAATAACATAGTTGACACACACAGTAGGGAAACCATTTTATTTTGAAACGTGTTACTGTTTTTGCTTTGTAACTTGCAAATGTTACACAGGAGGAATGTACTACCTTGAACCACTATTTGTTCTATTGAGAAAGAACCTTGTTTTGTACTTTTTTTCACCTTTTATGTAAAATGTACCCCAAATTATAGCATGATTTATACGTGCTAATACTGTAGAAACATGACTTATATCCTCAGTAATGACATGATGTCTGTAATGTGGTTTAAAACGAGGCCGAATAGCACACTTTTCACCCTTTGTATCATTTTATTAATAATAGCAATGTGAGGTGGCATAGTGGTGTAGTGGTTAGCGCAGTGGCCTGAGAACAAGTACTGTTCTCTTTGCAACTGCCAAACCCAGACTCATCCATTGGCTTGCCAGACAGAAAAGCATGATTTGTCACCCCAGAGAATCCAGTCCAGAGAATCTACAAAGTCCAGTGGAGGCGTGCTTTACACTACCGCATCTGATGCTTTGCTTTGATGTAAGACGTGGATGTAGCTGCTCGGCCATGGAAACCCATTCCGTGAAGCTCTCTGTGAACATATCATGTGGTCTTATCTAAAGACCACATGACGTTTCGAGGTCTGTAGCCTATTGACACTGCAGAGAGTTGGTGACCTCTGTGCACTATGTGTCTCCGCATCCTCTGACCCCTCTGCCCTACCATTCGTGGCTGGGTTGCTGTCATTCCCAATAACTTCCACTTTGTTGTAATACCACAAAAAGTTGACTGTGGAAGTTGACCGTGGAATGCTATGTAGTAGCGTGGAAAGTCCACAACTGGACTTATTGCACAGGTGGCATTCTATCCAACACTGGAATTCACTGAGCTCCAGAGAGCAACTAATTCTTTCGGAAATGTGTGCAAAACCGGTCTGCATGCCTAGGTGCTTGATTTTATACTCCTGTAACCATGGGAGCAATTGAAACACCTGGATTAAATTACTTGGATGGGTGACTGAATACTTTTGGCAATGTAGTGTATATATATATATATATATATATATATATATATATATATATATATATATATATATATATATTGTCTTCTGCATGGTTGAAAAAAAAAAAAAAAAAAAAACTGCACCCACACTGGTCCTATAAGGACAAAACTGGACACCCAGGTTCTACAGAAACTATAAATAAATTGCATTTTAAAATCAAATGAAATCAAAACAAAAAGGAAACTTTGATCATGACATGTATTTTATGAACTGTTCTCTTACGGTCCAGCACAATCTCGGAACGAAGGTGTGGAGTATGCTGAGGTGGTTCCTCGAGCAACCAAGCGGAAGCAAAAGAAGAAGGAGGACGAGGTGCAGTACGGCGAGCTTGTGTTTAACACACCTGCCAGGAACAAGCACAAGGTGGCCAAAGAACCAGATGATTGTGTGTACTCACACGTCCAACACAGTCAGTGAGACACACACTCTCGGCCTGTCTCAGCATGCAGCAGATTTATTATAGTTTTTATTAAGCATAAGCGTGAAGCCTGATTATCTAAATATTATAGTTTTAAAACTTTCACCGGATATTTATCCATATGTATTTTTGTAAGATCATTCTGGTAGAGGAAGTAGCGTTTTGATTTATGTTGATTAATGAAAATCTCTTTAAACAGTCTATCAATCTTAAACAAACCCTTGTTGTTCCGCTACTTTCTAAGTTTACTGTATATGAACAAAATAAAATGCAGCTTGTTACAACATTTTACAGACAAAGCAGTAAACCCAATTTTCTTCAAGTTCAGAATTTACACTGACAAACTTCAATTCAAAACTGTGATTTTTGAGTTTCCTAAACCTACTTTTATGGTTTTCTTTGTAAATAACATTATTTAAAAAGCCAATTTATTATTAGATTTAGATCATGTGCCGCGTCCAGTGAATGTACAGTAGTAGGAACTCGCATATTAAACCAAGCATGAGCCAGAGCTTCAAAGTATTAAACGGATACTGTAAAAAAATAACAGAAACTTGATTCTATTTAAGCACTTTTCACTCGTGGTGATATTATTTGGTGTAGTGGTTAGCATTGTGGCCTCAAAACTCCAGGGGTTCGAAAAAAGGTGGTTTCGAGTCCCACCTTTGGGTGTGTGCATGGAGTTTGCATGTTCTCCCCTGGCTTGGTGGAAGGACGCATTTGAGATCATTAAGGATAGAAAAGTCTCCTGGGAATCTTATTTTAAATCAGCATTATTGGTAGTATTAGTATTTTAATATTTTATCAGCATTGTTTTGTTGAAAGTGTTTAGACGCAGCTGCGACTTTCCAGTGTAGCTTAAACTAAATAAAGGAAGTCTTAAGTTTGCTTAATTTTTTTCTAACAGACATTTCTGTTTCTCTACTTCTGCTATCATTTCTATGTAGTCAAGTTCTGTAATTAAGCAATGGCATGTTATCCCAGGGTTTTTTTTTTATGTCTTAAATGATTTTTTACATTATGCGGTTGAATACAGCAGTAGTTTAGTAATGTTAATGTCAGTGTTTGTGTTCTTTACTGTCTTTCTTTCAAAGTTTGAAAAGCTTTTGGAATAATTTTCCATTTACTTGTTTAATTCTTTCGAAATGTGAGCACACTTAAGATCTCTTTGGACTATACTATTTTAGGAAAATGATCAACACCAAGATGGAGTGACATGGCTAGGTTTTTTATTTATTTATTTAGTTAGTTTTTTTTTTTTTTTTGTATTCCTTTATGTATTTCACCTGAAATATTAAAACTATTTTGCCAGCTTTGGTTGCACTTTTAATTTGTGTATATGTTTTGGGTTACCCTTGTGCTATGATCCGACAAAACTGGAATGGTAAGCCATATGAAGAAGCTGTATGGCTGTATGCATGTGAATGCAGCTTCTTACAGTTAACTAAAAATAATCTCAAAGTGGGAAGTGAAAGGTCTGCATTATACAGTACTCATTTTATTTTGTGAATAGTAGGTTAAATGTCAGGATCCTGGTTAGATGACCACTTAAATTTTACTGTTAGTGTATTATTTTTTATTTATTTATTGTCTTTTCATACTGGTTTTAACACAGTGTCATCTAAAAAGATGCAATTTAAGATACCCTGAAGTTATTTATAAAGTCCTCTCTTTAAGCACCAATTCATCTCAAACATGGGAATAAGAACGTCATCTTAGCAGCGCATCATAAACAAAAGACCAAAATGACCACATTAAATAACGTGTATTAAAATAAGTTTCATCAGTGCATCTGATTAAAGGAAATGAAAATAAATAAAATAAATGGTCACAGTCATCAGTATGTGCCCAAGATGGAGAAAAAGCCAAAGATAGACATAGACATCATGATGTGCTGGTGGTTGATGCAATTTCAACAGAAACTCATACCAAACCAGAGGAAGGTCTGGTTTAAATAGATAATAATTCTCACACTGTAAGTCATCTTTAAAAATTTTGAAGACATAAAATACTATATTATAATATACATGATATGTAATACTTTTTACACATGATGGTGGAAAGCATTGTAAAAATTCCTCAGTTCTTTTACAGTACACATGATTGCGGACGGGACTTTCATAAGAATAAGGCACAAAGTGTAGTTTATCTGGATATTAAATGTGTGGACATTAAATGTGTTTTCAAAATAAGATCCTAACCACACACACACACACACACACACACACACACACACACACACACACACACACACACACACACACACACACACACTCTCTCTCTCTCTCTCTCTCTCTCTCTCTCTCTCGCTATATATCCTTCTGCATGGGTTTATAACGGGAAGTGACACATAAGGCTGGAAGAACAACCTACACTGAGCAAGAATTCATGCTCAAACATACTGTAATCATCTGATTGTAAAAGGTCTCAGTATTATGCAAATACATCCTCAGATGAACCTCAACATACAGTATAACTTTTTTCACTGTGCCATTATTTATTTAACAAAAACAAAGCTAAAGTAAAAAAAAAAAAAATTATATATATATATATATATATATAGATAGATAGATAGATAGATAGATAGATAGATAGATAGATAGATATAGATATATATAGAGAGAGAGAGATATATAGAGATTCATTAGCTTGCAAATTCACCTTCAGCAGCAATAACTTGAAGTAATCATTTCCTCTGGAGGAATTTTGGCCTGTTTGCTCATGCCCAGCTCTCTTAGGTACCAAAACAGCAGTTCAGCTGAGTTGAGGTCTAGGCTTTGACTAGGCCATTCTAAAACCTTGATTAATTTATTTTTCAGCCATACTGATATAGATTTATTAAGGTGCATTGGATCATTGTCCTGTTACACACGCTAATTTTGACCAAGTTTTAGCTGTCGGACAGATGGCCTCACATTTGCCTCTAAAATGATATATAGAGGAGTTAATGGTCAGCTCAGTGACTGCAGGATGCACAGTGTTAACAAAATAAGGCCAACTCATCACCCCTGCACCATTGTCCTTGATAGTGTGTATAAGATGTTTAGGCTGAACTTATATTTGATTTTTGCTAAAAAAAATGGCACTGGGCATTAAGACCAAACAACTAGACTTTGGTCTGATTTGCTGATAGGACATGATTCCAGAAGTCTTTTGGGTTCATTCAGATGCAGGTTTGCCTCATTTGTGCTTCCATGTTGCTTTTAGACAGAAAAGGCTTTCTCCTGGCACCCATATTATCCTAAATGTGCTGTCATCTACTTTTAACATTTAACATGCTTAATGAGACCTGTTGGGTCTGAGATGCAGTGCTTTTTTGTGTGTGTATATCTCTGAGCATTGCATAGTCTTGACTTTGACTTTGGACGTGCTGGAAAGTTTTCCACTTATTAATAAGCTTTCTCACTGTAGAAACTCTAGTTTATATAAACCTTTCCAGATTGATGTACAACAACAATTGATTATCTAAGACAATTGCTTACGTCTTTTCATCTTGCCATTTGGTTGAAACACACCAAAAACTGCCAAAACGTCTGCTTTTATAGCCTGATTTTATAGCTTCCATCCTATCAGCTTATTTAGAACTTTGTTTAGCTTTTTACTGAGTTTACAGATTATATTTCTTACTTTGTTCTGTCTCTTGTGTATCATTTTATTACTTCTCCTCTGTAAATAATAAGTTGTTTATTTGTTCACCCATATGGTAAGAAGGGAATGATTCGCTTTCCACCATAATATCATGTCTAGTATGTCTGACTTTAACAAGCTATTATACTTTATAAATAACCCAGTCCTTATGTGTCCTTATATGACTTGTGATTCACAAATTCCTCTCTTCAGTTACTCGGATCAGTTGAGTGAACTGAACATTACACAATTCAGTTGTTCTCATCAGGTTCATCTGAACTGTGGGATTCAACGGATCAGCCGGACTCGTAGTGTGGAGTGAAACAGCCATACTGTATTTGAGGGACTTGGTGTGTGTTCATGAGTCCAAGGATTCTGTGGATTCTGAGGATTTGTTGAGCGCCCCTAGTGGAGGACCATGGCAAAAACAGGCAAAATCCGT
This sequence comes from Clarias magur, assembly GCA_013621035.1. Taxonomy (NCBI): domain Eukaryota; kingdom Metazoa; phylum Chordata; class Actinopteri; order Siluriformes; family Clariidae; genus Clarias; species Clarias magur. The sequence continues at coordinate 123,241 of QNUK01000440.1, read as the reverse complement.
ATCACAATGTCACAACAAACTGCAGCTGTTTCACTTTTACAAGAGTGTGAGAATAGATGTCCTGCTCTATAATCTGCTTATGTATTATGACAAACTGAGATAAAAAAAAGGCTCTTGCATTTGTGTCATATCAGCCCTGTTTTCAATCCAACAACCAACTCCACCACAATGGGGCTGTTAAATATGTGATGCTTTATCTCAGTGGTTATAGCGACCAAGCTATATGCACAAAAAAACTTAAACTTGACCACTTAACCACCTGAGCTTTATTCTTTTTCTTTAATTAATCAAGCACCAAGCAGCCTTGTTTTTTTTTTTTTTTTTTTTTTGTGCATCACTATATCAAGGCTAGGCAATATAATAAAATACATCTTTTTTATTTTAAACAACTCAAAATTATTTAAATCTGATATTTCTAAATATATTGTCAAACATGCACACAGATTAAATCTTATTTACAGATTAAAATTATAAAAACATTATTTCTTTAACATTTATTCTTTAAACATGAACAGAATTATTTTAACAATAAATTAAAAAATACTGACACTTCCAGGAAATGGTGTTGCGCACCCCTTTAGATGAACAGTTTTGGTATCGCTTGTACCCCACTCTGGTTCTGTTGGAGCTGTTAAAATCTTGGGCAAATGCAACAGGTAGATAGTAATACTGTCGCTTTGTAGAAATTCCTGTTTTTACAAAAAAGTATATACATGCTTCACATTCAAATTGTGAAATTACTAACAAGTATATATCAGACTTATGCAAAAGTGACTAGTGATACTAATGAGATTTTCCTTATTTTCCAAATCGCAAAAGTAATTCAGTTCCCTTTCAAAAGCTACACTCGATGCTGCGTGAAAATGCTATGGGAACATCTCTTTGTTCTCTGGTTGTGAAGCCTGTGTATGTCAAAACCACTGAATACTTCGGCTTACAACCTCTGTCAGGTGACGCCACTGAATAAGGTGCACCTGCAGGTTATAAATAGGAGTGAACCGGAAACGTCCTCAGATCTTTTTGTCTTCATGACCGCTTTGTGTTTGCGTGTGTGTGTGTGTGTGTGTGCAACAGAATCATGGTAGGAAAGAAAAACTTTACTTACCGATAATGGCAAGAGTTGGTTGAGAGATGCGTGCCTCCCAGTGACAGAATTCTTTCGGAGGGCGATCTCCACGACTTTTTCTTTGAGTGCTTGGATTTCAAGGAAAGTGCAAGCATTGTGATCTCGCTATTAGGGCACTTCGCTTTCTTTGAAGAGAAACCGCGAGCTGCGGCGCATTCCCCCGATGTTTCTTGTGAGCAGAAGGAAGAGATTCCTCACTTGCTTCCATGGAGATAGCGGGCCAATCTGGCAGACGCGTATGAGACGGAATTCCCCCTTTCTCTCGCGCTCTTGAAGGATCAGGAAGTTTTAGCGTCAGCTTCTCAAGCGCACTCCGGCGCTTTTTGTGAAGGGGCCGAATAGATTTCCTCTCTCGCCGCAAAAATGAATAAATTAAAATAAATAAATGAATAAAAAAATAACTAAAAAATTCCCAAGCGCTCAAAGTTAGATGACAGGTTCCTGTCAGGTGGCCAGGGGAGGGGCTTCAACAAGGGTTCCCCCCCTTTTTTGGCGACCTCCATGACGAGTTAACTCTTTCATGGAATAAGCCTTATTCATCCCCTGTTTTATGAGGCAGCAGATCAGGCTGGTGCTGCCCTGCACACCATGGCGGTTTTGCAGGCATACCAGGCTCATCTGCTGAGAGTTCTGAGCACTGGCGGGTCTATTGACGGCGCCGAGCCACAGATTTATTTCTCCGTGCCACCAAGCAGACGGCCCGTGCTGTCGGCTGTTCTATGGCTGCCGTGGTTGCCACGGAGAGTTATGTGATTGACCTCACGGGCATCGAGGTCAGGGATCGCGTTTTCCTCCTTGATGCCCCCCTCTCGCCTTTCGGCCTCTTTGGCGACGCTGTAAACACCTCTGCCACTAGGTTTCGGGAGGAAAAGCTCTACGAGCAGACCTCTGTGAGCATTCTCCCCTGCCATGCTCACCTGTCGGGACTGTCGGTCACCCAGTCCCGACCAGGTCTTGTCCCCATGAGGCGCGAGGTGCAGAAGGAGAGTGTGTCGAGCCAGCTACCCCCTTGTAGGGACAGGCGAGGGAGTCGTCGCGCTTCGCAATCCGCTTCAAAAAGAAAAAGAAAAAAAAGCACCATTTCTGAGGAATATTATCTCCGCCAAGAAAGGAAGTCCTGAGGTTGACGTGCCCAGGAACACGGGGGTGTCTCCCCCGGGAGGGACGTTGATGTTCTTGGGCTGAACATGTTGACAGAATGTTGACAGCCAAAATGATTGTTTCTCAAATTCAACCAGAAGTTTGGTTTGTGACGGTCAACCCGAATAACATGTTTTCAGATAGAAATATTGCCACAACACAGGCGGTTCCTGAGGTTTGCTTTCGCGGGCGAAGCTTACCAGTATCGGGTCCTTCTATCTGGCCTAGCCCTGTCACCCTGCACATATAAAATGCACGGATGCAGCGCTGGCTCTATGATTCCAGGGCATTCGTTTTCTGAATTGTATAGATGACTGGCTGATCCTAGCTCAGTCTTAATAGCTAGCGCTTTGACATTGGGATGTCGTCCTAGCTCATCTCCATTCTTTAGGATTGAGACTCAATGCCATGAAAGGCGTTCTCTTTCCTGACAAAATATTTGGGTGTCACATGGGATTTGATCAAAAGGCGGGCACAGCTGTTTCCCGCTTGTGTTGAACCCACCCTCCAACACCCTGAAGGAAATCAAGCTGGGCCAGAAAGTGACTCTTCATCACTTTCAAAGATCTTTAGGTCCACGGTGATACCTTTGGGCCTTCTGCACATGAAGGTGTTTTCAGTTGTGGCTAAAAGCCAGGGGATTTCACTTAAGGGCCAATCCCCAGAGGCTAATAAGGGTTACACGCCGTGGCTTACCCTTTCTATGTGGTTCAGACGTTGGGTGCCACCTTAGGTCTGTCTTGTAGTTGCAAGACGCTAATGACAGACGCTTCCCTCACGGGCTGGGGTGCGGTCTTGGATGGCCGTTCAGCACAAGAGAGCTGGAGAGGTCATCTTCTCTCAAGGCACACCAATTGCCTCGAAATAATGGCTCTGTTACTGGCCCTGAAATACTTCCTCCAGCAGTTGAGAGGCTACCATGTCCTAGTGCGGGTGGACAACACTGCAGTAGTCTCGTACATAAATCGCCAGGGTGGACTGCGCTCGCGCCGTTTGAACAAGCTAGTGCACCAGGTTCTGTTTTGGCCACAGGACAAGTTCGTCTCCCTCAGGGCGATTTACATTCCGGGGCATATGAATGTAGGAGCGGACTTGCTATCCAGACAAGCTGTTGCACATGGGGAATGGAAATTCCACCCCAAAGTAGTCAGTCAAATATGGGAAAGATTTTATGTAGCAGAGGTGGACCTCATTGCCTCACAAAAGGCAGCACAATGTCCCCTTTACTACTCTCTGACTCACACGTGGCCCAAATTACGCCTTTATGCTTTTCCACCCATAGTTCTGCTCCCAGGAGTCCTGGCAAGGGTCCGTCAACAGGGTTTGCGCCTCTTATTGATAGCGCCCCATTGGCCGACCAGAGTGTGGTTCTTGGATCTAATATCTCTCCTCAACAGCTCACCCTGGGTGACTCCAGTGAGGAGGGATCTTCTGTCTCAGGTGCAGGGGACAATATTTAATCCCCGGCCCGAGCTCTGGAACCTTCACGTTTGGCCCCTGAAGGGGACCAACTAAGAGATGTTGATCTTCCAGTCAGCGTAATTGAAACCATTTTAAGTGCCAGGGCTCCCTCCACTAGAAGAACTTATGCCCTCAAATGGAGTGTATTGGCAAGTGCATGGCAAGACATGTAGACCCAGTTCACTGCCAGATTGTTTCAGTGCTGGAGTTTCGGCAAGAAAAGTTGTTCTCGGGCTTATGCCCTAGTACTCTCAGAATGTACGTAGCCGCTATTTCGGCTTGTCATGATCTGACCAATGGGATTTAGTTGCCCATTTTGTTCATGGAGCTAAACGGTTGAGATTGCCCACCAGGGCGACGGTCCCTTCGTGGGACTTAGCTATCATACTCGGAGGCTCTGTCAGTCTCCCCATGCCTAGACTTTGCCCCTGGGCTAGTCAAAGCTATTCTGCATCCTCACCCAAACTATCTTCCCAAGGTTCCATTCTCGACCATTCACCCATTCGTTCTCGAAGCCTTCTGTCCTCCGACTTTCACAGCTCCGTCAGCTCCACAGACTCTGTCACACTGGGTGAGAGATGCTATTGCCCTAGCCTATGAGGCACGTGGTCACACTTTGCCTCTGGGAATCAGGGCTCATTCAACTAGGGGGATTGCCTCATCAATTGCTCTGGCAAGAGGCGTCCCCTTGCAGCAGGTGTGTGATGCGGCAGGCTGGTACTCTCCACACACATTTGTTATATTTTATAGTCTGGATGTCAATGCTACTTCAGGCTTGCAGAACCTTGAGTCAGCATCCCAGAGCTAGGTCTGAAACCTCCTTGGCTATTGTGCGCACACGCTCCACAACCTGGAGGTCCAGACACTTGCAGTGTGGCGACGTTGGTATTCTTGTTCCCATAGTGTTTTCATGCAGCATCGAGTGTAGCTTTTGAAAGGGAACCTCTCGGGTTACTTAGCTGTAACCCTGTTCCCTGATAAAGCGATAAAACAAGCCTGGACATCCTTCAGACAAAATTGACCTGAGGATGTTTCTGGTTCACTGCTATTTATAACCTGCAGGTGCACCTTATCCACCTATTGTCTTATCATAATCACTCTTTGTTTGTTTATCCCCTTATAGATTCCGGGTCGGCTGGAAACTTTATTTCCTCATCCCTTCTTTCCTCGCTGCGAGCTCCATTGTTGAAGCTACCATGCCCTATGGCGATCAAAGCTCTAGATGGTCAAAATCTTAAACAATCGCCTGTTAAACAAATATCTGCGTCACTTCGGCTAACTTTTCCCGGTCATACTGAGAAACTAAAATTCTTTGTGCTCCCTCGGTCTGATCATTCCGTCGTGCTGGGTCTACCCTGGTTCAGCTTTCACAATCCCAATTTCGATTGGGCGAATTCTCGCGTCATATCCTGGGCACCTCGATGCGCGAAAACATGTACACCGCCGACATTGACGGTCCAAACGACTTCCATTGAGAGTCTGCACGCCCTAGTATCTACTAATGTGCCATCAGAGTACGAACGATTTAAAGACGTGTTTAGTATTAGGGCAGCTGCACGACTTCCCCCTCACCGACCGTGGGACTGCGCAATCGAGATCTTGCCGGGGAAAACACCGCCGAGCTCATGCATTTATCCATTGTCCGTGGAGGAAACCCGGGCTTGGGGGGAATATGTGAGCGAAGCTCTCCGACAGGGTCTTATCAGCAGGTCCACGTCACCCGCCTCGGCAGGCTTTTTCTTTATAGCTAAGAAAGGGGGGGGCTTACGCCCCTGTATTGATTATCGTGGGCTAAATGCAGTAACAATAAAATACAAGCACCCTCTGCCGCTGGTACCGGCCGCTATCGACCAACTCCGAGGTGCCTCCATATTTACCAAACTCGACCTCCGCAGCGCTTATAATCTCGTTTGTGTGCGAAGAGGCGATGAATGGAAGACGGCGTTTAGCACAACATCGGGTCATTACCAATACAATGTAATGGCTTATGGACTGGTAAACGCACCTGCGGTGTTTCAGGGGTTCATGAACGACGTGTTTAGAGATATGTTAAACCGGTTTGTGATAGTTTACTTGGATGATATCTTGGTATACTCCCGGTCATATTCTGAACATGTCCGACATGTAACCGCCGTCCTTCACCGGCTACGCAAACACGGGCTCTATGCGAAGGCAGAGAAATGCGAGTTCCACAGAAAGGAGATTGTATTCCTTGGCTATCGCATAGGGCCACTGGGGGTTGAGATGGAGACAACCAAGGTCGCGGCGGTGCAACAATGGCCGGAACCTAAGTCAGTGAAGGCGCTACAAAGTTTCCTAGGGTTCGCTAATTTTCATAGGTGGTTTATTCGAGGTTTCAGTATGGTGGCAGCGCCGCTAACTAATCTATTAAAAGGGAAACCGAAACGCCTTTGCGAGTTTCCCCCGGAAGCGCGCAGGGCGTTTCAACATCTCAAATCTGCGTTTACCACTGCACTAATCCTAAGATTACCCGATCCGATAAAACCCTTTTTAGTTGAAGTGGATGCATCGGAAGTGGGAATAGGAGCGGTGCTGTCACAACGTCAAGGCAACCCTGAGAAACTCCACCCCTGCGCTTTCTTCTCTCGTAAGTTAACACCTGCCGAACGCAACTATGATATCGGCAACTGAGAACTGCTAGCAGTTAAAGCGGCATTAGAGGAGTGGCGGCACTGGTTGGAGGGAGCTGAACATCCATTTATAGTGCTCACAGATCACCGAAACCTAGAATACATCCAGCAAGCTAAAAGATTAAACCCTCGCCAAGCCCGCTGGGTGCTGTTCTTTACACGCTTCCGCTTTCATATCACCTATCGTCCCGGGTCAAAAAACAAAAAAGCAGACGCGTTGTCGCGTTATTTTTCTGCCCCTGAATGCACTACAGAACCAGAACCCATTCTGCCCTCGTCTCTCGTGGTGGCTCCGATCATGTGGGATCTCAACTCGGAGATAGCACAGGCGGCGCGGGCACATCCCGCGCCGCGGTGCTGCCCTCCGGGAAGGAGCTACGTGCCGGAGCCATTACGAGAGCGAGTGATCATACAAGCACACACTAGTGTGGCATCCGGACATCCTGGAGTAATTCGAACATGCAAGCTTCTGGAACCAAAGTTCTGGTGGCCGGAAATGCGGAAGACGGTAAGAACAGTTGTTTTATCTTGTGCGGTGTGCGCAGCGACTAAAAGCCCCCGCCACCTACCCGTTGGTAAATTAATGCCCTTAGCAACGCCAAACAGACCGTGGTCCCATCTTTCTGTGGACTTTGTCACAGACCTGCCAGTTTCAAAGGGATACACGACTATTCTAGTTGTAGTAGATCGCTTCTCTAAGGGATGCAAATTCATCCCATTCAGCTCCCTTCCATCAGCCTTCCAAGTTGCAGAAACCCTTTTTTCAACCGTGTTTCGTTACTACGGCATACCCGAAGATATTGTGTCAGATCGTGGTCCCCAATTTATCGCCCGAGTCTGGAAAGCATTCTTTCAGAAGTTGGGGACCACTGTTAACGTCAGGCTATCATCCCGAGTCGAATGGTCAGGCAGAGCGGACTGTCCAAGAACTCGTGAAATATCTTCGAGCATATTGTAGCAGCCGACAACATGACTGGGCAGACTGCTTAATTTGGGCGGAATACGCGCAAAACTCGCTACGTCACTCCGCAACCGGCCTAACGCCGTTTCAATGTGTGCTTGGACATCAACCTCCACTATGTCCCTGGGACACCACTCCCACTGAGGTACCCATGGTAGACGAGTGGTTTAAAAGAGCAGAGAAATTTTGGGAAGACGCACACACAAAAATCTCTCAAGCAGTTAAACGCTTTAAAAGGTATGCCGATAGACGGCGAAGGGAAAGTCCTCCGCTCCAGGTAGGCGATAGGGTATGGCTCTCGACAAGGGATCTTCACCTTAACCTTCCCTGTCGTAAACTCACTCCTCGATATATAAGTCCCTTCCCCATTCTATCTCAAGTCAATCCAGTTTCCTTTAAATTACAGCTTCCCTCTCATTTACGCATTCACCCTGTTTTCCACATTTCTCTTCTCAGACCAGTGATCCGGGGGCCACTGGACGAGGGTGTAGCGGAACCAGCAATCCCCGGGGCTGTGGAGATCGAGGGTGCCCCCGCGCTCAGAGTCAAACAACTTCTGGACTCCCGGAGAAGAGGGGGTTCCCTCCAATATCTGGTGGAGGAGCGGAGCTGGGTTCCGGCCCGAGACATTCTACACCAAGAACTCATTTCAGATTTCCATCGAACACGGCCGGATCGCCCAGCACCGCGACATCCGGGTCGCCCCACCGCCAACAATCCCATCAGGTCGGCGGTCCCCGGCTCCCTCCGGTGACGCGGAGAGAGCACTCGCACCCCCCTCGGGAAGCCGGTCCTGGGGGGGTGGGGGGGGGGGGGTGAAGTGTACTGTAACATCTGTACCACCACAGCACGGGGAAATAAGATCTGGCTCACCGGATTACTGAGTCGACTCTTTATCCCCACCTAGTGTGTCTACGTATGTATCGTCTACACGTTAACACTAATGAAGAGCACCTGTGTTCCCCCCGTGTGTCTACCTATATATTCCGGTCGAACCCGTAGCACCTTGTCTGTTCTCTGTTGTGCACCTTCAGTATATTTTTTAGATGTTTGATCTTCGCACCAAGTCTCTTCTCTATTTCCCCCAGGACTGAGAGGTGTCTGCAGGTGTGGTTTTGTTTCTGCGGCAAGGAGTCATCACTCCGGACCAAGTCCGCTGACCTAAGAACCTCTTTAGTTTTGTTTACCTTTTGTTTTCCCGCCTGCAGACCCCCGAGGGGGAAAAGCTGAGTAGGACTTTTGTGTTGTTGATTTTTGTTATGTTTCAAAGGAAGAAATAAAAGCACGTAAAACAAATGGAACCTGCGTCTGCGTCCGCTTCCTGCGAAATAGACATGACACCTGAGACATTCCCTGTCGACATTGTCGACATTTGAAGTTTTACAAAAATAAAATAAAAATACTTTGTTTATGGTTGTTTTTATTAAAATATAAATAGTAATAATAAGAGAAAAAAAACTACAGTAATAATAATAATGAAAAAAAAAACTAAAATCGAGTCCAAATAAGCAGTCTAGCCTTGAATTTTCCAAGGCTTCCGGTGATTATGAAATACAGTTGTCAGGGATAACCCCTAGAGGGCGCCAAAGCGCCCAAAGATTTCTTGTGTTGTAGTTCTGTTTAGTTTAAACTTCAGTTCCCAGAAGTGCAACTCGGTCAGGTGACATGGACGCGCACCTGAACCGAGTTGGTCATTGGTTTTATTATAAATAGTTGGTTTAGTCATGTTAAGTTGTCTAGCTTTTGTTACATTGAATTGGTATGTGGCTCAGTTATGTGGATACGTGTTTTGGTTTCTTTTGATATAAAGTATTTTAGTTTGTTTTGTTCCCTGACCCTTTTTTGCTTTAATAAAAGGACATTATTGCTGAACATCCACCTCTGCATCTATGCCTCGCCTCCGTTCAACCGCATACAGTTGTGACAACAGTCTGTGAATGACACACACTTCCTGGGTCACATAACAAAGTAATACTAAAGGTACATGCAATCACGTGGTTTTATGGTCGTTTTCAAATACTTTTATGATTATAAAATTATAATATGAGTTTTTTTTTTTTGTGATGCCATTCTCATATTCCGTAGCAGTAAAATGTACACATTTTTAAAATAAGTATAACTTTTGTTTTACATGACACATCAGGAAACCCAACCAGTTTGTTTTGACTGAAGTCTCCCTCTGTCGACAAGCACTGACATTACACCCATATATGGAGTTGTTTCTAAACCGGCCATTAAACCATTGTTGTGTTTCCACCCTGGATCCTTGCCGTTTTAAATGAAAACCATACCTGATAGCCTGTTTTAACTAAAAATAAATATTACAGATACTTGTGATATATTTATATAGTAATTTTCTTTGTTCTAAAAGGTTTGGCACATCTGTTTTGCACATACTGTACAGGCTTCTTTAAAATGTTTGCATAATTCAAATGTTTTACTGCAGGTAAGATTCTCGTAAGACCTTTGATGTCTTGTACTCTGTTTGAAGTCTTCGGTAAATAAGTTGTAAATAAGTAAATAAGGTGCTTTACACCTTCTACATTGAGGAATTTCATCACATGTCTTGGTTTGACTTAAATGCTTCAGGTGTATAAAGACCGATTTAGCAGCAGACTAACATCTAGGTGTGTAACAAAACATATGATTCACAATACTGGCTTCATAGACGGCAAGGTGGCGGAGTGGTTAGCACTGTGCCTTACACCTCAATCGGCACACCTCAGTCAAATGATCCCCTTTTTCTTTTTCCTCTCTCTCTCTCTCTGATGCACCTTACGATGTATGGATGCTCATCATTAATGTAATAGCTACTTATGGAAATTATTGGATTTATGCTTGTTGACAAGTGTTAAGCCTGGTAACTAACTGTGAACTATGGTGTATTCAGTAAATAAACAAAAGACAGCAGTATTTTTTCAGACTGAGTTGTCTTTGTTTTTCCAACGCACAGTGAGGATAACTATTCAAATCCTTATACTAGACATCATTTCAATTCTATTTGGAAAAAGTGAGGAAAAAAGTCTGTAAAATCCCCAAATCCTGCTGCCTCTTTCTCAAGAGGCATCTGTGATGTGGATGCCATGATACAGTATGTCAGTTTGACCTGCTTAATAAAGATTAAAAATGCAATAATTGGCAAACGGCATTATAGGACAATAATCCACTTAGCTTTATTATACTAGACCACTGTTAATTATTTATCTATAACAGCATGCCACATCATGCTTTATTCCTTATATAGTAATTTATATATCTTCACTGGCAAGTATTGACATTATCCATCTTTTAAATTCTGACTGTGCAAAATGTAGTGAGGTCACTTCTTTTACGATATTTAAATAAAATATGTATGAATACAGTTTCATACTTAAGAAAAGTATGCACTGAATTTTTACAGACAGTTTAAACCTGATGCTAAATTCTTTTTAAGAAAACTGAAACTAATTGAATCATTTTGTCCATTTCTTTAGGGGGAAAAAAAAACAGGAAGTGACCCACTGTAGAAATGTACACTTACTTCCTCCTTCCTCCACATTAGTATATTTGTCATATATAATCTTACCCACAATTTTACCCTGTCTGTAATGTTTCCCCAGAGCTAAACCAGTGTGTGTGGGTGTGTGTGTGTGTGAGTGTGTGTGGATTTGCATATAACAATCTCCAGCTATTAAGAAGCTTCAGAGTGAACTCCATTATGTTCATTTCCCATTAGTTGGTATTTGGACTTCGCTTCTGTGGACTGAAAAAAAAAATGCAGGTTGTCTTTGGGATCCTGCTGATAATCACAGGAGCTGCTTCAGGTAGGTTTCCTCCACAAATATGATTTATATATATAATAAAAAGATAAATATAATATTGGAACAATTATTCATTTCCACTTAAAAAAGTGTTTTAACATTTTTTTTAAATTAATAGCTTTAGACTAACCTTCACATTTTAAGTACTTTGCCCCTAAGGTTTCATTAAATTCATTAAAGTCACTTTTGGGCGGCATGGTGGTGTAGTGGTGAGCACTGTCGCCTTGCACCTTCAGGGTCTGGGTTTGATTCCTATCTCTGTGTGCATGTTCTCCCCGTGCTTGGTGGGGTTTCCTCCCACTGTCCAAAGACATGTAGTTTAGGTTAATTAGCATTCCCAAATTGGCCATAGTGTGTGAGTGTGTGCGCCCTGCGATGGATCAGAGTGTACCCCGCCTTGTGCCTTAAGCCTCCTGGGACCCTGAATACATGATAAAGCTGTATAGAAGATGAGTGAGTGAGAAAGTCACTTTTGATCAGAGTTGGTCTTTATTTAAAAAGAAGAATTTTTGTAAACTCACAAGGACATATAACATTATTTCTGTTTTCATTAAACAGTAAATGTTTCAACATACTGATTACCAGATCTTCTGTATTAGTGGTGTGAAGTTATGCCATAATAATATTAACAGAATGTTCCTGATTATTTCTATCTCTGCAGGTTTGCTGTTTCAGGATCCTGTTGTCTGTAGATTTACTGAGAGTAATAATCAGTGTTCTGTAGCTCTGGGACAACAACTGCACCTGCAAATGCCCCTGGAGGATGGGTTTAACCTAAAGATCACGGACGAGCCAAATATCACTCGTATTATTTTAAAATATAGAAAAACCCAAAGTAACCCACCAACACCAAATATCCCAGGATGGCAGTTTGTTAATGATAATAAAACTCTGATACTAACCAGTGCAGAGAGGAACAACTCTGGAACATACACTGTAGACACCTTTGATGTAAACGGGAATAATAAAGGCAATTATTCTCTCCAGCTGAACATCGAAGGTAGGACCGCACAACCTCTAATTACATTACACAGCTTACAACAACATTTACATTTTATACATGCATAAAATTAATCACTCATTTTATAATTTTATAATAAAAAAAGTTTTAGATTTTACTTGTATAGTAGGATAGCTGTGATGAACAGTTACTGCACCCCACACAAATTCATTCTCTCTCTCTCTCTCTCTCTCTCTCACACACACACACCACACACACACACACACACACACACACACACACACACACACACACACACACACACACACACACATACACACCCTGAGTAATAAAGTAATACTCCTATACAACAATAACACGCACATTCTGACAATTCAGAGAAAACATTGAACCTTGCTGTTGTATAATACCTTTAGTAATATAATACCTTTTATTTAATATAATTCTGATTGATCAATTTTGTAGCACTTATGTTTTCTCTTTCTGCTTTTTTTTTTTTAATGTCTTATTAACTTCAAAAGAAATAGAAAATAAAGGCTTGGAGGGACCATCAGTGTATAGAGCAAGTGATGACAGGAATCAAGCAGATGTTTCAAATCAAGTAACTACAAATAAATGCAAAGTTAACAATCGTTGGTGAACATTTACATCCATAAGCACCGCTGATAGCAAACACATTAATTACGTGGTAGTAACTGTAAGTCTGATGCATGTCACCCCCAATAATTGTTTTTTTCCCTATTAAACCTATTCCCTAACCCTAATCCCTATTCCCTATTAATGTTTATTTCATACAGAGATTAAATAATTTTTTCCTCTGAAGTTGTTAGAAATCTAATTAATTTAATTAACAGTGTAATTAATCAAACTATTTATCAACTATGTAGAAATGTATCTCTTCAAAATTTCAAAATATTGTAAAGACATACTGGATTATCAGGGTGAAATTCTAATTATAGGAAGATTCAAATTCAAAGTTCAAATACTAGAAAACCAATATGAACATAACCAGGAATATAACATATAACCTGCTATATTATTGTAAACACATGCATGATGTTATAAAATACAGTCTAACATAATGAGACTAATCATTAGGATTATCTGGAGGAAAGCAGGAGTGAGGAATATATGAAACAAC